>PRKT01000350.1:201330-287696 GCA_003671525.1 Saccostrea glomerata | reverse complement strand
TGCCATTCATGCTTTTGAAACATATGAGCCCGAAAAGTCGTTATGTAGTGTATATTTGCATCTGTAGCTCTCCCTTTTCTTTATTTTGAAAAATTCTTACATAAGCAATGAAAATGCGTGCTTTCAGTAACTTTGAGGAAATACAGGCATCACATCCGGAAGAGAAAGAAGGATATTTTTTTTCGGACTTTTAGTACAAGAGTTATGATTAACACGTACAAAACCTTGAAAACCCAAAATATTGACAATAATTTTATTAAAAATGCTATTTTTTGATTTCTGTTCAGGGAACTAAAAATCAGCTTCCGGTAATGGAATGAAAATCATTCAACCGTTAAATAACTGATTTGGCAAACTAACTTTTTTGGTACATAGTTATATCCCGTATATAATTTTCACCCCTAAAATTAGGGTGTTGCGTTTCTATTGACGGTGAGTATATTAAAGCCGCAATTTACATACATATATCAGCCGTCGATCTATCTACTTTTAAACAAAATCTTCTGAGATAATGCAGTGTATACAAAAGTAAATTTTCATCCTGCCTCAAAAGCAAAAATGTGTTTAATGATTGCGAAGCGTAACTTCACACTGAGGATATCGATGTATGTGGTGTGCCGATATTTTCATCATTTTTGAAACAAATGTATTTCCATTTGGCAGAAATATATAATTCAGAAAAATGTCAGCGTAATGGTGTGTCTTAGAATTCAGTATTTATAGAATATTTTCTCAACGCCTTTGCTCTGTGTTCTAAATATTTATCTGTAGGTTTTACAAATATTTTATAAGCAATTTGTGCTTCAGGTCGTCAGTTAGTTGGAGGGGTAGATGCAAGGACAGAGATCCAGAGAAGTTATACCCACGTACGCAATCGAAAAAAAACTTAAGGAAAAAAACTGACCAAGAGCAATTTAAATCTATTCAATAATGGTTGGGTGGGGGTTTCATTCATAAATATTTGCATATGATTATTATGATCAACAGGGTGAGGTAATTTTTTTTGTATTTTCAATAATTGATCAATAAATATCTGAATATATCCCCAGCCGATCAGCTACACTGATTTTGAAATTTGTTGTCAAGATAGTTGGTTATGGAGTCCCCAACTTCACATACTTTGTTAAAGAAAAATGCATTAAACCCCTTTCTAGTATTCTCCATGGCCAGATTATATGAAGAATAATGCCGCCAATTAATACAAGCAGAATATGAGACCATATTAAGTGCACAAAAGGAAATTGGATCTCCTTGAAAAATTTCAAGAATTTAAACCTGACATTCTTTAATTTTCTCACTGTTGTTTTCCCAATATCATCTCCTTAAATCATATACCACTGCAAGCTTGCCACCAAATTGAAATATCTAGTCTTTGCAAATTTAAGTCACCGTACCTACCAGGCATATTCTTAGCTTCTGCAAAAGCACTTTTTAGTAATTGATTACCCAAACATCTATATAACTTGAGAATCGAAATAACTCGACGTTAATTAAAATCCTGAAATACGTTTGTAGGTTTTATAGCAAACTGATTTCCATCTTCCTAAGGATTGGATAACTTGAGATGAAATCCTAAATTCCGTACTTGCCCCAATACGAAAGAAGTGGGATTTGTAGTCCCAAGACTCGAGCTTTGAGACCTAAGGTTTGGCTAAATTCGAAGTAAAATGGTACTTAGTGAAAGGAGCTCCGGAAAAAATGACAAAATAATTGACCCCCTGGGTAGGTCTAATTTCTAAAAACCTTTAAAGATTAGTGCAGGGGCAAGTTAAATCCTCTGTGCCATGTCTATCTGAGGATATGTCGGAGACTGCATTTTTTTTTGCTCTAAGAAAGCTATAATATACAATAGAAAATGCAGCTGAAAACAATTAATGATACCTCATATGAATGTGTACATACGCAGGGTAGAATGCTACATGTTGCAATTGTGCACCTCCTATTAAACTTTTTGATCCGACACATATTTTGGTTTTCCAGTAACAAAACATGGATTCATTTCTTTTCTTCAACTTCTCCTATACCACTGAATAAAGTATAATGAGACTCTCACAGATTCTTCATTAATAATACCATGGTGACTTCTTATTTTACTTCTGACGCTTACTTCGGGTCTCCCAGAGCAAAACATGGACTTTGTCATTATATTATATGGAGACTGGGGTATCATTTAGTGAGCTAAGTATTCATATTTCCACTAGTTTTTGTTGTATTCTTTGTTGTAGAGAACTCTATGATCGCCTTTAATGTGCGTACATAACCAAGAGATTACATATACATAGAAACAGCCCCGTCAATGTTGTATATGATGGTGTTTATTACAACTATGGAAATGCCTACAATGCCCATAGTGGGTTCTTTAGTGTTAATAGAGTCCATAAAGGATTCGCAAACTGTAACGATAAAAGTCAATCCGGGTTTTGAAAATCGTGCAAAAACGGTACCCATGGTCCTTAAGGCTGGTGACAAGGTGGACATAAGAACAACAAATGCAAATGATTTGATAGAGAGTTGGTCTAGTTTTAAGGGCTGGAGAGTAAGATAAAACTGTCTTGAATGTATGTTTGTTTTTTCAATGTTTTATACTATATATTTTTCGAATACATGTACTATATAATGTATCGTAATAATTAATTTTTATGTGTACAGTTTTACACAATTTTCTCCTGACAGATGGCAGATGAATAAATGTGATGAGTTAACATATGCTTGTGTATATTAATAGTTTTATACCAATGAAATAATTCATTTCAAACGTCAACAAATTGAATGGATTGACCAAGTCGACCACTGATGTTGTCGCTGTGACACTAGGTCGATATTTTATGGGTAATCAATGACTTTGTTGTCAAGTGATGAACTTGTATTAAAGCAACTTTTAATACAGATTACCTGATTATATCTCTCAGTTGATTCAATACACAAGAGGCAGTCCTTCGGATGAGACCGTATAAACCGAGGCCCCGTGTTACAGCAGGTGTGGCACGATAAAGATCCCTCCTTGCTCAAAGGCCGTAAGTGCCGAGCATAGGCCAAAATTTGCAGCCCTTCATCGGCAATGGTGACGTCTCCATATCAGTGAAATATTCTGGCGAGGGACGTTAAACAGTATACAATCAATCAATCAATACACAAGAGCATGCTCCACGTATGAACATTTATAAAACGAGGTAAATTATTGACTAACAAATTGATGAAACAAGAAAATCATCAGTCTTGTTTAAAGTCACCATTTCATAAGTTCTATGGTTGATACAATGACCTTGTCAGCAAATGCAATTTATCATTTGGTCAAATGCTGACTGGCATTTTTCGTATTAATTGTTACACCATTATTTACACACAGAATTTTCTCCGATTGTTCCCGATCATGACAAAGAGCACACGGCGGGTGTGACTGGTCGGCAGGGAATGCTCACTCCTCTATGGCACCTGATCCCACCTCTCTGATATTTTGGACGTCCGTGATTCTTCTTCTCCAAATTTGTATTGTTTCATGTACTTTTGAGCTTGAATACTGTTGGTTATCTCCATATATTTCTTAGACTACTTTTATATAAGAAAGAACCATCAATATAAATTTAATTATTAAGATGAAGATAACGATCTCAAGAATTCTATTCAAATATGTGAAGAGGGCATAACTAACGAGCCTTTGGAAATTCCAGAGGTGGCATCAGGTTCCTAGGAAGAGAAAGCATACCCTGTTGACCCGTCATACCCTCCATGAGCCCTATGTATTGATCAAGTAAAATGAACTTTCCTTGGTCAACTCAGTATAAAAACGAAGGCTTAACAATTGGTATGAAGCAATACAGCCAAAGTACGACCTAAGATAGGTTATTCTTGCTGACAATGTCATTATAACGACCATAAAATTTACAAAAAGCCGACTCATAACGAGATTGTTGAAATCCCTGTAACATCAACTAATCAGTGAGTAGCATGCCTCACCTTATAGATTAATCGTACTTGGAACAAGCTGTTAAGTGGCAAATAAGGTTGGAGAGATAAACGCTATTGTAAAGATTTACAAAAAATAAAGAAAGTTGATGGTAGAATGGAAGCATAAGTGATCTCGTTTGCCATATATTTAGTTGTAAATTGGCCTTAATCGTCAATATTCAGTAAAACATTCAAATATGAAACTGATATGGTAGACTCTGTAGCGTATTTTCTATTTAAGTTCTGGGATATATTGAGTCGATGTACAAATGAAAAGAAATATTGTTAATTTATAAAAACATCGTGTTATATCGTTATGCCGAATTGAAGGCCACAGGTTGTGTTTTCTTCTTCTCACGTAGTGGTTTTTGAACAATTTCTGCTTGATATGGATATAAAAACAGGTCAGCTAATTAAGGTGCACATTTAAGACGGATTAGAATTTCAACAGTTTGACTGAAAACTTATCTCTGAAGGTTACATAAATGGTGTCAATAAGGAACTCAAAGATTTTTTCATCATCAACTTCATCAAAAACTGTGTGTAGAATCAGAGTGGTAATTGTGCTGATGACCAATCACAATAAGTGAAACTAAGTTCTGCGATCTAGTTGGATTTACTTTTCGATTTTATCTGCAAATCTATCAAATGTTTCTATATTTTCAATGCAACAGTTTCATCTTGTAGGAACAGTAGATTTATGATTTGTCGAAAATTGTGACTGAATATATATGGGAGAAAAGCAACATACATGTACTGATATAGCAATCTCATAAATGTAACATGAGCCAACGTTGGTTCTACAATATTTCTTTATAGGTTACATTGAACTTGCCGTGTTCAAGATGCAGTTGTTAATTATTAGAATTAAAAGAAACTTGTATTATATATTTTTATCATTAAATATATCTATTATATTGTTTTAAAAAATGATCTATTAAAAGATGTTAAAATATTTCAAGAATTATTATATAAATATAGCCCTGTGATGAGGTCAATCCATAGATTTATCGACTTCACAGAAAAGCATATCAACCGAGCACGAAGTGCGAGGTCGATATGGTTTTCTGTGAAGTCGATATGTCTACGGATTGACCAAATCAAAGGGCTACCTTTGTTATATTATTTTTTACAGAGGTTGATAAAATTTGAAATTTGAAAAATGGAAACAAACCACAAGTTTTCTCTCTTAAACACTTAGAGACTAGAAATCAAAATAAATTAAGTTGTTTAATATAACTGTGTTAAACTTTCCTTGACATTTTTAGATTTTAACCTAATTTAGAGGATTTACGAATTGAAAATACTACAAATGTACATCTTTTTGATTTTATGTTTTGTATCTATTTTGACAAAGATATTCAATATGTTCTAATATTAAGTAGATTCTAATTCAGGCCATTGTTACGTCTTATGAGTTACAGAACATTACAAATTAAAATACAAGTTGAATTATATATATATATATTTTTCGGAACATCAAGTCATATACTGTATTAGCTATAATTGTGAAATCTTTCATATTCATATTTTGTTTTACAGAAAATTACCTATATTTTAAGAAACATCAAGTCGATATGCATTTCAGATTCTATAAATAGTAACTCAAGTCTAAATGCTGTTAATTACTTAATCATGTGACCAAGTTTAAGCCAATTAGAGAGCTTGGAATATATGATTAAAATGATATAATACAAAAACTGCAGACTCTGTGTTAAACTATATACAATCAATCAACCATGTTAACAATAATGTTACACTTTTGTTTTTATAAGCTTAATCATTTCAAAATCTCTTTTTATGAATTAGTCGGAAGCAATATACATGTATTTTTAAAAAGTATATAGAGGCAAAAGGGTTGCATATTTATTATATATAAAATAAGGGTAAAGGTGTGTCAATCCCAGATTTAAAAAAAAAGACAAGGGCCATAAGTGTCTGTAATTGGGATATAATTGTTACAATAAGACAAGACATTTGAACGAAATTTGTTGATAAACAAGTTGACTTCAGCTTTTCCGTCGTCAACGTCCCTTATGTATGTGGAATAATTCTACGGTAATATCATGTTGACTTTTTCCAGAAATAGAAATAGATTAATTTATAATTTTAAACTCAATATATAAAATAACACAGGAAAAAAAATTTTGATGTTGAATTTCATAATATGAGATAGCAGCAATTACATAGTCTTTATCAAGTGTGTATAAAATATTGGTAAACTGGGAATCATTTTGTACACTGTAGTCGATAGTCACATATTTTTTAAATTACGAAAAAATAAGAATAATTTAATACTAAAAAAATTAAAACCATGCAAATTTCAATAAATCAAATCAATATCAAATTCTCTTTTTGTCCGGTTTAAAGTATTAGCTGATACCAGATAATCACGACCACAGACCAGTCTTAATAAATGCATGATGTCGAATATTTCATTTGAATTACCAAAAACCTGTTACATTCAATCAACAACTGCGTAGTGCATGTAACCTGAATCCTTATATATAACACACCTTGCATACCGAGAGTCACATTTACAGATTCTACTACAGCACTGCATGTGCAGATGTTGACAATTATTTTTTAAGGTATAGTCAATATTTAAACTTAACTTTAAACTGACAACAATAAACATTATAAAAATATTGCATGTAGTTGAGTGTAATATTGAAAATTTTCACCCCAAGAAAACCATTGTCAACCGAGGAGCAACCGACAATGGTTTTCGAGGGGTGAACATTTTCAATGTTACAATCAACTACATGCAATATTTATTATATTATACTTAATGTTTTATACAAATACATATGACAGTGAACCGTGCGCGCATAAATTCTGTCGCTATTTTTTGGAATATCACCCGTCGTCAAACACTCTTGACTGTTGCTTCGCTGGAGGGCATGGCTTCATTATTCAGCAGGTAATAGTGTTTTTTAACAAATGTTCCTCGACTAATCAGATTCAACTAATTTACATGAAACTATAATATTATGGTTTAGTTTTGCATCGTGTATTCTAAGGCCATCTTAAGGATATCTGATCCTCAGTCAGGAAGGATAACTCCAAAAATTAATATTTAATTTGAAATGCACCAAAATGAAGTTTGAAAATGAAATTTTTTCATGCAACAATTTTTTTTTATTCATCTTTATAAGATTTAAGGTCTTTGAAAGTCTTAGAAAAGGTCTTATACAAGTTGACATTGGTACCCTATAAAAGGAGAAAAAATTAATACAGTTTTAGAGAAATAAGATTTCCTTGAATCCAGCCTTAGATACCATGCTTATTAGCATGAAATGAAATGAGAGTGATTTGTAGTATCTTGCAATGTTAGCAAAAGCCTTTTACACTAAGTATTATATAATACATGACGGAAATAGAAGACTAAACATACCAAATAGGTTAAAAATCATGACAATTTCTCCGAATGCCTGGATACTTATCGTTTCTAACCTAAAATATAATTGTTGATCTATTTGCAATTAGAAAATGCATTGCTAATATTCCAATTCGCTTTTCCTGCAAAAATATTGGAGATTATATAATTTTCTCTCTATAATATGATTAACTTTAATCTTTAACTTTAAAGAAATACTGTGGATAAATTTACATAATTTTGTGGATTCAGGGATACTTTTTGAGTATTTTTGATTACCTAACTGCTTATTTTATAAACCTGAGGATCGGACTACCTTAAGGTCAGTCGATACGTTCCTAAATATCTTTTTTGTATATCTTTGTAAAGTTTGAAAAACATTCAAAAATTTAATTATATTCTGATTTCTTAACCATTTTCTGATCATCCTGATACAAATAAAATACTAAAAAATTGATTTGGGACAATTAATTTTTTTTCTCCAAAAAGATTATATTAAAAACAATACCCTCTGCTATCTTGCATAAATGTCTGGTAAGGTACCTCAATTTTTTGTGGGTAAACATATGAAAGAAGCAATGCTTAAATGGCAAAATCTTGGGAAAAAAATATATATTATATATATTTTTGAGTTGAGGAACGTATCATCTCTCCTTAAGAAATATTTGCTGTTCCTATCCATACTCAGATAAAAAAATAGTGTTAAGGTAAGTATGGGAACTTTTAATATTCAAAAATGTATGATATACATGAAGTTAAAATACTAGAAGTCATCCGTGTGTTAGAAAACTTAGGAATGTTTAAAAAAAAACAGTTCACTGCTGGTTTGAGGCTGCTTGATTCAGTCGGTCGAGAGAAGACAATTTTTAAAATGTGTCAAATTAAATTTAAAAAAAATGAAAATAATTTTGCATTATTTTATGTGGGACGTGGAGACCGGTCCTTCGGATAAGACCGTGAAAACCGAGGCCTCGTGGCGCAATTGGTGCTGGCACGTAAAGATCCCTCACTGCTCAATGGCCTGAGGTGTCGAGCATATGTAAAAAAAAAAAAAAAAAAAAAAAAAAAAAAAAGGCAGTTCTTCGCAACATGTGTTGGCGTCTCCATATGCGTGAAAAATTGGAGAGAGGGACATTGAACAACAAAAAAGGAAACATCTTCCCTGATCAAGTCCCTTGCAGCCGCCGGATGGTAGTGAAATATTCTTACCCCCTTACATTTCACTTTCGGGAACAATGTTTATTTTTTTTATTTGGTGGAAAAGTGTTGTTCCTAACTTTATCATGACAACATTAAGTTTCGGATATCAATGAATGTTGAGTTGCACAGGGCCAATGCGGTTTTTAATCAGCATCAGTAATTCGTACAAATTAGTTACTAAGTAGTGAAGAAACAAACAGCATAAGCACAGACGACAATGGAAAAATTGAAGCGCTCAGTCATTTAAAAATAACTCATGACAATGTGTTAAATGGCGACCTTGCTTGAAGGATATGGAGATAACGAACAGTATTCAATACCTTAATCCTACAAAATAGGAGCAGAGCAAGGATGGACCTCCAAAACATTAGAGGTGGGATTAGGTGCCATGGAGGAGTGACCATCCTGCCTACCGGTCACACCCGCTGTGTGCTCCGTGTCATGATCTGGAAATAACGGGAAAATCCGACGTTATTTCAGTGTATAGATAATGGACTAACAATTAGTATGAAAAACGTCAGTCAGCATTTGACTCAATGATAAATTTGCTGACAAGGTCATTGTATCGACCATAGAACTTACGAAATGACGACTTTTATCGAGACTGTTGATATTCTTGTTTCATGAACTTATTTGTCAATAATTTACCTCGTTTAAGAAATTGTTCATACTTACAGCATGCTCTTGCGTATCGAATCAGCTGAGATATATAAACTCCGTATGCAGGTGTAAAGTTATAATAATTGTATTGCTGCATAAGTAAGGGAAGTTGACGATAGAAAAGTTAAAGTCATCATGTTTATCATAGAGCTTGGTTGTTCGATTACCATTTACGTCTTTTTCAAGTAAACTATCCAAATATGAAACATGTTTCAGACTCAGTGGTATCTTTTATCTCAAGCTCACCAGGATATATAATATCTGCAAAGGAATGGAAATTACTATTGTTAATTGACAATACGTCGTACATTTATCTAAATTTCGAGTGTAAGGCCACAACAAGTGTTTTCTTCTTTTCACGCATAAGATTTTGCACAAATTCTGCTTCACATACTAAAAAAAAACTAGGTCTGCTTATAACAAAGCGCAGTTGTTACCCACAGCTTCATGGCGGTAACTAGCCTTGCAAATTTATGATACTTCAAATCTGCTAACTGTTGTCTACAAGTACCAGTAAATAATATGAAGAGTTTTTAGAATAATTTACTATGCTGAAATCTGTCGCAAACCAAATATACTTACACAACACTGTGTATGGCAGATACTGTATAAATGTATCCCTTACCTCTGTTTCAGAGAAAGACACGCCTAATCTATGGAACAAATCCGAAGGTAAGCTCTCTCCTGATTCAGGATTGCCCCCCTTCTTAACGAACTAAAATCAGCGAAACTGGTCTCAAAGCTAAATACCTGTTTTGTATGTAGCCGACGCAATTTTAAAAGAACAGATAAATAATAGGATATTTTTCAAGACATGAAAAGAGATTACAGTCTTTTGAAATCTTCTCCTCAAAGTTTTTATGGAAAAAGAAAAAGATAGTCAAACCATGTCCCCCGTAATCATGGCCAAATAGCCATGATGTTGTGATGAACCATTAATAAAGTCTGTGTATTAATTGATTGATTGATTGTATTTTGTTTAACGCCGAGTCGGCAATATTTCAGCTATATTTCGGCGGTAGAACTGTATTTTAAGAATACATGTTTGTTTAACATCTCTTTCCATAACTTTTCACTCTAATTGAGAAGCTATCTATTGCCACCCGAGGGCTATATATACTCACCACTGAGGGCCATTGAGCAGTGAGGAGTCTTAAAATTCAGAGATCATTTAGCCTATACATTGCTGCGTTTGAACAATTTAGAGCAAAACATGTAATCCCATTGCTAAACACTGCGGACTAATTAAGAATTTATATGGATTGTCGATTATTTCTGCAGGGAAATTGTTTAAAAACAATGGACTATTCGTGAGCAGAAATCACTGTTGCATTTACACTGAGAAAATAATCGAAATAATGAATACATTTACTTATTCTTGGTCTACTATCATGCTAAGAATATTTTAATCTATTTAGAATTCTGTAATTAACTGTAAATAACCATATATATTCTTTTCTGAGGTCAGATCACTCAACTGCATTTATAAATAAAATACATTTAATGGGGTTTCATGTAGCTTACATGTGCATCTGTTTCAAAATTCCTTGGAAATCCTACCTTTTTTACACTTACATTTTCTAGTTTTATAAAACTACAGAATACATCTTAATAAGCTTAAATATAATTCTCTTATGTATGATGACAAATATTATAAAATAATGTAAAAGCAAATTATCAATTTGTTGTCACTCACACAGATTTTGTTAGAGAAATTGTAAATATTGAAACACTTATTGTCCATTTATTCTTTCAAGATTATATGATCATATGCATATAAAGTTATTATTTATAATCTTTTATGCTAAATGATTAAGTATACATGTATCAGATTTTTTTAATTAGAAGAGAAGACAAGATGAAATATCTCTACCACGTATGCATTGTACTTCTTGTGGCAATGACAAGAGAGGTAAAAACGTCAGGTACTCTTAAATATATTTGTAACTATAGCTTCAATTTAAAATATATCAGATTTAGTTTTTAATCATTCAACTAATTTTACCAGACCAGTCTTTTGCATTGTGCGAGGGTCACAAGGGCTTCAGGTACTTTTAAATATATTTGTAACTATAGCTTCAATTTAAAATATATCAGTTTTAGTTTTTAATCATTCAACCAATCTTCTCAGACCAGTCATTTGCATTGTGCGAGGGTCACAAGGGCTTCATACGCTGTTTGAAAGGAACGAAAATTCAGATTGTGTCTGCCAACTACGGACGAACAGATTCACAAGTCTGTCCTAAAAGGAACTCGAGTACACAAACCTGTCGATCAAAGACGTCAGAACTCAAGGTGAAATGGAACTGTAATGGGTACCAGACATGTCACCTTCATGCTTCTAATAAAAATTTTGGAGACCCTTGTCCTAAATACTCCAAATATCTGGAGATCAGCTATCGATGTTTAAAGAGTCCAAATCCAGAAAGTGGTGGTACGCAATAAATTACATAAATTTTTATCATTTTGAAGAATTGCTGAAAAGAGACTAAACTAGCAAAAATGTCAATCAATCAATTTTATGTCTATCAAATTTTTTTTAAACGCGCTCAACGCTTAATGACATCTAATCAAAACCTGGCAAGAACTTTCATCTTTTTCATTATTTTTAAAAAATGTATTTTTCTTGCAGAGAAATCAATAATTGCCTTTAATGCGTACATAACTAAGAGATTACACCTACACAGAAACACCCCTGTCAATGTTGTATATGATGCCGTTTATTACAACGTCGGAAATGCCTACAATCCTCATAGTGGATTCTTCACGTCGCCATCTGACGGACTCTACGTGTTTACCTGGACAAGTTTTATTAATGTTAGAAAAATCTTCGATGCTCAAATTCTTGTGAATGGAGTCCAGAAAGGATACGGAAACTGTAACAATGAACTCAGTCCGGGTTATGAAAATTGTGCAAATACGGTACCATTAGTTCTGAAAGCTGGAGACAATGTGAACATAAGAACAACAAATGCAAATAACTTAATAGAAAAATGGTCTAGTTTTAAGGGATGGAAAGTAAAATAAAGAATAATTCGAAAGTCTATCTTTGTTTTGGTTTCGTACGATGTATATAATTCCAAATAGTTACTTCTGATAAAGGCTCAAAATCAAGGAACAAAACGACAATGTATTTTGAAATACGTATCAAGAAATTCCAAATATATATTTATTTATATATATTATTCTATTATTAAACTGTATCTTTCTTTTGAATTTTTGATCTAACAAAGCCCATGCTGATTTTCGAAAAGATACATAGCGGGTTCCAGCTGCCGAGCTCCTTTCTTTACTCTTAAATATTCACAGCAGTGAGGAAGAAGCTTTAGGAGTATTGTATAACCATATATTCGAGTTTATTTGAGAAGTGATGTTGATCAAATTAGGATATTTAAAAACTCCAAAGAACTCTAAGTTTGAAATAATTATTATCATATAAAATGAAATGATGTTAAAATGTTTATGTAAAGCAATTAATGCTCTAGATTGTCCTGCTGAAATTCAATATTCCAGTTTTGCTAAACTTAAAATACATAAAGTATTTACATAGATTTAAATTAAAAAAAAATTCATTAGGATGAGAATAACCAGCATCAAATAAGTAAACAAATCAAACAATCTAATCAGCAAGCAAAGGATTTTTTAAAAGTAAAGATTTGATGTAGTGACAAAATTTCAGTCACTTGAAATTCAATTGAAGTTCTTTGAATATACATTCTTAAGCCGCAACAGTGTGGTATTGATGAGGAAAACAAATACAATAATTGGATTAACATATTTCAGTCATAGATTCAAAGTGCACATTAAAAATCGGAATGTTTTGGAATGACTAAGATTAATTTTTTTTCTAATTTTTTTTACACGTACCTTGTAAATTACACGTTGTCTTTGATGCATAAAATGTACAGACAGCGAACAAAAAATAATGATATAATGCCCAATGAATAAAAGCAAATTGATTACTGTAAATTCTGGGCTCTGTTAATTCTATAAAAGAACGGACAATTCTATATAAAAGACATTTATAATTAACTTATAAGCTATATAACTGATAATGGAAAAAAATTGTGATACAATAAAGTTATGATCACAGTATATACTATGATTACTATATATATTTTTTAATTTAATACATAATTCGAATACTTTCATTTCAATTAGTAATTCAGACTTAAATCAAGTCTATGGTACTTTGTTTTGACACTTTTACCTACGATAAACTTTACACATGAATTTCTTTTGAGTTTTTGAGTAACAATATTCCCAAATCCGTTCCCAAAGAAGACAGATGGAGGGAATAAATTCTTCTGAAAGTTAAAGTACATATGATTCCAAAAATGAATCGCATTTAAGAAAATGAAACAAATCATATGCATGTAAAAACTGATTGTAACATATTTTTAAAACTTAAAGCAACGATTTTAAAGTAATAGCAACCAGTCAAGAATGATAATAAGAACCCCATTTTCATGAATAACTGATAAACCAAAACGTTATGCATTTGCTTAATAAGACAATATAGGTGTAGGCATCTAAAATGTCATATTTTTATAAACCACCTAGTAATGAAAATTAAAACAATCTCAATAATTAAAAAAAGATAGAATACGACCAAAATTTTTCTATATCATTGCATAAGAGCCAAATATAAAGAACTTAAAACAAAATGATACCAATTATCATATGAAGAGTATCTATATATTTTTTTTGATTCGATTTTTTTTGATAATGCTGAATCAGACCGTACATGCTTGCCCATCCATAGCTCCTGATCCCACCCTGTTTAAGAAGTTCGAGTTTGTTCTGCTTCCAAATTATATTATTTCAATGGACTTTTCTCCTTGATCATTGTTATCTTCATATTTCAAGAATAAAAAGTCTCCTCCAAGCAAAGATAAAATAACTTCCAATACACACCTATAATAACCTTATCGTTTTGCTCCATACACCAGCACAGCTGTAAGAATTCAACCAAATTTGTTTATTTCCAAGGATCGGATTTGGTATAAACTCTAAAAACATCATTTTAAAAAATAGCCCGAAAAAAGATGTAGAACATTTTATGTAATATTCTACAGAGCCAAATGAATTTGAACTACTCTATATATATATTGGATTCCGAAACTTCATAAAATTCCTACAAACAAAGATATATTGCGGGTTCCGGTTAATGTTCAACCAAGCCTCTTTCGTTACTCCTCACTAAGATATTGACAGTAGTGAATGAAAAATTTCAAGAGTACTGGGCAACAATATATTCAAGAAGTGTTGTAAATCAGATGTGGATACTCCAAAATTCCAAAGAACTTTTGAACAATTTGAAATCACAAGATTTTACAAAAATCAACAGCTTAAAAACTTATGACTTTCACCCCACGATAAATTAAATTACAGGCTTTTTGATATCATTGACAGCTGGTTTTTCAATAAAAATGGAACTCATTAATTAACCTACCTGGTCATTTCCAAAATTATTTTGTTAAAACACATTCTGATTGCACACACAAGTACTATGAAGTTAACATCAAAGAGATGCTTGAGTTTTTGATTGACAATATCTGTGTGGTTTTTGGAGACCAGGTATTCCAACAATCTTTTGGAATTCCCATGGTATGAAGCAGAATTTGTGCAAAATCTTATGTGTGAAAAGAAAAAAACACTGCCTGTGGCCTTTATCTCTACATTTAGATATATCGACGACGTATTGTCAATTAACAATGGTAATTTCCATTCCTACGTCGATACGATATATCCTGGTGAGCTTGAGATAAAAGATACCACAGAGTCTAACACATCTATTTCATATTTGGATATTTTACTTGAAAAAGGTGTTAATAATAATCTAACAACCAAGCTTCCTTATCATCTAAATTAACAAGATTTAACTAGATTTAAGAAAGAAAAATCACATGGAACAGACTTAATAATTAACGAATATTTTATAGAATTTAAAGAGATATTTATGCCTTATTTATGTAAATTGTTCAACAGAATATTAATGTCTGGTTTTTTCCCACGAATGTGGTCAGAGAGCATAATAGTTCCTATATTTAAAAAGGGAGATATGTCAGATCCAAATAACTACAGAGGCATTAGCTTAATCAGTTGTTTTTGTAAATTATTCACGTCAATTCTAAATCAGCGTTTACTCGCATGGTCAAATGATAATAACATTATTACAGATGCTCAGTTTGGGTTTCAACCAAATAGGGGAACTACAGATGCCATATTTTGTCTCTTCTTATAATTGATATCACCTTACGTAAGAAAAAACGCTTGTATTGTTGTTTTATTGATTTTAAAAAAGCGTTTGATTCAGTAGATAGGTTAAAATTATGGGAAAAACTAAGTGTAATCAGTATAAGAGGTAAATTATTTAAAATCATTCGTAATATGTATCAGGGTATGAAGTCATGTGTGCGGTCTACAGAAACTTTGTCAGAATTTTTTAAATGTAAAACGGGTCTTTTACAAGGAGAAGTATTATCTCCGATATTGTTCTCAATGTATGTAAATGATTTTGAAATGGAGTTTTTAACAAAGGGTAATGTACCATTGCAAATATTAGAATTAAATCTTTTTGCACTCATGTACGCTAATGATATGGTAATCTTTGCAGAAAGTGTAGATGAATTACAATCTATGTTAGATACATTGTATAATTATATTACAAAATGGGACCTAACAATCAATATAGAAAAGACTAAAATTGTTATATTTAGAAATGGGGGAAAAATTTGTGATAATGAAATATGGAATTTGAACGGAGAACCTATTGAGATTGTTGACAAATTTATTTACTTGGGAATGCTTTTAAATTATAATGGAAAATTTAATATTTCACAGAAGCAACTATCTACACAAGGTAGAAAGGCTATGTTCTCTTTAAAAGCTAAAACAAGTGAAATGTATTTGAATACAGAGACAATGTTGTCTTTGTTCGACACTTATGTTGCTAGTGTTTTAAATTACGGATGTGAAATTTGGGGTTTTCATAATGCAAAAGATATAGAAAGTGTACATTTACAATACTTAAAATATGTTCTAGGTGTAAGAAAAAATACAAACTCTGTAATGATTTATTGTGAAACTGTGAGACTCCCATTGAAGGTAGTAAGGTTACTTAGAATTATCAAATTTTGGTTCAAGGTGTTAAAAACTGAAAATTGTATTCTCTTAGCCTGTTACAATATGCTACTAGAGGGATGTGAAAAGAGTAAGAAAAATATAAATAATTGGGTAACAAATATAAAAGAAAAATTGTTTGAAATTGGACTAGGTGATGTTTGGTATAGTCAGGAAAGTATTCAAATGAAAACATATTTCCCTACCATCAAACAGCGGATTGTAGATATTTTTATTCAAACAAGTTTTGAGCAAATAAATTGCTCATCGAGATGCAAAATTTATAAGTACATCATTGACAATTTCTCTCTCCAATATTACTTAACAAAAGCAATTCCTACTAAATATAAGAAGCAATTAAGTAAAATACGTATGTCGTCCCATAACAAAGATTGAAAGCGGTCGTCACAATAATATACCAGCAAATGATAGATATTGTGAAATGTGCCATTTAGATATTGAGGATGAATTTCATTTTATTTTAAAATGTCCTCAATTTAGTGATATTAGATGTCGATATATTAAGAAATGTTACTGGAAAAAACCTTCAGTTTTCAAATTAATACAACTGTTAAGTGTAAAAAACTTTAAGGAACTGTGCAATTTAGGTATTTACCTCCACCATGCTTTTGAAATACGTGAAAGTGTCACAAAAACATTTTCTGTCTAAAGTATATGCATAAACTCTATATTGTTTAAGGTTGTTACTATCTACCATTATATATTACATTTGTTTATATTACCATGTCACGTAACCTATTATTTGATGTTTGTTATACATTTTCTTATAATGCTATAAGATGTATGTCTTGGGCAATAAAGATATATAAATATAAGTAAAAAAATTCCAATGGTTAATTGAACCTATTTCCATTCTTATGTCGATTCATTATATCCCGGTGAGCTTGAGATAAAAGATATTTCAGAGTCTGACACATCTATTTCATATTTGGATATTTTACGTGAAAAAGACTTTAATGTTAATCTAACACCCAAGCTATATGATAAGTGATAAACGTGATGACTTTAACTTTTCTATCGTCAACTTCCCTTACTTATGCAGTAATATACCTTCATCAACTGCATACGGAGTTTATATATCTCAGCTGATTCGATACACAAGAGCATTCTCTACTTATAAACAATTTCTAAAACGGGGTAAATTACACTTTGACAATCAAGTTGATAAAACAAGAATATCAGCTGTTTCGTTTAAAGTCATCATTTCGTAAGTTCTATGGTCGATACAATGACCTTGTCAGCAAATACAATTTGTCATTGAGTCAAATGCTGACTGACGTTTTTGCATACTAATTGTTAGTCCATTATTTAGACAATGAATTGACGACGGACTTTTCCGTTATTTCCCGATTACAATGATATATTCTCTGCAGTTTATATATTCATTAGATACAAAAATGTTTTTTCTTATAAAACTTTGGTGCTAAATCATAATGACCACTTCTCATGACATAATGTTTACTTGGAACACGAAAATAACAAATGTTGCACTTGGTCACGTAAATCAAAGATATATACAAGTATATATCCAATGATATATGTGGTTATTTCCACATTTTGGTTTACTTCTTTTCATTCAAGATAATAATTATCAAACAGAAAAGGTAAGATTCTTATTTTTCTTGACGGTTTTAAAGATAAAGACAAACAGCGGATGGGCTTATAGTTTGTTTCAAAACTTTTATTCGTGTATTTCTGTCTTGTCTTATTAACAGAGACAGATGGCATATTTCCCAAGTATCTGCTTGCTACTTCTTATAGCATCAACAAAAGAATTGTATGCATCAGGTAACTCAGAAATATATTTCATGTTCCATTTTTTGCAGAAATATCTTGCCTAGTTGTCTAGTCTTGTTAACATTTGAAGTTAACTTTACTTTCAAGTATTAATGAGTGAACGATTTTTAAAAAAAAACGTAAACTTATCAACTTAGATCAGTCCTTTGCCCTGTGTGGAGGTCAAAAAGGCTTCATCCGCTGTTGGAGAGGAACAAAGATTCAGATTATATCCGCCAACTACGGACGAACAGACAAACAGATGTGTCCGGGAGGTAAATCTAATACAAACACCTGTCGTTCGAAGACGTCAGAACTCAAGGTGAAATGGAACTGTAATGGGTACCAGACATGCCACCTTCATGCTGCTGATCAGTACTTTGGAGATCCATGTCCTGGCTATTCCAAATATCTGGAGGTCAAATTGCGGTGCGTAAAGAGTTTAAATCCCCAAGTCAAAGGTATGAAAAATATTGATACATGTACATGTATCAAAAACATAAAACAATATTACTGTCTCTCCTTGCAGCAAGAAAATTGAATATTTAAATTTTACCAAAAAAAGCAAATCCATATATGTTTGTTCGATTTTTTTGAATAAGCAATTTATATTTTTGCATTATGAATACCTTTTAATTAACATCAACCCACCTAAAATCATACACAATTTTCTTTCTTTTTTTACATTTTCGTAGCGGACTCCATAATTGCTTTTAATGCGTACATAACCAAAAATTTAAATCTACATAGAAACACCCCCGTCAATGTTGCATATGATGGCATTTATTACAACTTCGGAAATGCGTACAATCCACATAGTGGATTTTTCACAGCGCCATCTGACTCTATGTGTTTACTTGGACTAGCCTTGTTCATGTGCGAAAAATCTTTGATGCTCAAATTCTTGTGAATGGAGTCCATAAAGGATACGGTAACTGTAACAACGAAGCCAATCCGGGTTTTGAAAATTGTGCAAATACGGTACCCTTAGTCCTGAAAGCTGGTGACATGGTGAATATTCGCACGACTACGGCAAATAGCTTGTTAAAAAACTGTTCTAGTTTCAAGGGATGGAAAGTGAAATAGGAATAGACGGAAGTATTTATATTCAATGGTCTTTGCAATAAACACTATTTCTAATGATTATAATATTTCTTTTTCAATGTCAAAAAGTTTTAGCGCGGAATGTAGAAGTGATTATTTGCGCTCCGAGAGTCTAGATATTGTTGATATTTCAAAGACTTTTTTTCTTTTTATTTAATTGAAATAGAATTTGTGGAGATAACGAAAAGTTTTCGTGCTCAAAGGCCATTAAACATCAAAATAGGAGCTGAGCAAACAGGGATCTCTAAAACATTAGAGTTCGTATCAGTTGCCATAGGCAAAAAATCTAATTGATTCCGATTTTTTCGTACATTTAAATCTTCACCCTATGGTAAAAAAGGGGGGGTGTTTAAAACCAAGATTTTTAATTATAGAATTAATATGTTTCTCTTCCTCTTGTTGCCCAAATATGACAATATGTACAATTAAAGGCAAACACCAAAGTGCAAGAATTCCTGTCTTATGATAGCATATAGTTTCAATTATGGTTGCAATATTTCTCTTACTTTTAATACAAAGTTCAAATCTGAAAATTATCTCAAGAAGACCACATTATATTTTTAGATTTAGTTTTTTTCAAGAACGTTTTTTATTGAAAAAGATTATTGTCATCATTTCATAAATTTCAGTAAAGAGAACTTTACTCTAAATACACATATCACAAAAACTAATAATGTGCGAATCTGCCAGAATTACTGATACACGTTTGAACAATATAGAAAAGACGTTCATAATCTGTTTTCCATAATAAGACATATCTAAAATATGAATCTTATACAAAACAAAAAATAAAAGGAAGAAATTTTTCAAAAACATTAGAATCCTTGGTGTATGCTTATTAAACAATTCAAATGACAAACCATCTTTTCTTGAAATATTTATTCAAGATTTCTTTAATGTTACAATTTTTTTTAAAATTATATATCTTTACCACTTAAATATAAAAGATGAAGATAACAACAGTGATTGATCTAAAAAAAAATCATATACAATACAAATCTGTGAAGAGGGCATAAAACACGGACCCCTGGAATATTACAGAGATTGGATTATGTGCCTTGGAGAAGTAAGTATCCCCTGCTGACACAGGTCATAACTACCGTGACCACAGGAATCGGCCGGGTAATCTTCTTTACATTGTGTAGTCAGTATGAAAACAAAAGCTTGTCAGCTGAAATACGACCCAACGACTAGTTATATTTGCTATGATATCAGTGTCAGAACGACCATATACAATGTACATATAATTTACGAAATGTCGACTTTAAACGAGGTTGGTGAAACATCGACTAATCATTGAGTTAAAAAATAATTCGCACTCGATCAAGTTTTTGAGTAGCGAATAAGTTGGGAGCCATTAACACTATAAGCAGGTGACGGTATATTATTACTACAGAAGGGAAGTTGAAAAAAAGAAAAACTAAAGTCATCTTGTTTGTCATATCATTTTGTTGTTAATTGGTTCATATTATCTATAGTCAGTAAAATATCCAAATATGAAACAGATTTGGCAGACTCTGTGGTGATTTCTACTTCAAGTTCACTAGGATATATCGAGTCGAATTGTTACTGAAAATAACTATAATATTCAATTGATAAAGCATCGTCGAAATATCTGAATTTCCAATTAGAAGCCACATCAAGTGTTTTCTTATAACACAGAAGTTTTTGAAAAATTCTGCTTCATGGGAATTGTTTTATAAAGTACAGAAAAATCGGAAGTTTTTATGTAAGAAACATTTGAAAAAAAATGATAATTTTAAAGTTTCTAAAAATGCGAAATATATAGTTTTTAAAGATCCACATCTTATCTACACCACTTCAAGAATAAGATCCAATAAGTATCTTTTTTGCAAATAAAACATTTTAAAAAAATGTTTTTTCATTTAAATATTTTTTTTTAAAAACATGACAAAAAGATATTAAGGTGCTAATATCAGACTTTTAAATATGGAACATTATTCTGAATTTTCCATGTCATAAATGATTCAGTGACGTCATGGGCATATTTTCTATCTTTTGGTCGATGACGTAAGAGGCATATTTCTGGTTATATTTGTTTTCAAGTTTCTGCCTTTGTTTTGTGTTCCAAAAACAGAAAATTCGTTTGATATGGCACCGCTGTTCACTGAATCTCCAGACGTAGAAAAGTGGGTTAAAGCCAAGGCGCTGTTGAAAAGTACCATCGTCAGAGAAGTTGTGTAAATCTGTACCACGATTTTCGACCTAAAAATAAAATGGAAATGTATAAATAATCATGAAAGGAATAAATGCTATCAGAAACACACCAGTGATGATGGATATTTTTCTAGCAATCCTTGCCTGCTCTCTGACAAACACGGTAGACTGAGCAGTGTCTTTTGTGCCCATGGATCGACCCACTCTACGACGAATTTGATAAATCATGTAAACAAACATGATGAGATTGAAAGCCACAATGGTTAAAAGGATACATCTGCAAGTCAATGTTATTGCATTTCTCTTCACGTACGCCATTACTTGGCATGAGATACCTTTTTTTTTCTTTAATTCAAAGAACAGACCGTAAATCATGATCAATCCTATTACATATCCTAATTGATGCAATCGAAACTTTTAGCATCAGTTTCCTCGTTATGAAAGAGCAGTATCTCATGGCCTAAATAGATACACAGCACCGATCCAGATTCATCATGGTAATAGTAAAAAGTGAAACGGTGGTGAAGAGGAAACAGGTACTTCTTGATATCGCAATGATTATTCGTATAAAGAATGGCATTCGGTATGCTTATGAAAAGTCCCGTCAGCAAATCAGACAAAGCCAAGTTAAGAGATTATTTGGATTTGGAAACTTAGGCAAGCACTGATATACAATAAACCGATAGATATTATTATGTTTTTGATAAGCATGAGGGGCTATTTATTATATTTAGATTTCCCAAAATATCCTCATGATTCTTTATTAGAAAATTGCATGTTTATTTTCTCACGAGCTAGCATAGATGAGGAAATTTAAAGCATTTCGAGGGTAACATAAACTATAGAGCATACTGCTCTGTTTAAATAATGATTGTTGAGTTACTTGGATTTGTTTTAAGTTAAAAACAAATTAATAAAATATAAAATATAAATTTTGTTTTTGAAAAATCGTAAGATATATGAACTACAACGCTTCACTTTCATATTTTTTTCATGTGCACAATGTGACAAAATATTTAATAAATGAATTAGTTTTACAAAACAACTTATGACTGTAGTTATTAGAACAATGGTTTTCATTGTTTTTAACATCTTGCTTAATTGATATTTAAGATCAAAATTGTTCTCTGAAGAGTTATTCCCAATATCTTAAAAAAGCAAAATATTTCTTAAAAATTCAAATTATTTAAAAAGACCATGAATTCGTAAACATATTTTACCATAAAATTAATATTGGAAAAAGGTTCTAGTATTTCAATGTTGAAAATGTAATTTTCAGCATAAGCTAAAAGTAAAATGTGCGCTAAAAATGTTACTGTAACGGCTACTCTGTTATACAGAATAGAATAGAATTTATTTCCAATCATGGTCCCACTGGGGGCATAACACAGATACAAGCATAATATCACATAAAATAGAGAAAATGTACATAATAAAAAGATTAAACCAATTTCAACATGGTGGTGTGCAGATATTGTAAATATATTATGAGATGAAGGTCTATTAATGGTTGCCAGTCTACAAAAGACACCAAGCAACGGTGCTGCAGGAAATGCATGAATTCTAGTCAAATATATAAAATGAATAAAATGTTGCATTCCTCCTCATGTCTAATGTAGATAAGCAAAAAGAGCACAATTTGAACATAATCGCATGTGTGATGGGATACCCTGGAACCTTCCAACTCCAATCTGTAAATGATGTAAAGATATTCTAAATCTACTCAGGCATCTCCTCAACTCAAAAATATTAATGATATCAGTATAATTTTCAAAACCTTTTCTTTAATTTTAAAGAGACTGGATGGTCGTGGTCATTTTGAGACTATTTTGATCACCTTTAGAAGAAGAGTTTGATCCATATAAAGATAAAATAGGCTGCATTTCATTTCCGGAATTTTGGGTAATTATCGACTTTTCATTTCCGACATTTTTTAGTTTTCATTTCCGACATTATTTTGTTTTCATTTCCGACATTTTTCAAATACATATGTAGTACATATAGTAACAGATTTGATAACTTTACTTATGAAAAATTTAAAAGAATAAATCATAAATAAATCATTAAAATCCCAATTTTGTAAATCTATCAGTGACTTGGACATAAGTATGGTGCTGTCACTGACAATTAATTTAGTGCACATTAAATGTGGTGAAATAGTTTTATGCTCATTGAACTCCTTTACCTAGTCTTAAGTGCTTCATGAATGTTTATATGTATATTTTTTTTTATATTAATATTTTGGTATAAATAATTTAAAATTCCATTTTCTTTTACTCAATACTTAGGAAACATTGAATTGCCGAACAGGTAAATTCCGGAAATGAAAAAGAAATTATGTCGGAAATGAAAACAAAAAATGTCGGAGTGAAATAATAAAATGTCGGAAATGCTATGCATATTTCCGAAATGAAATGCAGCGGTATAATAAAATCATCAAACATGTCATTTTTTTCTTTGCCAAATGATAGTTGACAGCTCAAGATATCATATCTAAAAAAAAAAAGTTATATCTGGTGGTTAATAAAACAAATAATCTGTTGACCCCCTAGCCTCCTTAACCAGGGACCTATATACTAGTATATAGGTCCTTGTCTTAACATAAGTACGTAGTTTACCATCCATATAGCTGCCCAAATTGACATGCCATAAATTTAAGTAAGTTTTCTTCAGGATTGTGTGTATTGTAGGCCTATATTTACAAACTTGGCGTGCACACGTGGTGTGCGCGTATCATGCAAGCAGGCATACATACTGTCATGTCGTTAATTTTGAATTTACCGGGTGGCAGTAAATTGTCACCAGGTAAATTCATTCATTCATTAAATCATTATACAGATTATGTATACACACGGTACTGGTACATGAAATGTTACCACGTATATAACTGTATAATGTTATTAGAATGCTTGAAAAGTAAATATACGTAGAAAATGTTATGTCGGGTAATTCTTAATTATGAAACTGTTAAAAAAAACTGTTAGAAATTACAAATAATTCATTCTCCATCGTGAAATTGATATTTTACCAGATTAATAAATTACTTTATTATGTTCGTGAAGGAATTGAATTTCGAAACATTAAATTGTGTAAGAAAAAAATTAAAATGCATCAAGTTTACTTCCTGTTTAAAAATATGAAATGTAATAAGCTTGTATTTTTTTCAACTAGTATAATGTCTAGAAAATTGAAAAAAAAACTATAGTAGTGGAAGAACACATCTGTAGTATGTCTTATTGCAACAAATGATAGAAAAAAATGAGAAAAAAAAATTAAAAATATATAGTTACACCAAAAACACACAACTTTGAATATATATTTTGACAATAATTTGTATACTTAAAAAAAAGATGTTTGTAAATATAAATAGTAATTTTGATTTTTTACTATTATTTGTAACAATGCTTGAAGTCGGTTATACCAACACCTGTCCTATTATACAATAATATCAAAAAATATATGTTGAGGCTAAAAAATATATATAGCAGTCAAAATTTACTACAAAATCATATGTAATTTAATTAATAAAACTTTCTGTTTATGATCTGAATGTTATATTGAAACTGGAAGGTGTACAAGTGAGCTAAAACAGTTGTTTTGTTCAGTTTTATTTTTGTGTGTTTTTTAAAATGTAAATATTGAACGTGCACATGATTGCTGGTGAATATTTCTTGTTATTTATCATGTAGAGAAAAATCAAACTCTTTGTGAATCTTTAATAAAATTTATTTTCATATTAATTTTAATAATTTATTTATTTATTTATTTTATAGATATAAAACAGATTTAACTTCAAAGTGAGATATTAAGTTGTTATATAACTGCGGGGGGTATCTTTAATGGTTTACGAGTGACACGTGTTCTTTTCCCTTATTTCTGACACGATAGGTGGGAACTCTGTGTACCCCCGGGGGAACCCGCTGTGAAAATTCAGAATTTCCTGTTTTGTTGGAACTAGAAACCATAAAACGCCTACAGAAAACTGGACAAGAGAGATCTGTCTATAAATTAAATGCCTTAGACCTAAATATTTTAATTTCGATTATATTATCTGATACAGAAGATCTATACCACATCAATTTATTTAAACAATATCGTTTTAACTAAGGTATTTAGTGTGTTTTTTTCTAACCCTTTGATCTATTTATATTTGAGTTATTTGTTTGTTGTAAACAAAATATTACTAGCATAACTTTAACATATGTACAAAACAGTTAGTTTATTCGCTTGCTGTTAACATTGATAAACAAAACCCACTTTAATTTTAATATTAACTTTTGTAATAGGCATAGTGCAAAATCACTCAATGGAAACATAAAGAAATGGCCCCCCCCCCCCCCTCTTTTTTTTGGTGTCATAGTGAAAGTTACTTCCCTTTTCATGAAAAATGCTCATGTGTATACATGACACCAAGAAATTCTTATATGAGTAAAACTCATACAAATTATCGACGAGTTGAATTTATTAATTGGCATTCATGATTAGCTCAAAGTCGCTGTGAGAAATAAAACTCCTTTGTTTTCATTTGCAGTTTACCCATTGGCTTATTTTATCACGTGACCTTGAACTGGCATATACTTTGGTGGCCTTCGTTAGCGTCGGTTTGGGATTGATTTCATCAGGCAGCAAAGATGGTAGGAAATCTTTAAATATCAGTATAAATTTAAACCATCGAGTGAATATCTGTATAGAATTGTATTGTATATGAGTTTTGGCGTAATTTATGAGATTTTCAGTTGGAAATATACTCAGTGTAATGTTTATTTTTAGGCAGGAGGTAAAGCAGGTAAAGATTCCGGAAAAGCGAAGGCCAAGGCAGTTTCTCGTTCAGCTAGGGCAGGATTGCAGGTTAGTACACAAACAAGTTTATTTTATTAAGCTTGTAACTAGAAGACATTTTGAGTTGCATTCTTTTTTCCTGTCAGATTATCATTAATTTTGCACATTTTTTGCAGTTCCCCGTGGGACGTATTCACAGACATTTGAAAAACAGAACTACGAGTCACGGACGTGTGGGAGCCACAGCTGCAGTCTACAGTGCTGCTATCCTCGAGTATCTTACAGCTGAGGTACGTCCAATGCACGAAAATTCTGTCTTCTTGCTAATTTTGTTAAATGTGTCTTTGCTGTAATATTTTGGTTTGGAGTGGCCCACTTTCAAAGGGTTGAAACATTTTAAAGAATCGCATGATTGTGTTAGGACCAAGTACAGAATGTGCATTAAATATGCATTTATCAGGTTAACTCAGAAAGAGCAGCTGTTTCATTCAATTATTTCAAGAAATTCGAGTTTTATGTCTTTGTTTACACTTTCAGTTTTCGCGGTTAAAATCCAATATGGCGGATGCACTATTATTGTTATGCATTGAGCGCCAAGTTACTCAAGCAGAAACAACTTGTAAACAGTTTGAACTTAAAATTATTCTTCCATTTTGATGTGTCAATATCTGTTGTCAAAATTGATATGTGTCCACATAACATTTATTGATGGCGAAATTTTTATTTGTCCAAAGTTATTAAACATTACCATGTAGACTTTGTAAGTTCCAGTTTAGTTGTTGGGTTGAATTCAAAAGAAATTATTTTCAAATTTGTGAAATCTTTAATGATTTTTAAATATTAGGAGAATGAAATTTCTAAAACATTTGGCAAGAGTACTTTAATAGTTTTTATCTAAAACATATAAATTTTCTGCTTGTATTTTCACCTTGATGTATTTGATGATAAAAAAGAGATTAATGCACTGATTGACTCTCTTCTCAAAATGGGAGAATTCACTCCCCTAAAAAATTGTCATTAAAATTTGAAATAGCATGGGATATTAAAAATGTAGAAGGGGTCGGAGGTTCCTCCCCTAAAAGATAGTTAAAGGGGAAAACTAGGGCAGGTATTACATCTTTATAGGAGGGGGGATTCCCCTGTCCCCAAGATTTTAGGGACAACCTAGACAGGGTTTGAGTTGCTTATTGACAAATATTTTAACAGTAGATGTATAATGATAAAGTTGTCGCTGACTCCTATTTACTTCAGTTCACCAAAATTTCCCTCAGTTGTATTTAGTTTGCACTTAATCATAGTTTCAAGGTTTTTGTGTTTATGCTTGTTCTTAAGACTTACATTGTATCTTTGAATTTTGTCAGGTGTTGGAGTTGGCAGGTAACGCCAGTAAGGATCTGAAGGTCAAGCGTATCACCCCCCGTCACTTGCAGCTAGCCATCAGAGGGGATGAAGAGTTGGACTCCTTAATCAAAGCTACTATTGCTGGTGGTGGTATGTATCTTGCTAGTCTCTCTCCTAAATTAATATGTTGCATTGAGTACATTTTGGTTGCTTAAAGATTATTTTTACCTAAGACAAAATTATAGGGTTACATTCTCATATTAATGAAGCATTATGTGTAATAAATACTTTTACATATTAATGTCTATCAACTAAATGAAAGTCCTATGCCAAGTGAGAATTTTTAATCTATATTGAAATTGCGTTATGTGAAAACTTTCAACGTCTGATGTTCTGAATTCTATTTCTTTAGGTGTCATTCCACATATTCACAAGTCACTCATCGGAAAGGGCAAGCAGAAAGCAGCGCAATAATGTGTTCATGTGAAGGATTAAGGGAGCTGAACAAAAGACTCTAGCTGAATGTTGTTTAAAAGTTTATATATATAGAGACTATGACTGTCATATAACTTAGCAGACATTTTTATCCTCATCGCTCATCTCATCCACTATCATCACGGTTTTTAGACTATAGTACCAGTGTTTGTGTCAGTTTTATTATTATTATTCATGTCCATTTATCAAAAATAAATTTTAAAACCAACTATCTCTTTTAAAAGTAATGTGACCAAGAGGATTGCTGTTTGATTGTAGATATAGTTTGAAACGTGAGTTCAAGAATAAATATGAATTACCAAAGTTAACAATGGCACACTTTTGTATAACTTGATGTAAAAGTTCATTTTGTTTCTGAATGGATACTAAATGACAAGTGGTCTAGAAGTATATAAGAGTGGTAAACCAAGTTTTACTGACAGGTGTGAATTTTTGCATTAAAGAAATGGAGTGAAAAGAATTTAACATGTAAGATGCAGGGGCCAGTTTTACAAAAGAACTTGGAACTATAAAGACCAAATTTTTTTTAAAATCAACCAAAGTTTTTGATTAATAAGTTTTGCAAGTTTAATGATTTTGTTCAAAATTGCTAGTGTTATTAAATCTTTTCTCATGAAGAGAATAAATCATTTTCAATTAAAATGTTATAATTCAGAAGTTTCTTGGCTGTAGTAGAAAGTTCCTTTAGAAAACCTGCCCAGTTGCATTCTTGGGGGTACCCTCCAGTATGTATATTAGGTTAAAATGATCTGAAGGTCTGCAAGGTTCCACAGAAAAGTTTTCTTGGTTTCATATTGGCTAATAAGGATTGCGTAAGTTTTTTAGCAACCTCTAGTTGCTTGCTGCATACAAAGTAGAAACAAATGTGTATGGTTATTGTGTACCAAAAGAGCTACTTGCCTTTGTGTTGGGGAGGTAGCACAGGAGAGCAATGCAACACAGTCTGGGCTGCAACTTCATGAAGGAAAATGAAAGGGGGTTAGATTTTATTTCGGAGGCAAAGAAATAACAAAAAATAAGATGATTAATAGGGCTGGGAGAATCCAGATTTACCATGATAAATCGTCCCAACATATTTCCTCTGCATACCGGTAGTTAAATTCATCTTTATCTCAAATATTCTGGCATTCAGCAATTTACATAGACCAAGAAAGGATGTTCATAATTTATTCAATATACATGTATATTGGATAGATAATGTTGCATAATGATTGGAATGTTATTAGAAAGGATAAGTTAAGTATCCAAATAAATAATTTTGATACATTCAATTTATTAGAGACATTTCCACACTATATATGGTTATACTGACCATACACTAATAATAATTCTAAAAAAAATCTGAACAGAGAGTATCTTCCTGATATACAATATGTAGTATCAAAATCTGTGAAGATAAAGTTCTACATCTAATGCGTAATGCTAGTATACAGAAAAAATAAATAAAAATAAAATAAAGAAAGAGAATAGTATATACATGTTTTCAATTTTCCAATATTGCTGGAACTGAAATTTTACTTAGCATTCTGTTAGCAAAGAAAACATTCATTATTTCAATCAAGTACAATATGGTGGAGAAATTTTATTATGAAGTACCAAAACATACGAGGCAATGCATATAAAGCAAATACTGCACAAATGACAATATGAAAATTCTTATTCATTTTCTGGTTTTGTATTGTTTCTTTGTGATGAATTCATATATCTACATGCATCTCTATAAATATAAATGTATATCACTTGTTTAAAGATCACAGTACTTGTTGTTATATTTCTTCTTCAATCACAGAAAACATACATTATTTGTATGCATATACATATATATCTGATGACTTTTGTGATGTACATGTAATGGATTTAAAACTTAGATTAGTTGTCAAATATAGTTACACAAAAAGAACAAAACTGACAGCCAAACTTTAAGGTAAAAAAAGTTTCTTTATAATTTTCATGTCAATAGCAATACATGCAGTCTACACTAAATTACTACAATATTGGGAAATAGTAAATAAAAGATGTAGTGAATAAAAATTGGTTAATAGTATTCTGTCCACCCTAAAACGTGAACTTTTTTGACTTAACATAAACCCTAGTTATACCATTTCTACACTGTTAGCTAAATCTATAACTTACCTTCATGTCATAAAACTTGAGAAGTAAATCCCAGGCATGTAGAGAGTGTGTGATGGCTGCTGATCTATTGGGGATACAGCCAAAAGGCACCAAACTTTTACTCTGTCCCACCTACAACATACAAAACTTTAGTTAAAGGGTTAAAAAAAAGAACCAAACTCTTACTCTGCCCGATCTACTTCCTAGTTGAAGGTTTCCAACAAGTATATTAAGAAAGGGTGTGAAACTCAGTAAGTATTAGAAAATCTTTATCCTCTCTCATTTTAATCTTCAAACACTAACCCCCCCCCCCCCCCCCCCAAAAAAAAAAAAAAGAAAAGTGCAAGGCTTTATCTTTGTAAAACGGAAATCATTTTATAATTGTCAGAAGACAAAAAAATACAACATAAATAAAGATTTTTTTTTCAGATAGTATTCAGAAAAACCAATGCAAAATACATGTAAGAAAAATAAAAATGTATGTCTAATATTATATATACCTCATATATACAAATGAAATATCTGAAACTTTTTTTCACATGAGATTGTCTAAATTTTAATTTAAAAACAGATACATGTATAACAATTCAATTTTCTATCATCATTAGAGTTAAATTAAAAGAACACAAATGTACAAGCTCTTAAGAGAAGTGAGGGCAACCTTAGGCAGACTCTACGAGATCATACACATGTAAAAAGAACCTTTAATTGAACCAACTCAATTTTTGAGTCCTGTCATTTTAAACACCCAGGCATCCTGACTTGGAATTTTGTCAAAAGGTATAACCGGTATTTGAATCACGATGCCACTACCGGTATTGGGTTTCCAGCTGAAGTTGCCTTGGTAACCCAACATGGTAACCACAGTTGTTGTAGATGTTACGGGGGCCCCTAGCACTAACTGGTTTGCCTTGGGCCAGGTCAGGACTATAGCATATACAGCAGTGCCCTGTGGGGTTTTCTTTGATGTGTACCTGTTTGTAAATCGTAATAAATATAAATTAAAGGTTACAAACAAACAGAAAATATACAGGAAAATCATAAAAGTGATTTTTCTAATTCAGGCATGTTTTTCTCCAATAGTTGAAGTACCTTAATTGAGCTAAAAAAAATAGGGCATGAATGCTTCAGCAGGATTCATTAGAATTACAACATAAAAAAGAAATATTTAAATTTCCATTTATTTGTTTAAAACATTCCTTACAAATTAGAATTTTGTTCATTTTCTCATGAACTACCATGGATGAGCATGATTATCTTCATTGTTACGTCATAAACTCATAATACCATACTTGACGTCAAAACTATAGTTTTAAAATGACAGTTGAATGGCATAATTTGTGGTAATAAACTCATCAGAAAATAATGTAAATATAAGAAATGAATTTAATTTTTGAAGATTCATGAGGTACATGAACTACAATGGTAATGCGATTCATGAAATATGCTGGTGTGAAGCATCACAGAACATGTCCTCATGAATCTTTAAAAATTAAATTCATTTCTTAAAAGTACTTTGTTTCTTTGTTCATAAGATTAGCTTAAATAAGCAAAAGCAATGTCGAAATCACAGGTCACAGATTAAGGTCAGAAAATTATGACAGTTGAATCCCTCTTACCATTTTAAAGTTTGTTAAAATAAAAATACAGAGTAAATATCTTGAATGTTTTCATAAAACTGAGTTTTAAACACAAAACATCAAGTCAAAGATATCAGATGGACAGACGACTTGATGACACGTAACTATCACAGTATTAAAGCTCTTCTGGTCTCTGAATGGATTTTTCATGTCCATTATACTCAAAGTATAAGTAACAGAAATGCTCAACTAAACACTAGCTTATTAAAATTCTGATGCCTACCATACATCTGGGGTGATTGTATCATTTTGGTGACTCCAGGGCACAGATTCGTAGATGGCCTCTCCATTGACCCCCAGCCACTGACCCATCTGTTTCAGTCGCTCCTCAAACACAGGTGCTATCCTCCCATCATGTGTCGGTCCTATGTTGATCAGCACATTTCCTCCACAACTGATGGAAAACAATATTAAAAGATTTTTGAAAGGACATTACAGTCTATGTATTTACTACTTCTGTATTATCTGTTTGAGCATATGTCATTGTCTTGGACATTTATCTCCACAAATTTTTATGTCCACTTGTTTCAGATCAATTTATCACTGGCTTATGACTTTCATAGATGATCACCCTATCAACATAAATAAAATGAACATAACCTAAAAATTGAAGTTTTATATAAGTGTTTTACTTTGAAACTGACTAAATAGTTGAAGCTATAAACATAGGAAGCTATCTCTGTATAAATTGACTATGTAAAGACTGCTAACTCTGAACACTGTATAAACTGACCAAGCATTTGAAACAATGTAAAGGGAGCTAACTCTTCATAAACTGACCTAGCACACAGAGCCATGTAATGGGAGCTAACTCTGTACCTGACCCAACAGTAGTAGTTGTGTAATAGGCAATAACTTGTAAAGGGAGCTAACTCAGTAACCAAACCTTACAGTTATAAAAGCTAGAAACTGACCATATAATGGGAGCTTACTTTTTAGCTGACCTAACATTTGAAGCAACATTAAGGGAGATAACTCTTTCACAGTCCTTGGTGTACATATTATGTAGCTCTGTAAAGGGATCTAACTCTGTAGCTACCTAGTAACTGACCTAACAGTTGTAGCTATATAAAGGGACACTACTCTGTGATTGACCTAACAGTTGTAGCTATATAAAGGGACACTACTCTGTGATTGACCTAACAGTTGTAGCTATATAAAGGGACACTACTCTGTAACTACTCTATAACTGACCTAACAGTTGAAGCTATGACTTTGGCTATGTCCTTCATTGTAAGGTAGTCACTGATGACTGCCCTTCTGCGATAACCCCAGGAAAACTTGTCAATGGTCATCGCATTCTCCCACTTTCTCTTCTGCAATTTTCCTAAACAAACAAATAAATAAAAAGAAATTAATATATGGTACACAAACATTGATTTCAAAAATATTTTTGTCTTTCCTCCTTCTTTAATCCACTTCCCTATTAAACTAATTGTTAAGATGAATACAAGAATGTCTTTCTCTACTGATATCTGCAGTAGTCCATGTTAAAACTTGCGTTACTTTCCAAATGTTTTTCTTATTTGATAAACAAGCTTATTAACCTGGCTATACTCACCTGGATTATATTTGTCATCACAATTCAAAAATCCTCCGTGTTTACACCTGATGTTATTTCCCCATCGATCGTTTACAGCCACTGTGTCTTTCACTGGACTGAAACAGGCAACAAAAAAAATTGTTCTTATCTTGAAAAAATCTTCAGCTTATCACAGTTAGTCAATGTATTATAATTTCTAAGAAAATTTAAAATGAGAAATAAATGAGCTAAACAATCATTGCTCTAATGAACAGGAATTAAAAAGTTACTGATCTGTATTCATAACTGAATTTACATATCTAAAGTTACAAGAGTCATCATCTTCATTTCATATGACACAATAAAACTTCAAAGAGTGATCCACTTTGTAGAGAAGTCCTACCTTTCATTGTACAGCCAGGCCAGAAACTGTGTAGCGTTCTATGGTGTGGGTGTGTTATTTACCTTTCATTGTATAGCCAGGCCAGAAACTGTGTATCGTTCTATGGTGTGGGTGTGTTATTTACCTTTCATTGTACAGCCAGGCCAGAAACTGTGTAGCATTCCAGTATACATCTGTTGTTTCCCAGTCTCCGTCCGACCAAACAACGTCAGGCTTATATCTGTTGACGAGTTCATACAGCTCCGGCATTGTCTTCGACTGTGTAAAATGTGAAAAAATTATATAAATGTACTAAACATATATGTCTACAGTAATGGTTCAAACATGAAATTTAAAATCTACCCGTGAAAATTAGGCCTGTGAATTGTGCCAAAAATTTTGGTACGATACGATATTTTTTAAAGTGATATGCGATATATTGGATTCTAAAACAAGTCCATCAGAAAAGACTTACAAATCATTTTAATGCGTGAATTTCATAACAACTAAGTTTTTATTACCCATTCCAAAGTTCTTGTCTCATTGTCATAAAAATAACACTTCAAATTAAAATTTTAATGGCTGTAAAATCAACATGTTAAAATTAAATTTTCTTTGTATCTTTTAATAGTTATAAAAACTGTGTTATTTCCTTACAAACTATAAAACTATTGATCAGTGTTAATTCAAAAAAGTGAAATACATGTATTATCTTTGGTCATTGAAATTCCCATCTTTTCAAAAGAATTAGAAGAGAAACTTTATATCTGATACGTATTGGAAGTTATTTTCAATACAATATGATTCTTGAATATAGATACGTATCGATATATTGATACAGCCCTACTGAAAATATTTCAAAAATAAAGATTTATTAGGTAAAGTGTAATTAATTTGGATCAATGTTCTGGGCATCATATGTAAAGCATGTGCAGCAATTTCTATAGACAAGACCAACAAATATAGGAAATTCAAATGGAAATGTGCATACTGTAAAAGCAAATTTTCCAAATTCCAGAATTCAAAACCTAGGTGTCCCTTTTCCTTACAAGTATAAATAATAATTATAAATAGGCTTAGAGTTAGACTTAAGTGCTGAAACAAGAATTTTGCTGATGCAGAATTCCGTGTCATATCCCTTCTGTTGGTTCTTACCCTGACAAAGTCCTGTGTTGTGTAGTTATTGGCCTTGTCTTTCAGATACAGTGGATGAAACCACTCAAATAAGGAATGGTACAGACCAAAATGAATATCAGTCTTATTCTTTATTGAGTCCGCTAATTCTCCTGATAAAGTATTCATGTTAATATGAACATTTTATTCAACATACATGTTTCTCAATTAAATGAAAACACAGTTAGGTGTTCAATATAAGTTGTAATGTGTATATATCATCTATCTTTCATTTCCATTTCTCAAACTAATAATTTTATCATAAGAATATAATTTATATGTATGTATTGACGTGCTGCACTTGGATAAAAAAATTTGCATTTTTACGACAAATTATGACTGTTAACGTTCCACAAGTCTACTAGTTATCTATTCAAAACATAAGAAAACAGTAGTTCTTGGTCAACTCTACTTCATCATGTTCATTGTGATATTACATGTTACAGACCACCCAATCCACTGACCCACAATATCTCTGTTAGGTCCCACATCACCAGAGTTCCAGTTGAAGGAGTATTTAGACGGCCAGTTACAGAATCCCTCATGATGCTTGCTCACAAACACAATGTACCTACAAGTAAAAAAATCTTGGACTAAGTTAAAAAAAATCTCAATTAAATAAACTAAAGAAATGAAAACAGACTATTTCATAATCATGTGATAAGGACAAGAAGTAGAGCACTTTGCAAAGTGCTTTTCATTTATATTGTTCATTCTACATCTTCATGCAGTCAATATTAAGTAAATCATTTATATTCTAATTTTTTAAAGATGTCTTTACTTTGCTCCTGAGGCTTGGAAGGTCTGTGCCCATTGGTCAGCATTAAAAAACTCAGCAGTGAATTGGGGTGCAAAATCAGCGTAGGTGAAATCTGGTGGGTAATTCTTCTGCATAAAATCTACAACGCCAGGCACCTTCTGTCCCTTCCATGTCCACCAAAACCACTCTGACGAGTAACTTGGAACAGAAAATACCCCCCAGTGGATGAAGATTCCTATTTTCGATTTATCATACCAATCCGGTAGAGGTCGCGAATCAAGAGAAGCCCAGTTTGGCTCATATTTAGCACCAAATGCTTCAAATAAGTTAAAAAGTATCAAAAGGGATATGAAAACGACACACTGAAACTGCATTGTTGATTGTTATTCAACCACAGTCAGTCATGTGTGACTTGGGGGGGGGGGGATCTAACATTTAACGTTGGAAAGACAGATTGACAAGTTGCAATGACCAAAACTTCACAGCATTGGACGGTCCACATGCAGTGTCGATATTTATAAGGTGTAACAATCATCAAGGACAGTTGACAATAGTTTAAGAAGAGATACCAGTACCATATTCCTCGTCAATTAGTATGATACAGCATTTAAATTGCACATTTATGCATTGATATTAAACTGTGCATACTAAATAATATTAAACTGTGCATACTAAATAGGTGTCTATACCTGTAAATGCATGATCTTTATAGTGTTTTAATTGCTGCATACCTTTTCACTTTACGGTCTCCTCAATAGATCATTCTTATCCTATATTTTCTACATAAGTATATGAAGAAAACTCAATTTTTTTTAAAAGAATAGATTTTATTGAAAACAAAAAAGTACATTTTAAAGTCTTTTGACAAACTTCATGATGGAAGAAGCAAGTATTCTCATTCATACAATCATTAACAATGCACATGATTGGGTCAGTATAAATGGAATTTCAATTACTTAGTACATATACATATGTACATTGTACATATGTACAAGGTTAAACCATGTATTATTAATGATCAATTATAACCATACAAACGTGTTCGATTTTGTACTGATTAATATAATATTATATAAATATGATATAATAATATAGAAAAAAATCAACAGTTTTTATACATCACAGATATTTATACAAATATATAAAATTAACGGAGACCAGCTCAGTTATTTATAGGAACAATAACCAGGGACCCATCTAGGGGTCCCAGCAAAGCAGTATAGATACAAATGAACTGTTCTCGAACGTGAAACTTTAGTTGCATATACAATTTGGATATGAAAAAATATATATCAATACCAATTCTCATTGTATGCATTGAAATACTAGGTAACACATGTAGCATACGAGTTAATCAATAACTTCCGAAGTCTTCGCTAGTTTTCCTAAATATTGGCATAAAACATCGTATAAATTGTATGAAAAGGTAAACAAAAATCTTCAAGTATATAAATAAAGCTGATTTTAATTGCATTAAAATAGGGATATGGACGGAGTCATTTCCCATAGATATACTCAAATCCATATGGTTACAAAGTATACAAAGAAAAACACAGGCTACATCTTTTATTTATAATGACTTGACTGGACCACTGTAATGTGATGTAAGTGTATTACATATGCAGCTGTACATCTGGGTACCATTTAGAACCTTTAGCAGAAAGCAGCTTCAGTTAAATCAACTGACTGGCTAAATATAATGGATATAAGTATACATACATATGTTACATGTATTAGTAAATACATTCAGAAATCTACTTGACTTGTTGAAAACCAATTTCCACCTACATAAAGAATGACTCTTGAGATTTTCAAGATCGCTGTGATACTTTTTACACAATTTTTTTTTTACACAAAAAAAGTTCCGTGTTACTTTGACATAATGTTGTGCAATTAATTCTGCTCTTGAAATTTACTTCTCTTTTTTAAACAAGCCAAACCAAAATTGATGATGTCTTATGGATGCACATGCATTCTTTAAGTTGCAAAAAAAAATAAAATTGAAATCTCATAAACGCATGTATTTTAGTCATAAAAGACTGGCTTCAATCGATGTGATTTGTCTTCATGAGCATCTCATAAGAGACTATAAGATCAAATTCCCATCCATATAAAGAAGTCTGCAGTTCTTATGCAGGATGTAACAATATTTCCCTAGAATACTACTTTATTTCTCCTGTGAGGTTTACTCAATCAATTCTTCCAGTGGAATACAAATTCAGCCAGTTTCCAATAACAATTTTTATATATAACCATGTTTACTAGAGACAAGTTGAAGATTTACAAAGCAAATTGGAAAAGCCCCACAAGGAATAAAAAAAAGACTTGTCTTATCTTTGTTTATCTTAATAACGTGAAAGGCTGCCTCATGAAAATTTTATAAATCTATGAATATTCATAAGAATATGGCAAGTTTATACATGTATCAATCAAACATCTGATAGCCATGTGTTGGTTTGGCAAAATCTATATGGAAACATCACAAATGTTTCACTGCAAATGCAAGTAAACAGTCATGTCAATGACTAAGTACACTTAAAGAAATAGACTATCTTTGATTATACATGTATCAAAACACTGTAGCCATAAAATATACCTTGACATGAGGGTATTTTTATCTCAGAATATTTGTCAATATCAGACTTGGGCTCTGAGATTCTTCTAAGCTTTGACATATTAGATAAAGCCCAAATTTATACTGGTTTCGTTTAATATTTATCACCTGACCATCCAAATCTTTATTTTTATAATTTTTCCACATTTAAATGAAATAAACTATTTGTGAAATATATGCATACATAGAGGTGTTAAATACTGTCCACCTTTCTACAGGGACCAGTAGGTTTACAAGGAAGACCTGGGATAAAGGTAAGCATTATTTACAATACATTGTAGCTATATGTATAATAGCATAAGAATAAAAAACATTTATCATTTCAAAAGCAATGTAAATCCCATGTATATATATTTGATGCAATTTTTTGAATGCATGTAAGATTTTTTTCAATTATCTTAATTTTAGGGCGAAAAAGGTCCAGAGGGTCCAAAAGGAGAAATGGTTAGTAGAAATTTATAATCTTTTGTTTATTAATGAACTTTTTGAAAGCGATGCCAATCTTTCTTCGGTAGTCATAATCAAGTTTATTTTATGATATTTTTTCTTTTGGTCTGAAAGAACAAAAATTATAATTTTTATTTCTGAAAATCGAATGAAGCCATGAATTTATGTTTCTATGTTGTAATTTTTCAAAGTTTTGAAGCTTGTCTTTCATGTTTGATTTTCGTTCATCGTAGGGTGAGAAGGGCGAGGATGGACAGATGGGACCAATGGGGTTACCCGTAAGTTCTCTTTCTTTGAAGACACATGTTTTAAAGTAAATTGTATATTCATGCATTGAAAAGTGTATATAAAAATCAAGCTAAGAAGGACCCCAGCTTCATTGTTGCTTTATGGCTTCAATGTTTAGAATGGCTAGAAAATTTGATGTTGTAGTTCCTTTGCTACAAACAAATGGATGTCAAATGATACATGTATTACGACTATGCAACACATGTACCTTTAATGAATGTTATTCAATAACTTCAATCCTCAACCATATGTTCTACCTTAAGAAACCCTTGTAGTTGCAAGTATGCTAATTATAAGCAAGTATCTACTACAATTGTAGTCATTTTTTGAAATAGGCCTAATAAGATTTACCATAGAAAATATAACTTTAAGTACTTTTTCCGAAAAAGTAGGTAACATTTAGGTGTGTAATGGTCAAATTTTAAGCGTAATTGATTAACATAGGGGCGTTTTGGGCCACAAGGGGAAAAAGGAGAGATTGGTGATAGAGGTCTTCAAGGCCCGATGGTGAGTTATCTGGGTTTGATGATATAGTCCACCCTTAATACATCAGCATTCAAAATACCTGTGTTAACAGGAGAGGAAAAAAGGGAAATGCGGTGTTTCAAGGGTTGACTGTTTTGAAACCGCTTTGATGAAACCATGCATGGAATTCACGGTTATATTTTAAGCACCATAAACACGAAGTAGTTACAGCACGTTTTCAAATACTTAAATTTCTTACTGATATAATTAGGTTTTAATTTCAAACTAATAGTCAGGATATATTGATATATATATTAATTTCGGTAGAAAATACAAATATTATTTAACTTCATTTCTGTTTGTCTCAGGTAAATGGACCTAAAGCTCTTCTGTAATTGATTGAAGCATTTTTATGGTCACGTCTTTTTATTTTTGAAACCTTCAAAATTTAATAATAATCTCATATATCTATTAAATTCAGCTAAGATGACTTTTGACATATGTGAAAAGAAGAAAAACACCAATGCTGTGGCCTTCAACTCGACATTTAGATATATCGACGATGTATTGTCAATTAACAGTTGTAATTTTCATTCTTATGTCGATACTATATATCCTGGTGAGCTTGAGATAAAAATACCACAGAGTCTGACACATCTGTTTCATATTTGGATATTTTACTTGAAAAAGACAATAATGGTAATCTAACAACCAAGCTCTATGATAAACGTGATGACTTTAACTTTTCCATCGTCAACTTCCCTTATTCATGCAGCAATAAACCTTCATCACCTGCGTAGTTACGGAGTTAATTAGCACTGGTTCTCTGCCCTTGATTCCAGTCGCTGTCGCTGGGAATTGGTTTTTCAGGTCGGCAGGGGATGCTCACTCCTCCATGGCACTTGATCCCACCTCTGATGTTTTGGAGGTCCGTGTTTGCTCTGCTCCTATTTTTGTATTGTATTGTGGACTTTTGATCTTGAATATTGTTCGTGATCTTCATATGTTTCATGTTTTAAAAAACTGAAAACTAAATAGGAATATTGCAAGTATATTGAATACTCTGTGATACATTATATTGAAAACTTTGTGATGCATAGTTAATGTGTGGTTAATACGCTCGCTAATCTGCATGATCTTTTTATTTTTTCAGGTTTTTTGTTGACATTCTCTAAAAGCATGGAACATTGATTTATTGGCCGAAGAAAGATTTTCTTATGTTTTGCAACTTTCAACACAATTATATCTTTTTTTACTTTATATTATTATTTTGATATATATATGCTTCACTAATCCTAAAATAAGACTTTTGAGTTACTTTATTCAAGAAATGCATGGCAAACTTTAAATTTTAACTTATTTGTACTTGAAGAGGAATCTAACAATACGATTTTTAAAAAATAAAAATTCTAACTAAGAATTTTGACTAATAACAAGTATGAAGTGATTAAAATTGTCCATTTGATCCGTAAATCTTAACTGTGGGAAATATCTGCAAGATACATATAATTGATTTTTTTTAAAATATGAATAATTTTACAAAAAACCTCACATTTTCTTCAGGGCCCACCAGGTCCCCCCGGGCCTCTGAACACAGTAGGTGAAGCTGCATGTACATGTCAGAAAGGAGAAAAGGTAAGAACGATAACTGCGTGAATGTGCTCGAAAGGTTTTCTTGTTAATGTATTTTGAATCCTGTATTTGTTGCATTGTACAAAATATCCCAGTGTGCATTCTATCATTTAGGGGGATAGGGGAAGAAGGGGCAAACGAGGACTAAAAGGAATACAGGTAATATTTCGACATTTTTTATTTCATTTACATTATTTCAAAAAGCCATAATCTACGTAGGAAAGAATATTAAATAATTGATTGTATAGGCCAAATTTAAAGTTGAATATAATAATGACCGTTTTTATATCAATGTATCATAGGCTTATTTCGTCTTCATATTTTAAAGTTACAAATTCTTTTATGAAATATTGAAATTTAAACTGTCGTGTTGGGAAAAATTTTAAGATAAATTTAAATAAATAACTATTTTTGAAAATAAGCTATTAAAAACTGGTAACGTACATGACTGTGATATTATTTTATGTTTGTTGTCATAATACCTGTCGATTTATTGTTGTTAATGTCTTTTTGTGTTGTGTCCCAAAAGTTGTATATTTGTCATATATATATGCTAATTGCTCCTGGTTTTGCGTGGTCAGGGAATGCCCGGTCTAGACGCCCCTTGTCCTGTGGGTGAGAACGGTCTCCCATTACCTGGTTGTGGTAGTCAGTATTATACAGAGGTAACAGGCATGCTTCACAAAACCGTGCATTATGTTACCCCATCTACAATCTAAGGCTATATTTTCTTGTTTTGAAATCTTCTTTTAATAATGCATTTAAGTATTGCATGGCATCTATATATTACGAGTTTTTGTCAATAATGTTAGATGTACGCATTTTAAATAGCTCTGTAGAAATGCGTGAAGTGTTTTCAGTGAACACTTAAAAAATGCTTTTTCGTAATGAACCTCACAAAACCGTTCACAAGTATTTATTGCTTTTTTCGAATTACCTATAGTTAGTATGTTATATCAGAGGGTGTGAAATGTACTTGGAATGTCATAAGTCACTCATTTTCCTAAAACAAGCAAAACAAGAGCAACTCTTACAAATACCAAGTGGGAAAATTGTCGGAAAGACGTCTTCGATCCCATCTTACAATCAGCTTCACTACATGATGATAAAGTAGACAGATGCCTATGTACGGCATGCAAAACAGTCGCATGTTTACTAGTACTTATTTTAACCAACATTTCCCCTGTATTGGAGCAAGCATCTTCAATAACATAAGATTCTGAATGTGTTTGGATTTAATGGCTTCTATTGATATTATAATGTGTAAGGCACATATTGAGGTTTCTTTTTCGACCATAGGGAACACCAGGATATTCCTGTCCCGTGGGTCCAGATGGCATAGCACGTTGTGAAAACAATGGAAATAATAGGGGATAAATTACCAAAGGTTTGTTTATTTATTATACGTTGCATTTAAATAAAATCTTGTTGAAGCCTTCATGCATTAAAAGAAATAACTCATCACTGTAAAAAAAAACTTTTTACACAAGATAAATGTTTTTAAAATCATAAATAAGAACGGGAGACAAAATTAGACAAAAATGAATGAACCTGAATAAAAATACGGTGTAGTGGCAGAAATGAACTTCGAAAATAAAAAAAAAATCTCTGTCACTTTGTTTTAAATGTTCTTTTGATGAACGATATAGAAGACACTAACGTTTCTTTTTCTAGATTTGTTTGAATTGTCTCTAAGCTTCCATGCGCGCTCATCTATTCCAAAGAAAACACTTTTAGAAGTCAGAATATAGCAATACCCGGATATTCACGATATATTTAAAAACCGTCGTAAAAATTCATTGTTCATCAACATAATTTTGTATTTGATGATCATGTAGTAGTATTTTTCATTTTCATATGATAATGAATACATTTTATTATCCATTTTGTTATTTGTTGTATATTGGATGCGTTATTGTCACATTCAAAATAATTGATGTACATATATTTTACCAAAGAAATTCAAATATGTAGATTTCATATTCAAAGAAATATATATATATATATATATATACATACATTAGTTTTTAATATAAATATGATTGTTTTCCATATTTATGGCATATGGTTTTGTACAGATGTGTATTCAGAATTATGGAGATTCATATATTTGATGTATATTTGTGAATGATGGCATTCTTACAGATGTATCAAGAACTATTTTGACATTTTTCCTACTGCGTTCCTAAATTGATAAAAGCAATGATTGTATCAGTGCCTGATAAAAATTGTTAAAATTCCGTTAGGAAAATTAGTAGAGAAATAAATGAGTGTAAAATGATGTTATATCTTCGATTCTTTTTATAATTATATTCTTTCTGTAAAATGAATTGTACTTGATAATCAATTGTTCATGTTTACATAGTAAAATATACCACTAACATGTCCGTGTTTTTTAAAAATTATATTTGAAGCAATATTAGCACAAAAAAAAACAACTTTAGATTAACATAGTTTATTACAATAACGTTTACGCTATACATGTATTAAGTATAATAGTATTTTAATTTACTATGATTTTTTGTAGATAAAAGACTTTTATCTTTAAAATTTCACAACTAGTACGTAAAGCTTCGAAAAATAATGCACAAGTTATTGTTACTTTTAATAAATAAAATCACATGCAAAAATTGGAAAATGAACCTCAACAAACTGAAATTTAAAAATAAATAAGAAATGTAGAACTTTAAATAATGGTTGAATCTTTTTTTAAGGTTTATTAAAACGGTTTTTATTGGTCTCCTTCATTCCACAAGTTAACATGTGTCAGTTATTTTGTCATAAGCTTTCATGTTCTTGCTTTGTCTCAGTTTCTTGTTAAACCAAGCACAAATCTATGAGACCTTAAATACAATTGAATAAATTTAGCAAAGATGCAATTTATATCGACTTTGGTTTAAAATGTTACCCTACTTCAAAAACTTGATTCCAAATTTATAAAAAGGATTTTTCTTATTCAGACTTTCTGTAAGTGATAAGACTCTTAAATTACATTTCTTAAATTGAAATGGAAAAGAAAACAGACAGAATTCAATTTCCTAAATTCTGTAAGCAATATCTAAGAAGGAAATAAAAACACCCTTACCTGAAAACAAGAAAGGTGGGATCAAGTACCCAGAAGAAGAAAGCATCCCCTGTCGTGATATGCGCCCTTTGCATTCAGGGTAAACGGAATAACCAGAAGTCGAAATTAATGAAAACAACGACCTGACGATTTGTATATAAGATAAAAAAAAATAAAGATAGGTTTTAATTACAAAGAAGGTCAAAATGGCGACCCAAACCTTGCTAATATTGAAAGTCTTGTGATGTGAACCTATTTTCAGAAGCCTTCTTTGGTTTTGAAATCGTTTGCACTAAAGCAGCCGGGAGACACACGTCATATGCAGGAAGGAAATAAAATTTTAATTAAAAAATTATAAAAACCAACTTAGAATTAATTTGTTTATCATTTATTTAGCTACTGAACGGGTTTTTTTTCTACATATTTGAAAAACAAACATATAATAAGCTTTACATCTCTATGATGCTTGCGGTAAGTATCAAAAGGCCGAACCAACGTCAAGGTAAACTCAACGACTAGTCGTAAATCATTTCTAGGACCTTATTCCAGGCTTAATCTCAGATGATTGACAGAGGTTCACAGACAATGTAAAATTAGCGGAATATTTTTACTTAAATAAGGGAAGTTGATGATAGGAAAGTCATCATGTTCATTGTATTGTTGAACTAACAGTTGGTAATTAATGCCTTTATACAGCAAAATTTTCAAGAATGAAATAAATCTGGCACACTCAATAAAATCTTTCATTTCGAGTTTACAGGGGTATAGAAAGTCGACGCCTGAATTAAAATATACATGTATACATGTGTATTATTAACGTTTACATAGTCGTCTATATACATGTATCTTAATTTTAAATTGAATGTCTCTGAAAGGCTTCTTATTCTTTTCATGTACAATGTTAAAAAATTATTCTGTTTCAAAAGAGTTTAAAAGATATACGTAAAAATAAATAAGCACAATTGCTGAGCATGTCCATCGAAATGTTTTGAAATTTCGTAGATATAGTCAAAATAAACATCTCAAATCATCATCAACTTCAAGAAAGCTTTTGGTGGAAAACTAATCATAAACTAAAGAATTTCTCTTATATTTTGTTGTTGTCAAAACCCTGCTCTTTGTTAATGAATTTCTTCTCTCAAAATCAATTTTTTTGCTATTTTGTATACAAGCTATTATCTAAAGTGTCATAGCTAATGCTAAAACCATTTAGAAAAAAAACTATTATAAAATTACAAATTCAATACAATAAATTTAACTTGATGAATATTCTTTGCATTCAATGACAACGACAATGTTCTTTTCATCGCGACTTACATCACTGTTTAAAAACAAAAATGGTTTTTTTTCGGAAATCTTAATCCCTAGGAGAGGGATGAATCAAAGTCTAACATGCAAATGTATTACGGATGAAAAAGGCGAAGAAAACGAGGGGTGGTCGATCTAAAAAAAATTCTTTAAACAATACAAATCATTACAATGCCAATAGAATTTACGAAATGATGAGTTAAACGAATTTTGAAATCTTACTACATGTACTATTTTATCGCGTATGGTAATAATAATTCTAATATGCGGAGGAATTAGATCTTATCAGTATTGTTTTTAGCTCTTTGAGCCATGTATATGACAATCACTGTTTACAGAAGATATTTAAGCAAGTGTCAGAAAATTACATATATGGGTAACAAATAAAATTCATTAGGAAATGAAAAACATCAATATATTTTTATATAGAAAATGAAACATTATATTGATGTCTATATCATATGAACACTTCTCATGGAATAATATTCTGACACGAAAGTGACATATGGTGCACTTCGGCACGATAATTAAAGTATATATACACAGATATCTGTAGTTATTGCAACTTTTTGTCTCTTGATTCAACAAGACATTGCTCAGGTAGGTATAGTTTTTCACACAACAATGAAAATTAACAGATTATCAAATTTAACAGTATGACAACATATTGTACCCCGTTATTTAAAACCGCTTGTTCTTCTGATTGTAGTAACTAGTATATTTTATTCTACTTTATCTTGTAGCAAAGTCAAAGATGGCATATTTCCCCCAAGTTTGCATGTTGATTCTTATAGCATTAACCAAAGAGTTGATGGCATCAGGTAAATCAAGAACGTATTTTGTAGTTCTAATGATTTAGATTAACAGATTTTGTGATATTTTTTGAAACATAAACTTTTCAAATTAGATCATTTATTTGGCCTATGTGGTGGACAAAGGGGTTTCGTTAGCTGTTTGAGAGGAACCAAGATACAAATCATATCCGCCAACTACGGACGAACAGACAAACAGATGTGTCCGGGAGGTAAATCTGATACAAACACCTGTCGTTCAAAGACGTCAGAACTCAAGGTTAAATGGAAATGTAATGGGTACCAGACATGCCACCTTCATGCTGCTGATCAGTACTTTGGAGACCCATGCTCTAAATACACCAAGTATCTGGAGGTTAAATATCGATGTGTAAAGAGTCAAAATCTGCCAAATGGTATGAAAAAATGGCATGTTTATAGCCTTAAAAAAAAAGAATTATACGAAAATTTATAATCGAAAGAATACAAGAAAATTGATTAAAAAATGAATTCAGACGGAAAACACAAATGAAAATTGAAAAATCTATCATGTTTATTTTAACCTATACATAATCCATCTACTAGCAATACACAAATGTTTAAAATTAAGCATTTTAATATAAAAGGAAATGAATTTTGAGATAAAATACTGCAAGGTAATATTGATAAACTTGTAATATTGAATTTCCTCTATCAAACTAAAGTTGTCCTAATGTATATTTACATAAAATCTGACTTTCTAATTAAGATTTTTTTTAGTATGACTTACCTTTCTTTTTTCCCATAGACAAATCAATAATTGCTTTTAATGCGTACATGACGAAAGATTTACATCTACATAGAAACACTCCGTCCAATGTTGTTTATGATGGTGTATATTACAACTTCGGAAATGCTTACAACCCTCAAAATGGATTCTTCACAGCGCCATCTGGCGGACTCTATGTATTTACCTGGACAAGCCATGTTGCTGTCAAAAAGATTTTTGATGCTCGTATTCTTGGTGCCATTCATGCTTTTGAAACATATGAGCCCGAAAAGTCGTTATGTAGTGTATATTTGCATCTGTAGCTCTCCCTTTTCTTTATTTTGAAAAATTCTTACATAAGCAATGAAAATGCGTGCTTTCAGTAACTTTGAGGAAATACAGGCATCACATCCGGAAGAGAAAGAAGGATATTTTTTTTCGGACTTTTAGTACAAGAGTTATGATTAACACGTACAAAACCTTGAAAACCCAAAATATTGACAATAATTTTATTAAAAATGCTATTTTTTGATTTCTGTTCAGGGAACTAAAAATCAGCTTCCGGTAATGGAATGAAAATCATTCAACCGTTAAATAACTGATTTGGCAAACTAACTTTTTTGGTACATAGTTATATCCCGTATATAATTTTCACCCCTAAAATTAGGGTGTTGCGTTTCTATTGACGGTGAGTATATTAAAGCCGCAATTTACATACATATATCAGCCGTCGATCTATCTACTTTTAAACAAAATCTTCTGAGATAATGCAGTGTATACAAAAGTAAATTTTCATCCTGCCTCAAAAGCAAAAATGTGTTTAATGATTGCGAAGCGTAACTTCACACTGAGGATATCGATGTATGTGGTGTGCCGATATTTTCATCATTTTTGAAACAAATGTATTTCCATTTGGCAGAAATATATAATTCAGAAAAATGTCAGCGTAATGGTGTGTCTTAGAATTCAGTATTTATAGAATATTTTCTCAACGCCTTTGCTCTGTGTTCTAAATATTTATCTGTAGGTTTTACAAATATTTTATAAGCAATTTGTGCTTCAGGTCGTCAGTTAGTTGGAGGGGTAGATGCAAGGACAGAGATCCAGAGAAGTTATACCCACATACGCAATCGAAAAAAAACTTAAGGAAAAAAACTGACCAAGAGCAATTTAAATCTATTCAATAATGGTTGGGTGGGGGTTTCATTCATAAATATTTGCATATGATTATTATGATCAACAGGGTGAGGTAATTTTTTTTGTATTTTCAATAATTGATCAATAATATATCTGAATATATCCCCAGCCGATCAGCTACATTGATTTTGAAATTTGTTGTCAAGATAGTTGGTTATGGAGTCCCCAACTTCACATACTTTGTTAAAGAAAAATGCATTAAACCCCTTTCTAGTATTCTCCATGGCCAGATTATATGAAGAATAATGCCGCCAATTAATACAAGCAGAATATGAGACCATATTAAGTGCACAAAAGGAAATTGGATCTCCTTGAAAAATTTCAAGAATTTAAACCTGACATTCTTGAATTTTCTCACTGTTGTTTTCCCAATATCATCTCCTTAAATCATATACCACTGCAAGCTTGCCACCAAATTGAAATATCTAGTCTTTGCAAATTTAAGTCACCGTACCTTCCAGGCATATTCTTAGCTTCTGCAAAAGCACTTTTTAGTAATTGATTACCCAAACATCTATATAACTTGAGAATCGAAATAACTCGACGTTAATTAAAATCCTGGAATACGTTTGTAGGTTTTATAGCAAACTGATTTCCATCTTCCTAAGGATTGGATAACTTGAGATGAAATCCTAAATTCCGTACTTGCCCAAATACGAAAGAAGTGGGATTTGTAGTCCCAAGACTCGAGCTTTGAGACCTAAGGTTTGGCTAAATTCAAAGTAAAATGGTACTTAGTGAAAGGAGCTCCGGAAAAAATGACAAAATAATTGACCCCCTGGGTAGGTCTAATTTCTAAAAACCTTTAAAGATTAGTGCAGGGGCAAGTTATATCCTCTGTGCCATGTCTATCTGAGGATATGTCGGAGACTGCATTTTTTTTTCGCTAAGAAAGCTATAATATACAATAGAAAATGCAGCTGAAAACAATTAATGATACCTCATATGAATGTGTACATACGCAGGGTAGAATGCTACATGTTGCAATTGTGCACCTCCTATCAAACTTTTTGATCCGACACATATTTTGGTTTTCCAATAACAAAACATGGATTCATTTCTTTTCTTCAACTTCTCCTATACCACTGAATAAAGTATAATGAGACTCTCACAGATTCTTCATTAATAATACCATGGTGACTTCTTATTTTACTTCTGACGCTTACTTCGGGTCTCCCAGAGCAAAACATGGACTTTGCCATTATATTATATGGAGACTGGGGTATCATTTAGTGAGCTAAGTATTCATATTTCCACTAGTTTTTGTTGTATTCTTTGTTGTAGAGAACTCTATGATCGCCTTTAATGCGTACAAAACCAAGAGATTACATATACATAGAAACAGCCCCGTCAATGTTGTATATGATGGTGTTTATTACAACTATGGAAATGTCTACAATGCCCATAGTGGGTTCTTTAGTGCGCCATTTGACGGACTCTATGTGTTTACCTGGACAAGTTTAGTTGAGGTAAAAAACTTTTTGATGCTCAAATTCTTGTTAATAGAGTCCATAAAGGATTCGCAAACTGTAACAATAAAGTCAATCCGGGTTTTGAAAATTGTGCAACTACGGTATCCTTGGTCCTAAAGGCTGGTGACAATGTGAACATAAAAACAACAAATGCAAATGATTTGATAGAAAGTTGGTCTAGTTTTAAGGGATGGAGAGTAAGATAAAACTGTCTTGAATGTATGTTTGTTTTTTCAATGTTTTATACTATATATTTTTCGAATACATGTACTATATAATGTACCGTAATAAATAATTTTTATGTGTACAGTTTTACACAATTTTCTCCTGACAGATGGCAGATGAATAAATGTGATGAGTTAACATATGCTTGTGTATATTAATAATTTTTATACCAATGAAATGATTTATTTCAAACGTCAACAAATTGAATGGATTGACCACGTCGACCACTGATGTTGTCGCTGTGACACTAGGTCGATATTTTATGGGTAATCAATGACTTTGTTGTCAAGTGATGAACTTGTATTAAAGCAACTTTTAATACAGATTACCTGATTATATCTCTCAGTTGATTCAATACACAAGAGGCAGTCCTTCGGATGAGACCGTATAAACCGAGGCCCCGTGTTACAGCAGGTGTGGCACGATAAAGATCCCTCCTTGCTCAAAGGCCGTAAGTGCCGAGCATAGGCCAAAATTTGCAGCCCTTCATCGGCAATGGTGACGTCTCCATATCAGTGAAATATTCTGGCGAGGGACGTTAAACAGTATACAATCAATCAATCAATACACAAGAGCATGCTCCACGTATGAACATTTCTAAAAACGAGGTAAATTATTGACTAACAAATTGATGAAACAAGAAAATCATCAGTCTTGTTTAAAGTCACCATTTCTTAAGTTCTATGGTTGATACAATGACCTTGTCAGCAAATGCAATTTATCATTTGGTCAAATGCTGACTGGCATTTTTCGTATTAATTGTTAGACCATTATTTACACACAGAATTTTCTCCGATTGTTCCCGATCATGACAAAGAGCACACGGCGGGTGTGACTGGTCGGCAGGGAATGCTCACTCCTCTATGGCACCTGATCCCACCTCTCTGATATTTTGGACGTCCGTGATTCCTCTTCTCCAAATTTGTATTGTTTCATGTACTTTTGAGCTTGAATACTGTTGGTTATCTCCATATATTTCATAGACTACTTTTATATAAGAAAGAACCATCAATATAAATTTAATTATTAAGAATTACTCGAAGGAAAGGTTTACATAAAAGATGAAGATAACGATCTCAAGAATTCTATGCAAATATGTGAAGAGGGCATAACTAACGAGCCTTTGGAAATTCCAGAGGTGGCATCAGGTTCCTAGGAAGAGAAAGCATACCCTGTTGACCCGTCATACCCTCCATGAGCCCTATGTATTGATCAAGTAAAATGAACTTTCCTTGGTCAACTCAGTATAAAAACGAAGGCCTAACAATTGGTATGAAGCAATACAGCCAAAGTACGACCTAAAGATAGGTTATTTTTGCTGACAATGTCATTATAACGACCATAAAATTTACAAAAAGCCGACTCAGAACGAGATTGTTGAAATCCCTGTAACATCAACTAATCAGTGAGTAGCATGCCTCACCTTATAGATTAATCGTACTTGGAACAAGCTGTTAAGTGGCAAATAAGGTTGGAGAGATAAACGCTGTTGCAGAGATTTACAAAAAATAAAGAAAGTTGACGGTAGAATGGAAGCATAAGTGATCTCGTTTGCCATATATTTAGTTGTAAATTGGCCTTAATCGTCAATATTCAGTAAAACATTCAAATATGAAACTGATATGGTAGACTCTGTAGCGTATTTTCTATTTAAGTTCTGGGATATATTGAGTCGATGTACAAATGAAAAGAAATATTGTTAATTTATGAAACATCGTGTTATATCGTTATGCCGAATTGAAGGCCACAGGTTGTGTTTTCTTCTTCTCACGTAGTGGTTTTTGAACAATTTCTGCTTGATATGGATATAAAAACAGGTCAGCTAATTAAGGAGCACATTTAAGACGGATTAGAATTTCAACAGTTTGACTGAAAACTTATCTCTGAAGGCTACATAAACGGTGTCAATAAGGAACTCAAAGATTTTTTCATCATCAACTTCATCAGCAACTGTGTGTAGAATCAGAGTGGTAATTGTGCTGATGACGAATCACAATAAGTGAAACTAATTCTGGGATCTAGTTGGATTTACTTTTCGATTTTATCTGCAAATCTATCAAATGTTTATATATTTTCAATGCAACAGTTTCATCTTGTAGGAACAGTAGTCTAGATTTATGATTTGTCGAAAATTGTGACTGAATATACATGGGAGAAAAGCAACATACATGTAATGATATAGCAATCTCATAAATGTAACATGAGCACAGCGTTGGTTCTACAATATATCTTTATAGGTGACATTGAACTTGCCGTGTTCAAGATGCAGTTGGTAATTTTAGAATTAAAAAGAAACTTGTATTATATATTTATTATTAAATATATCTATTATATTGTTTTAAAAAATCATCTATTAAAAGATGTTAAAATATTTCAAGAATTATTATATAAATATAGCCCTTTGATGAGGTCGATCCATAGATATATCGACTTCACAGAAAAGCAATATCGACTGAGCACGAATTGCGAGGTCGATATGCTTTTCTGTGAAGTCGATATGTCTACGGATTGACCGAATTAAAGGGCTACATTTGTTATATTATTTTTTACATAATTTAGAGGATTTACTAATTTAAAATACTACAAATGTACATCTTTTTGATTATGTTTTGTATCAATTTTGACAAAGATATTCAATATGTTCTAATGTTAAGTAGATCCTTATTCAGGCCATTGTTACGTCTTATGAGTTACAGAACATTACAAATTAAAATACAAGTTGAATTATATATATATATTTTCAGAAACATCAAGTCACATACTGTATTAGCTATAATTGTGAAATCTTTCATATTAATTTTTTGTTTTACAGAAAATTACCTCTATTTTAAGAAACATCAAGTCGACATGCATGTCAGATTCTGTAAATAGTAACTCAAGTCTAAATGCTGTTATATACTTCATCATGTGACCAAGTTTAAGCCAATCAGAGAGCTTGAAATATATGATTAAAATGATATAACACGTTATCGAAACATGGCTGAAAAACTGCCGACTCTGTGTTAAACAATATACAATCAATCAACCATGTTATCAATAATGTTACACTTTTGTTTTTATAAGCTTAATCGTTTCAAAATCTCTTTTTACGAATCAGTCGGAAGCAATATATTTTTAAAAAGCATATAGAGGCTAAAGGGTTTATTATATATAAAATAAGGGTAAAGGTGTGTCAATCCCAGATTTAAAAAAAAAAGACAAGGGCCATAAGTGTCTGTAATTGGGATATAATTGTTACAATAAGACAAGACATTTGAACGAAATTTGTTGATAAACAAGTTGACTTCAGCTTTTCCGTCGTCAACGTCCCTTATGTAAGTGGAATAATTCTACGGTAATATCATGTTGACTTTTTCCAGAAATAGAAATAGATTAATTTATAATTTTAAACTCAATAGAAAATAACACAGGAATAAAATTTTTTGATGTTGAATTTCATAATATGAGATTGCAGCAATTACATAGTATTTATCAAATGTGTATAAAATATTGGTAAACTGGGAATCATTTTGTACACTGTAGTCGATAGTCACATATTTTTTAAATTACGAAAAAATAAGAATAAATTAATACTCAAAAGATTTAAACCAAGCAAATTTCAATAAATCAAATCAATATCAAATTCTCTTTTTGTCCGGTTTAAAGTATTAGCTGATACCAGATAATCACGACCACAGACCAGTCTTAATAAATGCATGATGTCGAATATTTCATTTGAATTACCAAAAACCTGTTACATTCAATCAACAACTGCGTAGTACATGTAACCTGAATCCTTATATATAACACACCTTGCATACCGAGAGTCACATTTACAGATTCTACTACAGCACTGCATGTGCAGATATTGACAATTATTTTTTTAAGGTATAGTCAATATTTAAATTTAACTTTAAACTGACAACAATAAACATTATAAAATTATTGCATGTAGGTGAGTGTAATATTGAAAATTTCACCCCAAGAAAACCATTGTCAACTGAGGCGCAACCGACAATGGTTTTCGAGGGGTGAACATTTTCAATGTTACAATCAACTACATGCAATATTTATTATATTATACTTAATGTTTTATACAAATACATATGACAGTAAACCGTGCGCGCATAGATTCTGTCGCTATTTTTTGGAATATCACCCGTCGTCAAACACTCTTGATTGTTGCTTCGCTGGAGGGCATGGCTTGATTATTCAGCAGGTAATAGTGTTTTTTAACAAATGTTCCTCGACTAATCAGATTCAACTAATTTACATGAAACTATAATATTATGGTTTAGTTTTGCATCGTGTATTCTAAGGCCATCTTAAGGATATCTGATCCTCAGTCAGGAAGGATAACTCCAAAAAATTAATATTTAATTTGAAATGCACCAAAATGAAGTTTGAAAATGAAATTTTTTCATGCAACAATTTTCTTTTTATTCATCTTTATAAGATTTAAGGTCTTTGAAAGTCTTAGAAAAGGTCTTATAAAAGTTGACATTTGTACCCTATAAAAGGAGAAAAAATTAATACAGTTTTAGAGGATTTACAGTCAACTCGTACACAAACCGAGTCGTACACAAACCAAGTCGTGCACAAATAGTCAACTCGTACACACATATCAGAAGTCAACTCGTACACAAACTATTGTCATACCTACATTGGTTTTCCTACGTGATTTAAGGTATAGTTTTCCCCAGTGTATAAAATTGAAGAGTCAACTCGTACACAGGTTTTTCTTGTGCATTTTTAAATTTTTTATCAATGTTATGACTCTGATTTTCCTTTACCATATGCGAAGATTGTTTCTGTTTTGTTTTGTTTTTTATTTTATGATTTTCCAGACGTAATTATATCTAAATTTATAAATTAGTCTTCTTTTTCATTAAATGCAAGTATTATTTGTGGATATAAATATATACATGTAGCTTGATATACTTTTGATAGAAAAATACATCGTAAGATTTTAATGGTATATCGTATCAATGCAAAACAATTTCCAGTTTCGGGAACAATGTTTATTTTTTTTATTTGGTGGAAAAGTGTTGTTCCTAACTTTATCATGACAACATTAAGTTTCGGATATCAATGAATGTTGAGTTGCACAGGGCCAATGCGGTTTTTAATCAGCATCAGTAATTCGTACAAATTAGTTACTAAGTAGTGAAGAAACAAACAGCATAAGCACAGACGACAATGGAAAAATTGAAGCGCTCAGTCATTTAAAAATAACTCATGACAATGTGTTAAATGGCGACCTTGCTTGAAGGATATGGAGATAACGAACAGTATTCAATACCTTAATCCTACAAAATAGGAGCAGAGCAAGGATGGACCTCCAAAACATTAGAGGTGGGATTAGGTGCCATGGAGGAGTGACCATCCTGCCTACCGGTCACACCCGCTGTGTGCTCCGTGTCATGATCTGGAAATAACGGGAAAATCCGACGTTATTTCAGTGTATAGATAATGGACTAACAATTAGTATGAAAAACGTCAGTCAGCATTTGACTCAATGATAAATTTGCTGACAAGGTCATTGTATCGACCATAGAACTTACGAAATGACGACTTTTATCGAGACTGTTGATATTCTTGTTTCATGAACTTATTTGTCAATAATTTACCTCGTTTAAGAAATTGTTCATACTTACAGCATGCTCTTGCGTATCGAATCAGCTGAGATATATAAACTCCGTATGCAGGTGTAAAGTTATAATAATTGTATTGCTGCATAAGTAAGGGAAGTTGACGATACAAAAGTTAAAGTCATCATGTTTATCATAGAGCTTGGTTGTTCGATTACCATTTACGTCTTTTTCAAGTAAACTATCCAAATATGAAACATGTTTCAGACTCAGTGGTATCTTTTATCTCAAGCTCACCAGGATATATAATATCTGCAAAGGAATGGAAATTACTATTGTTAATTGACAATACGTCGTACATTTATCTAAATTTCGAGTGTAAGGCCACAACAAGTGTTTTCTTCTTTTCACGCATAAGATTTTGCACAAATTCTGCTTCACATACTAAAAAAAAACTAGGTCTGCTTATAACAAAGCGCAGTTGTTACCCACAGCTTCATGGCGGTAACTAGCCTTGCAAATTTATGATACTTCAAATCTGCTAACTGTTGTCTACAAGTACCAGTAAATAATATGAAGAGTTTTTAGAATAATTTACTATGCTGAAATCTGTCGCAAACCAAATATACTTACACAACTCTGTGTATGGCAGATACTGTATAAATGTACCCCTTACCTCTGTTTCAGAGAAAGACACGCCTAATCTATGGAACAAATCCGAAGGTAAGCTCTCTCCTGATTCTGGATTGCCCCCCTTCTTAACGAACTAAAATCAACGAAACTGGTCTCAAAGCTAAATACCTGTTTTGTATGTAACCGACGCAGTTTTGAAAGAACAGATAAATAATAGGATATTTTTCAAGACATGAAAAGAGATTACAGTCTTTTGAAAACTATCCTCAAAGTTTTGATGGAAAAAGAAGAAGATTAAAGGAGATAGTCAAACCATGTCATCCTAAATCATGGCCAATTAGCCATGATGTTGTGATGAACCATTGATTAAGTCTGTGTATTAATTGATTGATTGATTGTATTTTGTTTAACGCCGAGTCGGCAATTTTTCAACTATATTTCGGCGGTAGAACTGTGTATTAAGAATACATGTTTGTTTAACGTCTCTTTTCATAACTTTTCACTCTAATTGAGAAGCCATCATTTGCCACCCGAGGGCTGTACTTATACTCACCACTGAGGGCCATTGAGCTGTGAAGAGTCTTAAAATTCCTACTGCGACAGGAAACCTCGCTTAATACAGTCTCATTCGAAGCACTGGCTTCCACTATCCGCATTAGTATTCAAATTCGTAACGTGAAGATCAACCCCTTGACTTAAGACAAACGCTCTAAAAAGGTCCAGTACAATCACTAGATTTAGCTATGTAGGTAGAATTACCTACTTAGCTTTATGCACCTACCCCAGGTAGCTTTATTCAATAGCTATTTCAATGCAATTTTTAACAATTTTTCTTTTTATCAAAAAAAGGTAAAAAATTGCGAGTAAATGACTACTAGTATTAATATTTATACTAGGGAGGTTTTAAAAAAACAATCAAAAGCAAAGATCATTTATACATTTCTGCGTTTGAACAATTTAGAGCAAAACATGTAATCCCATTGCTAAACACTGCGGACTAATTAAGAATTTATATGGATTGTAGGTTATTTCTGCAGGGAATTTGTTTAAAAACAATGGACTATTCGTGCGCAGAAATCACGGTTGCATTTACACTGAGAAAATAATTGTAATAATAAATAAAGAGCAAGAGCCACTTTGGGCCTTATTTGGGCTTGAGAATTTCTGAAAAATCAAAAGTGCTCAGTTTAGGTTGCAAATGCAGTATTTATCACTTGGAGTGTTTGTGACCACGTATCTATTAATCGTGACGTAATTGTACATCTAGTCAATGCATTATGACGTCATAAAATGCGTCATTTTCCTCATATCCGGTAAATTCCTTTGAAAATGACCTAAAGTTAAAGCATTTTTTCAATATTTCATATAGAGCACAACCTCTGATCAAAAATATGCAAATACATAATGAAAGCTCTGTTTCTGAAGATCAAATAACATGTTTTATTTTTTGGATCGTGGGATGTGCTCATATTTTAATTCTTTGCTAAAGGTAGTCAAATACGTATGTTTTCTGCAAATTTCAAGAACAGTGTAGTCAAATACGTATGTTTTCTGCAAATTTCAAGAACAGTGCAATTTCTCAAAGCCTGTTTTCCAATGTGCGGATTCTCAAAACGAAATTTTATTATAGAAAATGAAAGCAACAAGAGTGTCTACTTTATTTTAATATACATATATGAAATGGGAAAGAGGGTGATAGTTAGTTAATTAATTAATATAAGTACAGGGCCATTTTATGCATAAGATGGCTCTTGCTCTTTGCTTATTCTTGGTCTACTATCATGCTAAGAATAGTTTAATCTATTTAGAATTGCGTAACTAACTGTAAATAAGCATATATATTCTTATTGAGGTCAGATCACTCAACGACATTCATAAATAAAATACATTTAATGGGGTTTCATGTAGCTTACATGTGCATCTGTTTCAAAATTCCTTGGAAATCCTACCTTTTTACACTTATTTTCTAGTTTCATAAAACTACAGAATACATCTTATTAAGCTAAAATATGATTCCCTTTTGTATGATGACAAATGTTATAAAATAATGTAAAATCAAAATATCAATTTGTTGACGCCGACACAGATTTTGTTTGAGAAATTGTAAATATTGAAACACTTATTGTCCATTTATTCTTTCAAGATTATATGATCATATGCATATAAAGTTATTATTTATAATCTTTTGTGCTTAATGATTAAGTATATAAGATTTTTTTTTTAATTAGAAGAGAAGACAAGATGAGATATCTCTACCACGTATGCATTGTACTTCTTGTGGCAATGACAAGAGAGGTGAAAATGTCAGGTACTCTTAAATAAATTTGTAACTATAGCTTCAATTTAAAATATACTAGATTTAGTTTTAAAACATTCAACCAATTTTATCAGACCAGTTGTTTGCATTGTGCGAGGGACACAAGGGCTTCAGGTACTCTTAAATATAATTGTAACTATAGCTTCAATTTAAAATATACTAGATTTAGTTTTTAAACATTCAACTATTTTTATCAGACCAGTCTTTTGCATTGTGCGAGGGTCACAAGGGCTTCATACGCTGTTTGAAAGGAACGAAAATTCAGATTGTGTCTGCCAACTACGGACGAACAGATTCACAAGTCTGTCCTAAAAGGAACTCTAATACACAAACCTGTCTATCAAAGACGTCAGAACTCAAGGTGAAATGGAACTGTAATGGGTACAAGACATGCCACCTTCATGCTGCTAATCAGTACTTTGGAGACCCTTGTCTTAAATACTCCAAATATCTGGAGATCAGCTATCGATGTTTAAAGAGTCCAAATCCAGAAAGTGGTGGTACGCAATGAATTACATAATTTTTTATCATTTTGAAGAATTGCTGAAAAGATATTAACGTAGCAGAAATGTCAATCAATCAATTTTATGTGTATCAAATGTTTTTTAATCGCACTCCACGCTTAATGACATCTTTTCAAAACGTAGCAAGAACTTTCATCTTTTTAATTGTGTTATTATTTTTCAAAAATGTATTTTCTTGCAGAGAAATCAATAATTGCCTTTAATGCGTACATAACCAAGAGTTTACACCTACACAGAAACACCCCCGTCAATGTTGTATATGATGGTGTTTATTACAACGTCGGAAATGCGTACAATCCTCATAGTGGATTCTTTACAACGCCATCTGGCGGACTCTACGTGTTTACCTGGACAAGTTTTGTTAATGTTAGAAAAATCTTTGATGCTCAAATTCTTGTGAATGGAGTCCAGAAAGGATACGGAAACTGTAACAATGAACACAGTAAGGGTTATGAAAATTGTGCAAATACGGTACCTTTAGTTCTGAAAGCTGGAGACAAGGTGAACATAAGGACTACAAATGCAAATAACTTAGTAGAAAAATGGTCTAGTTTTAAGGGATGGAGAGTAAAATAAAGAATATTTCGAAAGTCTATCTTTGTTTTGGTTTCATACGATCTATATAATTCCAAATATTTACTTTTGATAAAGGCTCAAAATCAAGGAACAAAACGACAATATATTTTGAAATACCTTTCAAGAAATTCCAAATATATATTTATTTATATATATTATTCTATTATTAAACTGTATCTTTCTTTTGAATTTCTGATCTAACAAAGACCATGCTGATTTTCAAAAAGATACATAGCGGGTTCCAGCTGCCGAGCTCCTTTCTTTACTCTTAAATATTCAGCGCAGTGAGAAAGAAGCTTTAGGAGTACTGTATAACCATATACTCGAGTATATTCGAGAAGTGGTGTTGATCAAATTAAGATATTTAAAAACTCCAAAGAACTTTAAGTTTGAAATAATTATTATTATATAAAATAAAATGATGTTAAAATGTTTATGTAAAGCATTTAATGCTCTAGATTGTCCTGCTGAAATTCAATATTCCAGTTTTTCTAAACATAAAATACATGAAGTATTTTTATAGATTTAAAATAAAAAAAAGTCATTAGGTTGAGAATAACCAGCATCAAATAAGTAAACAAATCAAACAATCTAATCAGCAAGCAAAGGATTTCTTAAAAGTAAAGATTTGATGCAGTGACAAAATTTCATTCACTTGAAATTCAATTGAAGTTCTTTGAATATACATACATTTCATTCACACATCCAGTGTGGTATTGATGGGGAAAACTGTTTCAAATACAATTATTGGATTAACATATATAAGTCATAGATTCAAAGTGCACAATAAAGTTTTGATCACAGTATATACTATGATTACTATATTTTTTAAAATATATAATTCGAATACTTTCATTTCAATTAGTAATTCAGACTTAAATCAAGTTTCTGGTACTTTATTTTGACACTTTTACTTACTATCAACTTTACACATGAATTTCTTTGGAGTTTTTGAGTAACAATATCCCCAAAGTCGTTCCCAAAGAAGACAGATGGAGGGAATAAATTCTTCTGAAAGTAAAAGTACATATGATTCCAAAAATAAATCGCATTTAAAAAATGAAACAAATAACTGATTGTTACATGTTTTAAAACTTAAAGCAACGATAAAGTAATACCAACCAGTCAAGAATGATAATAAGAACCCCATTGTCATGAATAAATGATAAACTAAAGCGTTAAGCATTTGCTTAATAAGACAATATAGGTGTAGGCATCTAAAATGTCACATTTTTATAAACCATCTAGTAATGAAATTTAAAACAAAGCAATAATTAAAAAAAAAGAATACGACCAACATTTTTCTATATCATTGCATAAGAGCCAAATATGAAGGAAAATAAAACAAAATGATACCATTTATCATATGAAGAGAATCTATATATATTTTTTGGATTCGATTTTTTTTTTTGAAAATGCTGAATCATACCGTACATGCTTGCCCATCCATAGCTCCTGATCCCACCCCTGTTTCAGAAGTTCGAGTTTGCTCTGCTTCCAAATTGTATTATTTCAATGGACTTTTCTCCTTGATCATTGTGATCTTCATATTTCATGAATAAACAGTCTCCTCCAAGCAAAGATAAAGTAACTTCCAATACACACCTATGATAACCTTATCGTTTTGCTCCATACACCAGCACAGCTGTAAGAATTTAACCAAATGTGTTTATTTCCAAGGATCGGAGTTGGTATAGACTCTAAAAACATCATTTTAAAAAATAGCCCGCAAAAAGATGTAGAACATTTTATGTCATATTTACATACGAAAGCTGGAACTGAACTTTCAAAATTTTCCAGTCAACATTCTGATTACACGTATAAATAACGAAAGAACCGGTATTTTCTGGATAATTTCTGGAACATTTTTTTGTGAACCAGTGCATAAATGAGTACATAAATTACAATAAACAAGTTGTTTTTTTTTTTTTAGAAAAATGATAATATTTCATAATTGATATTTTCATTCTCTTTCTCTGTTCATTGATACAGGAGTATATGAAAATTCTTAAAAATCATATGTCAGTTTTAAATAATTTTGATATTCCACAGAGCCAAAATGAATTAGAACTACCCTTTATATATTGGATTCCGAAACTTCATAAAATTCCTACAAACAAAGATATATTGCAGGTTCCAGTAAATGTTCAACCAAGCCTCTTTCGTTACTCCTCACTAAGATATTGACAGTAGTGAAGGAAAAATTTCAAGAGTACTGGGCAACAATATATTCAAGAAGTGATGTGAATCAGATATGGATACTCAAAAATTCCAAAAAACTTTTGAACAATTTGAAATCAAATATTTTACCGAATCAACGGCTTAAAAACTTACGACTTTTCAACTTTATACACAACCATTCCCTACGATAAATCAAATTACAGGCTTTTTGATATCATTGACAGCTGTTTTTTCAATAAAAATAGAACTCGTAAATTTACTTACCTGGTCATTTGCAAATTTTTTTTGTTAAAACACATTCTGATTGCACACACAAGTACTTTGAAGTTAACTTCAAAGAGATGCTTAGTTTTTGATTGACAATATCTATGTGGTTTTTGGGGACCAGGTATTCCAACAATCTATTGGAATTTCCATGGGTACCTATTGCGCTCCGTTATTAGCAGACCTATTTATATATTCATATGAAGCAGAATTTTTGCAAAATCTTATTTGTGAAAAGAAGAAAACACTTACTGTGACCTTCAACTCGACATTTAGATATATCGACGACGAATTGTCAATTAATGATGATAATTCCCATTCCTTCGTCGATAAGATATATCCTGGTGAGCTTGAGATAAAAGATACCACAGAGTCTGACACATCTAGTTCACACATGAATATTTTACTTGAAAAAGGTGTTAATGGTAATCTAACAACCAAGCTTCCTTATCATCCAAATTAACAATTCAATGGTTATTTGAACTTATTTCCATTCTTATGTCGATTCAATATATCCCGGAGAGCTTGAGATAAAGGATATTTTAGAGTCTGACACATCTATTTCATGTTTGGATATTTAACTTGAAAAAGACTTTAATGGTAATCTAACAACCAAGCTATATGATTAGTGATTAACGTGATGACTTTTAACTTTACTATCGTCAACTTCCCTTACTATGCAGCAATATACCTTCATCACCTGCATACGGAGTTTATATATCTCATTTGTTTCGATACACAAGAGCATGCTCTACGTATAATCAATTTCTAAAACGAGGTAAATTATTGACAATCAAGTTGATGAAACAAGAATATCAGCAGTCTCGTTTAAAGTCATCTTTTCGTAAGTTCTATGGTCGATACAATGACCTTGTCAGCAAATACAATTTATCATTGAATAAAATGCTGACTGTCGTTTTTTTATACTATTTGTTAGTCCATTATTTAGAGAATTGAGGACGAATTTCCCCCTTATTTCCCGATGACAATGACAATGATATATTCTCTGTAGTTTATATATTCATTAGATACTAAAATGTTTTTCTTATAAAACTTTGGTGCTAAATTATAATGACCACTTCTCATGACATAATGTTTATTTGGAACACGAAAATAACATATATTGCACTTGGTCACGTAAATCAAAGATATAAACAAGTATATATACAATGATATATGTGGTTATTTCCACATTTGCTTTACTTCTTTTCATGCAAGATAATAATTATCAAACAGAAAAGGTAAGATTCTTTTTTTTTCTTGACGCTTTTAAAGATAAAGACAAACAGCGGATGGACTTATAGTTTGTTTCAAAACTTTTATTCGTGTATTTCTGTCTTGTCTTATTAACAGAGACAGATGGCATATTTCCCAAGTATCTGCATGCTTATATCATCAACAAAAGAAATGAATGCATCAGGTAACTCAGAAATGTATTTTATGTTCCATTGGTTGCAGAAATATCTTGCCGAGTCGACTAGTCTTGTTTACATTTGAAGTTAACTTTATTTTCAAGTATTAATAAGTGAACGATTTAAAAAAAAACCCATAAATTTATTAGATTAGATCAGTCATTTGCCCTATGCGGTGATCAAAAAGACTTCATACGCTGTTGGAGAGGAACAAAAATTCAGATCTTATCCGCCAACTACGGACGAACAGACAAACAGGTGTGTCCGGGAAGTAAATCTGATACAAACACCTGTCGTTCAAAGACGTCAGAACTCAAGGTGAAATGGAACTGTAATGGGTACCAGACATGCCACCTTCATGCTGCTGATCAGTACTTTGGTGACCCGTGTCCTGATTATTCCAAATATCTGGAGGTTAAATACAGATGTGTGAAGAGTCAAAATCCGCAAACGAATGGTAGGAAAAAAAAAATGATACGCTGAGTCCTCTAAATAACATTTTGATTGCAATATAAACTACATTATTTTCTTTGTAATTTTTATTGTAGTGAAATCAATAATCGCCTTTAATGCATACATCACCAAACAATAACATCTACATAGAAACACCCCCGTCAATGTTGTATATGACGGTGTTTATTACAACGTCGGAAATGCCTACAATCCCCATAGTGGTTTTTTCACGGCGCCATCTGACGGACTTTATGTATTAACTTGGACAAGTCTTGTTAGTGTGAAAAAAAATCTTCGATGCTCAAATTCTGGTAAATGGAGTCCACAAAGGATACGGAAACTGTAACAACGAAGCCAATTCGGGTTTGGAAAATTGTGCAAATACGGTACCCTTAGTCCTGAAAGCTGAAGACAAGGTGAACATAAGAACAACACATGCATATATTGATTAACGGTTGGTCTAGTTTTAAGGGATGGAGAGTTGAATAAAATGTCTTTAATGTGTGTTTTCGAATACATGTACATTGTTTTGTAATCTAATAAATACTAAAGATATTGTGAACATCGAGCTCACTAAATCTTAATCCCTCGCCTCCCATATGGTTATTATGGCAAAATAATGTTTTTCACTGGTAGACCCGAAATAAGTGTACGATTAAAGAGTAAAATAAAAGGTGCACAATGGCATTTTGTTATAAAGAATCTGTGAAAGTATCATTAAATTTCATTCAGTGAAATAATAGGAGTTCCGGATAAGAGATGGGTACCTCTAAGCGTAATAGACGGACAGACATCCCGATCACTATATATCCTCTAACTTTCCAAGCGGGTATATAAAAATGTAATTTCTAGAGAATGAACAAGCAAGAAATAACAAGGTTCAACAAGAGATACATGTATTGTGAGCAATGAGCTCACTAAATGTTACACCCTTGACTCCAATATAGTTATTATGGCAGAGTCATGTTTTGCACTGGGAGGCCCGAAATATAGTCAGATCAAAAAGTTAAAAAATAGGAAGTGCACAACTTCATCATCTTATAAAGAATCTGTGAAAATATCATTTAATTTTATTCAGTAATATTAGTAGAATTGCGACTAAGAGATGGGTACCCTTCAATGTTACAGAGAGAATGGCCGTGTCCATGTTTTGCTCTTGCAAACCCAAAACATGCGTCCGATCCAAAAGTAAAATAGAGGGTGCACGATGGCACTTTGTAACAAAAATTCTGTAAAAGTCTAATTAAATTTAATTCAGGGAAATAAGAGGAGTTGCGGATAAAAGATGGCACCCCAAAGCGTAACAGACGGATAAACCGATGGAAATTCCGATCATTATATACTCTCCCGCTTTTCAAGCGGGGTATAATATCAGTGTGAACAAGAGGTTCTCTATTCAGAGAAAAGAGTGATTTAAAACACATAGGCCTACTAGTAGTTTTAAAATCCCATTCCAATGAAATCAATTAATACAGAAATAGATACGTTTATTATCTTTGTCAGTTGATTCATTTATTATACCCCCGCTATATAGTAACCAGGATGTCCTTCTGTCTGTCTAGCTGCACGTCCGTTTGTCAGTTACGTTTTGGGGTACCCACTTCTTATCCGCAACTCCTCTTATACCACTGGATGAAATTTGGTGAGACTTTCAGAGAATCTTTATTACATGTATAAATGACATGGTGCACCTTTTATTTTACTTTTCATCAAACACATATTTTGGGTTTCCCATAACAAAACACGGAAACTGCCATTATATTCATATGGGAGGCGGGGGTAATTGTTTCGGCTAACATCAAATTTTCTCTTTTACTGCCCGGTAAAGAATCGTAATGGCAGATCACCTAATATGTGATAAGTTGCCTACTGCTTTTTGTTTCTGACAGGTGTTAGCTTTAGTATAACAGTTTTAAACCCATTTAAACTGATGTAGTATTTTAAACCCCAACGGTATGAGGTGAATGCATTGACCACATCGCTGTGAAACTAGATCGATCATTAACTGATGACTAAACGATAAATTTGTTGTCAAGTGTTGAACGTGTATTGAAACAAATTTTAATACAAATTGCCTGAATAGTGATATGCAAGAAAAATCATAAATACTAATGTAAAAATTAAGATTTATGCTTATTTTAATCAAAACTCTAAGAAAAGGTTTACATGTAAAAAGTGAAGTCACAGAAGTTCGCGTACTTATCAAATTTACCGATATTTTCAGTAAATTAAAAAGATACGTAATACCTATAATAATTACGAAATGTCGACTCTTAACGAGGTTTTGAAATCCCTGTACCATCAACTTAACAGTGAGTAGCATGTTTCACTTTAAAAACTAGTCTGTTAAGATGGGATAAATAAATACCATAAGCAGGTGATGGTAGAATTTTACAAAATAAATAAGGAAAGTTGATGATGGAATGGAAGCATATTAAGTGATCTCGTTGGTCATACACATGTAATTTAGTTGTTAATTGGCCTTCATCATCTATACTTTAGAAATTGTTCATACGTAGAACATGTTCTTGCTTATCAAATCAACTGAGAGATATCAATCCCGTATGCAGGTGATGAAGGTATATTGCTGCATAAGTAAGGAAGTTGACGATTGAAAAGTTGAAGTCATCATATTTATCATTACGCTTGGTTGTAAGATTAATACCATCAACGTCTTTTTCTTTTCTTTTTTTTTATTCATTTTCGGAACAAACAGACAAATATACAGAACCTTTCACTTCACACATCCTTTCATACATGTTGGAAAAGAAGACAATAAGTATATTAACAATAATTAGTCAAGAAGTCATTTCAGTTTGACACATTAAATAGACATTTCCATCTTTTTTTTTCAGAAAAAGTATTTTCTGACAGTTTTTCTTCTAAAGTAAGATAATTATATAAAACTCTCAAAATATCTTTGAAAACAATACAAGAATTGTTTCTGAATTGCTGAAATAAGTATTTCTTCACTAACAGAATAATCAAGTTTATAGCTACATGATCTTTTTCAAAACTACCAAAAATAACAGTCTTTAAATCAAATTCAATTCTTTAAGCAGACTTTTGAAAAATCCAATCTGACAAAGCCAGCCAAACCACAGAAACCTGTGGACAGTAAACAAATAAATGTTTAATTGTTTCTGGTTCTTGTTCACATAATGAACAAAGTGGAGTATTTATTTGTACCTAAAATTTTATGAATGATTCTATAATTGAACCATATCAGTGCTGAATCTTTAGTTAAGTATTTTAAGTTTGTATAAATATGCTTCCACTCAAAATCAGGTTCCAACTTTAAATCAATAGCCCATTTGTTTTCACAAATAGGCCTATGCTGTTTTTTTTAGACATTAAATGATCATTAACATCAACGTCTTTTTCAATTAAAATATCCAAATATGAAATAGATGTGTCAAACTCTGTGGTATCTTTTTTCTAAAGCTCACTGGGATATCAAAGTCCGGGCTTTTTGAAATCATTGACATCTGCTTTTTCAATAAAATGGAACTCGTAAATTTTCTTTCCTTGTCATTCGTAATTTTCAAAACTATTTTGTTAAAAACATTGTGATTGTACACACAAGTACTCTTAAGTTTCTGATTGACAATATCTATGTCGTTTTTGGAGACCAGGTCTTCTAACAATCAATTGGAATTCCAATGGGTACCAATCGCCCCCTGTTACTAGCAGACCTATTTTTGTAATCGTATGAAGCAGAATTTTTGCAAAATCTTATGCGTGAAAAGAAGAAAAATTGCATTTGCCTTCAGATCGACATTTAGATATATCGACGACGTATTGTCAATAAACAAAAGTAATTTCCATTCTTATGTCGATTAGATATAATTATCTTGATGAGCTTGAAATAAAAGATACCACAGGTTCTGAAACATTTGTTTCATATTTGAATATTTTACTTGAAAAAGGTGATAATAGTAATCTAACAACCAAGCTATATGATCAACGTGGTGACTTTAAATTTTCCATCATCAAGTTTCCCTACTTAGGCAGCAATATACCTTCATCAATTGCATATGGAGTTTATATATCTCAATTTATTCAATACGCAAGAGCATACTCTGCGTATGAACAATTTGTTAAAAGAGGTAAATTATTGAAAAACAAGTTGATGAAACCAGAATTCAGCAATCTCCTTTAAAGTCATCATTTCGTAAGTTTTATGCTGGTCGATATGATGATCTTGTCAGCAAAAACAATTTATCATTGAGTCAAATGCTGACTGGCTTTTTTCATACTAATTTTTTAGTCCGTTATTAATGCACTGAATTCACTGACCACGGAATTTTGCGTCATTTCCCGACCATGACAAGGAGCACACGGTGGGTCGGTCGGCAGGGGATGTTTACTCCTCCATGGCACCTGATCCCATCTCTGATGTTTCGGAGGTCCGTATTTGCTCTGCTCCTGTTTTGTATTGTTTATGGATTGATCTTGAATACTGTTCGTTATCTATATATATTTCATTGTACCTTAAAAAAATGGAAATAAGTTCAAATAACCATTAAATTATTAATATATAGGAAAATGGAACTGGTGTGTTCAAGATAAAGTGTTTAACTTGTGTGATATTAAAAAAAATTAATCTTATTGTTGAATTATCATTGAATGATTGATTGAGTGTATGTTGTTTAACGCCAAATTATCATTGAATATATGTAACACATTATTCTAAACATCGTCTCTTTAAAAATGTAAAAATTATTTACAGTACATTAACACGAAATTGATAATTTGACGCTTTTGTCTCTATGAGCTACATCATATCCGACTCGCTTATTATGTATCAGTTTGAAATGAATTATTATTTAAAAACTTAAAGTGTCAAAAGGGTAACATTCGAAGACATGTACCGGTAGTTCATATAAAACAGGAAAAAGGTGTGTCGATCCCAGATTTACAAAAATGAAAAAAGGCCCTCTTCCCCAGGGGTCTGTGATTTGGGTATATATGTATATCTTTACAATAACTCAAGGTATCTGAAAGACATGATGACCTCAGCTTTTTCTTCGTCAACTTCCCTTATGTTTGTATCAATATTCAAAGTCAATATCCTGTTGACTTTTTCAAGACATAGATTATTTTATCATTTTTAACTTAATGTAAAATAACACAGGAGTAAAATGTTTTTGATTTTGAATTTCATAAAATGAATTTGCAGCATTTACATAATCTTGTATCAATCATGTAAAAAGGATTGATAAGTGATATTTAGAGAACAGTTAACGAGTAATAACTTAATTTACCGTACATCCACATTAGGGCGGGACGAGTTGCGCAGCAACTAGTCTCGGCCAATGTGGATGTACGATAAATTAAGTTATTACGAGTAACTGTTCTATAAATAACTTGTATCATGGATAACTCCGCCTACATTCCTATTCAACTTTAGTGCAGCGGAAATAAGTTAATATCTAGAAAAGTCTAGAATTTTCTTGATAAACTCCGCCCACCGTCGCAAAGCATTGTGGTATAGCGCAACTCGTGTGCAGACGACATTTCCAGAAAAACAGCAAGAGAAAATGGACGACAAAATCGGCACCATCAATTTTGATGAGATTGACTTTTTAGCAATAACCGAGGATGATTTCACTCTATCACAGAGATGTGATGCCATTGAAAAAGAAGAGGAACTCATTGATGGTATGAACAACTTTGACATTAACCCTACAGGCGCGAATGCACTGAACCTCGATCTGTTTGGAGATTTTAATTTGGACGGCATGGACGGAGGTGCCACCGATAGATTCAGTGAAACAAACAGCGATGAGTCGACCAAGCGTTTCGCGGGAATTTCTGATTCCGAAATTGATAAGTTGATTTCTAGTCAAGAAAATCAAAATACAAAGAGAAATACTCCTTGGGCATATGGGGTTTTCGAAAAGTGGCGCCAAGAAAAAAACAAAAATCTGCCTTTTGAACTTGCAGTACCGGAACTTCTACACATGGATGTTTCTACTATGACTATGAGCTATTCATTGACACATTTTGTATGCGACGCACGAAAGAAGGACGGAAGTGAATACCCACCTAAGTCGGTCTACTATCTAGTTTGTGGATTGTTAAGGTATTTACGAGACAACAAGAGACATGACATTAACTTCTTTTCAGACTTGAAATTTGCAGAGTTTAGAAAAACGCTGGATGCTCAAATGAAATCCCTCTTGTCTAAAGGACTGGGAACTAAAGTCAAACAGGCAGATCCAATAACTCGAGAAGACGAAGAACTGCTTTGGGAAAGAGAAGTACTAGGAAACAAGTCAGCGGAAACGCTACAATATCCAGTGTTTTTCTACATGTGTAAATTATTCGGGTTGCGGGGATTTGATGAGCATAGAGACTTGACATGTGCAAACGTCACGATTGGTGAGGATGGGCGAGGTAAATACATCCACTTTTGCGGCGGTTCAAACAAGACTTTTAAGGGAGGACTTGCCCACCTATCTCTGCAAAGTAAAGACATTCGGCACTATTGTCAACCAGGTACGGTATATTCCTTTAGATTGATTTTTTAAACCTTTAAAACTACAACCTACATTGATGAATATAAATTTATTTTTGTTACTTTTTTTAAGGAGATCGATGCATAGCCGACTATTTTCATCAGTACCTTGATGCACTTGGAAACGAGGGAGAGTTTTATAGACGTCCACTTGCAGGGAACCCTATTCGATATGGTGCACAAGTTGTTGGTGTTAATAAAATTAAAAGCTTCATGAAAATTATCTGCAAAAAGGGGGGTCTCGTTGGAAACTTTACTAACCACAGTGGAAAGCGCACCTGTGCTAGCCAGTTATACAGCGCTGGAATGGATGAACAGGCGATCATGGAGAGAACCGGACATAGGTCAGAGCGAGCAGTGCGGAAGTACAAACGATCATGTCCAGAGGTGTGAGAGTTTGGAGTCTATGGCCTCTAGCAGCAATTCGTCAAAACAAATTGACAACAGGGCAATGGCGGATTTGACCAACAAGTTTCAGTTTGGAAACTGTAAAATTTCGTTCAATTTTTGAGACAAATGCTTGTGACATGGCTTAATGCAAGAAAAATTTAAAAATTTGGTTTAAATCATACATGACAGTACATGTGTCAAGCTTTTTTTTGTTGGTTTGTGAAAAAAAATAAATTGTTTTTTAGCACTTTGTCTTTATTTTAAAAGTGTGCAATAACAAGTTATCACATTGGAAGTTAACTCATGCTTAAGCTCCATCCCCTTTCATTTTAACTGGATTTAACATTTAGGCAACTTCAAAGGGAAAATACCGCATCCATGATACAAAACATTTTGTACACTGTGTCCGACAGTCATGAATTGTCAAAATATATCTAAAGACCAAATCCTAGTAACCTTTAATTAATACACTTATAGTATTAAGCAAACAAATATAAAATTTTCTTTTTAGCCAGTCTTAACTACTAGTTGATACCAGGTTAGCATGACCATAGACCAGTCTCAATTAATTAAAATACATGATATCAGAAATTTCCATCAAATTATCAAAAACCTGTTACATTCAGTCAACTACTGCGTAGTACATGTAACCTGAACCCGTATATATAATACACCTTACGTACCGAGAGTCACATTTACAGATTCTACTGCAACACTGCATGTGCAGATATTGACAATTATATTTTCAAGGTATAGTCAATTCTCCACCTTTATTTTAATCTGGTACATTTATACTTAAAATATTTTTTTTCTTTATTTATTATGTGTTACAAGACCATTTTTGAAAAATTGCTTGCTCTCTCCCAAGTCAGATAAAAAAAATCAAGTGATATTTAGGGGTTCTTTAAAAAAAACAACCCATAATTATGAAGAATATAAAAGGTTGCTTTAAATGAAAATTTATCAAAATATGATTATGTCCTAGAATTTTATATAAATTATATTTACCTTTGTAAAGGTCGTCAACAATGTTTATGTTTGATTATTGTCCCCCGCTTTCGCGAAAGCGAGGGGACATTAAATCTCATTCGTCTGTCCGTCCGTCCGTCAGTCTGTCTGTCACAAAAACTTTAACCTTGCCCATAACTTTTGATTTCGTGGAGCTATGACTTTCATATTTCACATGTGTATTTCTTGTGACAAGACCTTTCTCTGGGTACCATTGAATTTGACCCTTTGACCTTGACCTTGGAGTTTGACCCACTTTTACACAAAAATTCCGAATTTTTGCTTTGGTCATAACTTTTGAATAGTAAATACTAGGACTTTCATATTTCACATATGTATTTCTTGTGGCAAGACCTTTCCTTGGATACCAACAACTGTGACCCTTTAAACTTTGACCTTGGAGACTTCCGTACTTATCAAAAACATGAAGCTTGACCATAACTTTTGAATGGTAAGGGATAGGGCTTTCATTCTTCAAATATGTTATCCTTGTAAGAAGACCTTTTATTTAAGATATACCAAGAACTTTGACCCTTTGACCTTGACCTTGAAAATTGACCTATTCAATAAACAAACCTTGACCATAACTTTTGAATGGTTAGGGCTAGGGCTTTCATACTAATCTTTGTGGCATAGTGGCAGGACCTTTCATTGGATATCAACAACTTCGGCCTTGAACATGGAGTTTGACCTCCTTTTTAAAAACTTAACCTTTGCCACAACTTTTGAACGATAGAAACTAGGACTTTCATATATCACATATGTATTCTATGTGGGAAGAACTTTCTTTTGATACCAACAACTTTGAACTTTTGACCGTGATCTTGGAGATGTTCGTACTTATGAAAAAACTTTAACCTTGACCATAACTTTTGAACAGTTTGGGATAGAGTTTTATCTTCACATATGTAATCCTTGTAAGAAGACCTTTTATTGGATACCAAAAACTTTGACCCTTTGACCTTGGAGTTTGACCTACTTTAAAAAACAAACCTTGATCATAACTTTTGAAGGGTTAGAGTTAAGGCTTTCATAGTTCACATATTTAATCCTTTTGATAGGACCTTTCATTTGATATCAAGAATATCCTTGACCTTGGAGTTTGACCTCTTTTCAAAAAATTATCCTTGGCCATAACTTTTGAACAGGTAGTGCAAAGGATTTCGTATTTCACAATCGTATTTCTTGTAAAAAGACCCTACTTTGGGGAATAATATATTTAATTTGCATTTAAGAAAAGTTAAACCTTCGTCGACTTCAGTGATAATATCTAAATGACATATCATAGGGCGTTCATATTTGACACAATATGTCATAAAGTATGACATCTCACCCACAAAGACACCGAAAGCTGGGGACCACAATTCTTTTAATTTGCTTGTTTAATATGATAACTTAGTGCTGAAGTACTGCAGTGACTTAATGATAAAAGAAAATCCATTAGTCCTCTACATGTTAAACGGAAGGGTACTATAGGTTTACTCCGTGTCTGTCTGTCCATTACCCTGTTTGTCGCTCTGACTGCCACTCAGTTTTCCGCTCTTTTTTCTAAAGCTTGTAGATATTGAGCTGATTTTGGTTTGTGAGTTACAAATCAAGTTTGCATTTAAATGTTTTTAACAGATTATTGTATTTTCATTTTTTTTTATTGGAACCAGATAACATTTGCCAGTTGGTGAATAGTATTGCGAAGGCAATACTCTCAGAATGCTTGTTTACATCCAAACCTGTAAGATTTTCAGAATTATTTTATTCCAATAGGCAATAATTAATTTCTACTAGTGTTAAGAATTAAAAAAAAACTTTTATTTGATTTTTTATTGAAGTTAGCGCCGTACAGATTTACAATTGACAGAAATGATGAAACAATTTTTATCATCCATTTTCCTTCTTTTGCCATCCATGGGATTGACAAGAGTCTTAGGTTGGTTATTTTTCTTTTAGTTGTTTTTCGTTAAGTATGTTTTGAACTTCATATGAAATCAATAATTTTAATTCAATGATGTATATATGTTTATTTTCATTATATAGATCAGTCGTTTGCTCTTTGTGCTGACCAGAAAGGCTTTATACGGTGTGCCAAAGGTACCAAGATTCAAATTCTCTCCGCTAATTTTGGTCGAACAGACACCCATGTCTGTCCAGGAGATAAAACTAACACACGCACCTGTAGGTCGGAAACATCTGAAATCAAAGTCAAATGGAACTGTAATGGTTACCGAACGTGTCACCTCCATGCCTCAAAAAGCATATTTGAAGATAAATGTCCGACTTACAGTAAATATTTAGAAATCGCTTATCAATGTGTCAAGGAACCACAAGTACAATCATTAGGTAAATGGATATTTTCACTTTAAGTGATTTTGACGGCTTATGGGCAATTAATGATAACATGTATTTTCCAATGCTTAAAAATAATGAAACATAAACAGTTTACTAGTATTTAATTTTTTGAGATTGATTGATTGTATAATGTTTAATGTCCCTCTCGAGAATTTTTCACTCATATGGAGACGCTACTTGCCGGTGGAGAGCTGCAAATTTTGTCCTATACTCGGCGCTTAGGGCCATTGAGCAGGGAGGGAACTTTTTCGTGCCAGAACCTACTGCGACACGGGACCTCGGTTTATACGGTCTCATCCGAAGGACCGGTCTCCACGTCCCACAGTGGGATTCGAACAGACATATGAGTATAAAAAAATTTAAATCAAGCATTCAAATCAAATTTTGATTAAGGATACAAAGGCTACCTTAAATATTTCCCTATGAATTAATATTTTTTATTCTTGGTGTAAAATCATTAAATTGAGACCAATTTTACCCAATTTAAAAAAAAGCTCATTTCGATATATAATTTTGCATTTGTAAAGCCCATAGGGTCCTTTAATAAATTATGGGAACTTTTCAATTATACAGTGGAAAAGATTTCAGATTTCTATGTCTATAACAACAAATGAGGATAAAAGTAAGGCTGATATCAGTCGAATCATTTCGATAAAATGAACACATGGATCGAGATATTATAGTAAAACTTGTCATCATCCTTATGTTGTATTTTTCGAAATCTTACATATTTCAAAGAAAATCTTGAGTCTCTTTCAGTTAATTAAATTGTTAAAAAAATATCTAATCCGGAATGTTTTTTTAATATCTACATGTATGTTATCAGTGATGTCAGGTGTAACGTTGAAAATTGACCTTAGTTGAAAATTAACCCGGGGTTCATTTTTCAACGTTGAATATTGAACCGAAGGTGTTTTTATCTCCGTTGAAAATCAAGACCAAAAGTCGTTGAATTTATACACAGGGTCATTTTTCAATAGCTTGATAATTATTTTTCTTATCCTTGATGACCTCGACAAGTTGAAAATTGACCCTGTTAAATATTGACCACACCTCAGAGTTTGAACATTTATTGAACTGGGCATTTGTTTTACGGGATTTTTCAGTATCTCTATATTCATATTTCGGTTTCAATTTTTTTCAAGAATGATAGAAATAAAACCTATCATCCCGTGTATTTATGTACATTTTGATCAGTACACGATTTCAGCTATCTTCAACCATGAAAACTTTATTTTTTTAAGAATACTTTCTAAAATCCAAAGCACCCATAAATAACTCTAAAACTAAGAATAGGGCATAAAAGAAAAATCCTGGAAATATGGTGACTAGAAAGTGAGTCCTATATACTGCAAAATCACATATTTTCGAGGCTTCAAATTTTCGTGGTTTGAGGAAAATATATTAGTTCATGAAAAAAGATCAATATAGCGACCATAGCATGTAAGTAATGCTGACTTTAAAACAGGGTTGGTGAAATCCCTTTAACAAACTTATCTGTCACTAGCCTGCCTCGGCTTAAAAATTGATCTTTTTCGGAGCATAACCCTGAGAATGAGATTATTCTTATTCTAAAACATAGCATTCTTATTCGATACAATGTGATTCCTATTCGATAAGTTGTTATTCCTATTCAATAATTTGTAATTAATATTCGAAAATTGCTATTCCCATTGGAGGAAATATGATGATATGATTCCTATATCATAATATATCATTCTTTTCGAAAATACGCGTTTGCTATTCGATGTCAGTCATGTTTGAAAACATGCGATTCCTATTCGCTTATTTTGTTATTCTTTTCGATAATTTAATCTTTCTTATTCGATAATTATTTGATTTAGATGCAATATTTGTTGTTCGAGGACATGCTAGCATCCATTTCTATTCGAAAAAAAAAAGATTCCTATTCGATAAACTTCTTATCTTATTGCATAATTTTATCTCTCCTATGAGATGTTTTCTTATTCTTTTTCAAATATTGCATTCTGGGAAATATGACAAAACTAGAACTGGTTTTAAATTCACTCGAATTGGAATGACATGTTTAACATGATTATCGAATATCAATCCTTTTATTATCGAACAGAAATGACAAAATTATCGAATAGAAATCACATACTTTCGAATAGAATAACAACTTAAAGGTGATGAATTCTCCAGCAGAAATAACATTTTTTCGCACACTAATAACAACTAATCGAATAGGGGTCATATTTCATCGAACAGGAATGACATGACTTAGAAAAAGAAAATGTTTGAATAAGAATAACAAAAAGCATAATAATGCAACGTTTTACCCACCATACCATAAACAGGTGATAGCGGAATATTACATGTACTTTACAAATACGGAAAAGTTCAACTTGGAAAAGATGAAGAGGAAATAATTTCTTTTCTTATACAGTATAGGTTCAGTTGGCCTTCATCTTCCATAGTCAGTAAAACTTCCAAACATGAAACAGTACATAAGTTGTGGCACATTCAGTGGTAACTTCAATTTATAGTTCACTAGGAAATATCGAGTCGACATATGAACTAAAGTAATTATTGTATCTTAATGTTGAGTTGAAGCCCACAGCAAGTGTTTTTCTTCTTTTCATGTTAAGTCTTTTTTAAAAAATATATTCTGATTCTGCTTCATAGTAATATCAAAATAGGACGGCCAATAAAGGAACACAATTAGTACCTATCGAAATTCCAAGTTTTGAAGGAAGAATTGGTCTCCAAAGACTGCAAAAACGGTATCAATACAGAACTCCAGCTTCCATTCAATTTCAGGATACTTTTAGGTCATCTTCGCTAGCCAAGGGTTTCTGATACGCTACTCTCCTCATGAACCCTTGGCATATGGTGTTGATAGAAATTGGTTTTTTTTGTCGAGTTCTGATTGGGATTCAGTACACCCGGTCGACCAATCAGCAATTGTTTTTTGTAAATGACGATATTTGCGTTCGGGATACTTCTTGACTCTTTAATCTCGGGAATGAAAAACGCAAGTAAACAACGATCCGTAAGATAACATGCAATTCTATGAATAGCTATGGTGTCATCCAATATCTTCCAAATATGTGATTAAGAATCTATGTTGAAGCTTCAGATTTGTTCTATATAAATAATAAATAAACATAACTCAATTATTGATTCTTAATTATTCTTGAAAAAAAACTTTAATTTAATTTTTTTTAAACACATGTCTTTATTTCTGTCGATGACGCAATCTGTGCGTATCTGATAGATTCGCGATCACGTGACGGAAAACCAATCCCGTCTTTTGACTTCGTATGCCAAGGGTTTATGAGGAGAGTAGCGTATCAGAAACCCTTGGCTAGCGAAGATGCTTTTAGGTAGAAACTGGGTGATTTTTAACAAAGTTATTAATGATCTATCTCAAGATACGAAAATTACCGAATTCCATTTTTATTGAGAAAGCAGTTGTCTATGATGTAAAATTGTCTACCGTTAGTTTTGAATTTGTCGTGAGGAATGCTTGTTTAGAGTGTATAAAAGTTGTAAGTTTTGATGTTACTCACCTTTGAAAAAAAATTCTATAGTGGGGGGGGGGGGCATCCCTACTCCCCCCCCCCCCTTCCCGACGCCTATGGATTAAATCACAGTTGTGAAAACCAAGTCATAAATATAATTATGTTTTTATGCTGTTGAATTTAGAACCGGTTTTCATGATCAAAATTCCACGACCTGGCTCAGTTTTCAACGGACCAAGGTCTAAATTCAACACATTTGGTCTCAGTATTCAACGTTAAAAAAAGACCCCTAGGTCAATTTTCAACGCGGGTCAAATATCAACGTTACACCGGATTTACCAAGCTAGACATGATAAATCAGTCACATATGATATTATTTAACCTTAAAAATATTGGTTAGGTTAATGTTGATTCATATCTTATTTCTTATTTTAGGAAAAGACTTGATAGCTTTTCATGCCTGTACTCGAAAGATATTGCATCTTCATAGAAAAACTCCAACCAACATTGTATATGACGGGACTTATTTCAATAATGGAAGCGCATATGATACCCATACCGGTTTCTTTACTGTGCCATCTGATGGAATATACGCCTTTAGTTGGACTAGTTATGTGGACGGAAGAAAAATATTTAACTCAGAAATTTGCGTCAATGGTATAAGAAAAGGGATGATGGGCTGCAATAACCTTGATAACCCAGGGCGTCAGTCATGCTCTAATACTGTGCCACTAATATTGAAATCTGGTGACAAAGTAAATATAAGATCTGTTGATGGAAACAATCTGTTATGGTATTATTCCAGTTTTCAGGGATGGAAAATTTGAGTTTCTTCATTATTTTTTTTATCATAACTTTCACCACAAAATGCTTAAATAAAGAATTTGAAATAATATTCATATCGGTTTTCTTTTTTAAAGACTTTAAATTGTTTTCAGAAAAGATGAAATACGACTACTATTGAAATACTAGTAATTATTTCAATAGTGGTTGAGAGTACATTTCAATAATAAAGTTTTCAATACAAAAGTGATTTAAATAAATATTTTGATAGTTGCTGATAAATAATTCTAAAACAACATTGCAAGACTTATTGAAATAATCTAACTATTAAAAATACAAGGATTAATAGGATGCACACATACCCCCCAAAATTCCTGTCGTTTAATTTTTGTATATTTAGTACATGACTATATCTACTGCATGTAATGTATGCACATTTTGTACAAAATCGTTCGAGTGGTTTTTGGACAGGAAATTCCAAAAGTTACCCCCCTTTAGTTGTTTACAAGGAGAGAAAATTTTTAATGAACTACTTAAAGCTTGATTTTCAAAAAAAGCCAGGTTATATATATTAACACAAAAACACATTCATTTTTTTTTTTATATACATATCATAAAAACAATTTTTAAAGACCTTAAACTGAAAAACTATGAATTATCTAAGCCTTGAAAATTGTGTATTTTTCAAATTCAAAATTTTTTGTAAAAAAAACCTGTCGTTTAATTTTGGTAAAAAACTTTCTTTAGGTAGCTGGTATCAATCTTCATAATTTTTTTTCATAATTTGTACGACCAGTTTTTATTTAATAGCGGAAAATTACCCCCCCCCCCTTTCTCAATAAATCACGTTCCCGCGCGTCTTTCAGACGGTTCGATTACTTTGCTATGAATCTAAAACTACACATTTTAAAAAAAATCAAATTGGAATATTGCTTTTGCTTCAAAAATATATTAACTTACATATTTAAAAGTCCTGATATGTAAAGCACATTTAAATGTAGATTTTTAGGCAATTTTTGAATACCCTTACCACCCCACCCCTTCATTTTTTGCGTTGCAGACCATAAGCGTTTGACGAAACATCGTTTACAGTGCAAATATACTAGTATTTCGTCATTTGAATCCCGGAGATATGCATTAGTTTTTTAATTCATGAATGCAGAATAAATATTGACTTCTGGTTTTATATGTATAAAAAATTACTGAAGGATTTTAGTGTATAGCCCGTATATTTATGCGTTATGCATTCCATATCACATGAAACCTTGATACGAATTCAAGTTATGTTGAATTTGTTGATCTTTAATTTTATTTCTTTAATTTTATTTATCAAAAAAATGGTGCATGTTCAACTCTACTTTGATATAAATGGAATAATTATAGTTTCTTTCATTTCATTATTTCAAACGAGACAGTATGTGGGCGTGGGGATACATCGACATTTGCATACATGTACACCCCTCACGATATTGTACGCATTCTTTCAATATCCTTGCTTCTAAAGTTAAAATGAAAATTCCGTATTCGTCCACATCACACCAAGCTGCGTTCACACGGAGTCATTTATACGGCGTTGTTAAATTTTTAAGATCGCCGTGGAATGGCAGGAAAATTTTCTGTAAGATTTTCACAATATGAAGATGTCACGGCGTCCCTACGGCGACGGACGCGATTCTACGGCGATCTCACGGCGTTCTACTGCGTTCCCACGGAGATCTCTCGGCGATTGAGTGCGCTTCCGCGGAGTTTCAAAGGCGCGTTAGGAGTTTTCACCTCGTGTTCACGGCGTTGTCACTGCGCTGGTTGCGTTCACAACGCGTTCTATACTCATTGATATATTCAGAAGGAATGTAACACATTTTTGTTTAAAGATTCAAGTTACACGATGAAAAGACTCTTATCATGCCAAGAAATATTCTTAATAATTAAAAATGTTCTATTTAAATAATTAATTACTGAATTATGTAAAGGAGAAAGGCCTCAAATTGTCCATTCTGTGAGAGAAAGAACTAATCGAGGGCCGTAGGCCCGAGATTAGTTCTTTCTCCCACAGAATGGACAGTTTGAGGCCTTTCTCCTACTTAAAACATGATTCTCTTTGTTGTGAAAATTTAACAAAAAATGTGCAAATAGGTAGCACACATACTATAAATTAATTGTTTACAGAATGGACAGTGACAGGTAAGCTTGGGGTGCACAGCAATTTGTTAAATAGCATTTGTGTTTTCGGTTGCAAATAACAAATAGTCTTTGTCTAAAGAAAGGACAGTTACAGGTGGATTTTGGGGGATGCTAGTATATATATAAGAATGCAAATCCTCAAAATCAGTTTATATTTAGCGTTGTATAAAGGCTAAGATGTTTCCTTCCGATGGAGAGAATATAATTACAACAGAATTGAAATCGAAACCAAAAGATGCACACAACCAGTGATACTTTGACCTGGAAACAGAAAATAGTAAGCTTTATAGAAAACATTATCCAAAATCTGATCCCCTCAAAACGACAAATACAGATATTTCGAATTCAAACCGGAAATGCGTTTTTTTTATTCGATTTCAGTTTTTGAGGATATATTTATTGCAGCAGTGTATTGGTGAAATGCAAATTGTGTTCCGAGTGTTGAATAGCCATAGGCCATTTTCGACCTGAAAATGTATATCAAATCAAATCTGGAAATGTTTCAATTTTAATTATTTGCTACCGAAATATTCCCTGCAACAGTGTAGTTTTCATAGTGCAAACTGTTTTCTGGGTGATGGATTTAATATAAGCCTACTTCAAGCCTAAAATGGATTCTTTCTCGAGGGAATCATGCTTCCAAAATCTTAATCAAATGTGAAATTGTGTCATTTAAATTCAAGATTTGTGAATTGAAATAATGTGCATTACTTATTGATTTAAATGTGTAAAATCGAACAGATCCGATCCAGACACTGTGTTCTGGGTTAACTTATCTCTCCAAGTTCTTTTTGTTATTCACATGTACATAAAATCGTATTTAATATATCAATTTGTTTTTGTTTACCTCTTGTGCATATGCTAAGGTTTACCTGTAACTCTCCATTCTGTTTGTTTTAAATGTCCATTCTGATCGTTTTTAACTGTCCATTCTTAAAAGAATGGACGGTTTTCCAAAAAGAATGGACACTTACAGGTGACTTATGGATTGTTAGGGGAGCTAGCTCAACACTAAGCTATAGAATGGACATCACAAACAAAAGGTTTACGTCACAATCATGGTTTAATAATAGTTTTATGATAAAATTCCTTTTTTTTCAATTTTATCGGTTCAGATGTGCTGTTAGATTTTCTTTGATTTAGTATGAATGCAAAAAAAAAAATAAAAATAAAATAAAATAAAATAAGATAAACACACTGAAAAGTTTTCTACAAAATTTAAATGAAACAACAGAACAAGTTAGGGTGTAATTTTCTCTTCCATTTTTTTTTCACTAAAATGTACGGCGTCGCTGGAGGGCCAGGTAAAAAATATTTTTATTTGTTCGGACAAATTAGAAATTCGTTCGGAAGAATTAGTTATTTCACACATATCGAAGCGGTTTGATGATCAAGTCTCATTTCCATTGTTTACTTATTTTTTTCCCGGGCGACAATCGATGGTTACATCAATGTTTTCTTGTTACCCTATGTGATTCGGAACCAATGTCTACTGTGGCTATTGAACATTATGAACACAATGGAGGATTATGTTTCAGATACATGTACTCGATATCCAGGCCATGTAAAGTTTTTTTTTGTAATTGAAATTTTTGAAGCAATAGTCGATGTATATCTGTACATAGAAAATACAAGGAGTATAGTCTTTAACCTGAAATAATGTGGAATACAAGATTTGACCCTTTTGTGACTAAGAATATTACTTATATTAACAGCGTCAGTTCCTTTATTGGCATATTGAAGTTTAAGGAAAGTTTAAGGAAAAGACGGATTGTTTAAACTGCATTTTCTTCATATCGAAAGAATTTTTGGCAAATTCTAAACAAGATTTTTTTTTTAATTTATAATCAATATATAAAAAATATTATTATAACTTGTTTAATTTTATCAAAAGAAGAACTGGTTGCCAAAGGTTATCAGGTAACTAAACCTTGATAAATTTTCTCAGTATATACATGCATAACAATATGTCATACAAATAAATTTATAAAAACGAATATAAAACAATTGTTACAAGTGAAAAGCTATTACAGTGTAAATAGAATCTACATGTTTCGTCAAAAAGAATAAAAAGGGGGAATAAGCATAAATACCATCGTAAAAAAAAAGATAACATAGAGTCTGACACATCAGTTTCATATTTGGATAAATAACTATACAGAAAAAGACATTAATGGTAACGTTAATAGTAATGTAACATCACAATTTTAAGATATTTTGACCGTCACTATCACTTCTGTAGCGATGTATACCCTTATCACCTGCATTTATGTCTCTCAATTGATTCGATACACAAGAACATGATCTACGTATAAACAATTTCTAAAACGAGGCAAGTTATGCTATTGACAAATAATCTAAAGAAACAAGAATATCAATAGTCCGGTTTAAAGTTTTTGCAAGTTTTATGGTTAGTACCTTAATTGTCAATCATCATTGTGTCAAATGTACATACTAAATGTTAGGCTGTTATTTACACACTAAAATTGTCAACTTTTTTCTCCATTTTCCGATCATGACAATGAGCACATGGCGGGTGTGACAGGTCGGCAGGGGATACTCACTCCTCTATGGCACCTGATCTCACCCGCCTAATGATTAAGGAGGTCCCTGCATGTTTGCTTTGCTCTCAACTTGCGTTATATATGGGACTTTTAGCTTATTATACCCATCAATTTCCTTATTTTTGTTACTGTTAATTTTACAGAGTTTGATCCGATTTTCCGGATCACCACACTGTGGTTTTCTGAATCTCGTTGACAGGCGCAGATCATCAGATCAAACTCGACGCTTCGCGTCTCGTTAGATCTGATGATCCGCGCCTGTCAACTCGACGTGATACGACCCTTCGGATCAAGTTACTGTTACAATAATATATATTTATTATTCGTTATCTCTGTTTTTTACTGCAAAGGTAAATTTATCGGTACATTACCGCATAATAATAATAGCTTTATATCCAAAATTAAAACACTTTTTCTGTCATTAGAATTATGCGCGGATGTACATTGAGAGCCCCCCCCCCCCCCCCCCCCTAAGATTCTAAAGTAACTAAAAATGACCTTTCCCCCTGATCTAAGAAAAACCTACCCCTATACTAAGTTAGTATGAAATGTCATTCATAAATAAGTTAAGAAGTGAACAGAAGTTCCCCCTCCCCAACATGTTATTAATTGTGTTTTTGTCATATTATATTTTGTCAGTTAGTATGAAATGTCATTCATAAATAAGTTAAGAAGTGAACAGAAGTTCCCCCTCCCCAACATGTTATTGATTGTGTTTTTGTCATATTTGATGAAAGGAATTTACCACTTTTTTTTTGGGGGGGGGGTCGTTTTTTCGTACTGGGTCGGATCCTTCTGGGGAAAAATCTCGATCCTCTCTTGAGAGTACTACTATGTTCTGCATGCTAAAAATATATATTCTATGAGTGTATATCTTTATGTTTTGATAAGCATGAGGGGCTATTTATCATATTTACATTTCCCAAAATATCCTCATAATTCTTTAATAGAAAACTGCATGTTTATTTTCTCATGAGCTAGCACGGATGAGGTAATTTAAAGCATTTCGAGGGTAACATAAACTATAGAGCATACTGTTTTGTTTGAAAAATGATTGTTGAGTGACTTGAATTTGTTTTAAGTTAAAAACAAATTAATAAAATATAAAATATAAATTTAGTTTTGGGAAAATCGTAAGATATATGAACTACAATGCTTCACTTTCATATTTTTTCATGTGCACAATTTGACAAAATATTCAATAAATCAATTAGTTTTACAAAACCACTTATGACTGTAGTTAGAACAATGGTTTTCGTTGTTTCTAACATCTTGCTTAATTCATATTTAAGATCAAAATTGCTCTCTGAAGAGTTATTCCCAATATCTTAAAAAAGCAAAATATTTTTTAAAAATTCAAATCATTTAAAAAGGCCATGAATTCGTAAACGTATTTTACTTTAAAATTTCAAAAATATTGGAAAAAGGTTCTAGTATTTCAATGTTGAAAATGTAATTTTCAGCATAAGCTAAAAGTAAAATGTACGCTAAAAATGTGACTGTAACGGCTGCTCTGTTCTTCTTTTCTCTTTTTTCTTTGTCAAATGATAGTTGACAGATCAAGATATCATATCTAAAAAAAGATAAGTTATATCTGGTGGTTAAAAAAAAATAATCTGTTGACCACCTAGCCTCCTTAACCAGGGACCTATATACAATGTACTAGTATATATAGGTCCCTGCCTAACATATGTACGTAGTTTACCATCCATATACATGTAGCTGCCCAAATTGACATGCCATAAATTTATGTAAGTTTTCTTCATGATTGTGTGTATTGTAAATTTACAAACTTGGCGTGCACACTAGGTGTGCGTGTATCATGCAATCAGGCGTACATACTGTCATGTTGTTAATTTTGAATTTACCGGGTGGCAGTAAATTGTCACCAGGTAAATTCATTCATTCAATTTCATTCATTCATTATGCGGAATATGTATACACACGGTACTTGTAGTTGTACATAAAATGTTACCACGTATATAATGTTAGCAGAATGCTTGAAAAGTAAATACGTAGAAAATGTTATGTCGGGTAATTCTTAATTATGAAACTGTTAGAAAAAACTGTCAGAAAGTACAAATAATTCATTCTTTACGGAAGCGTATTAGGGCCGCAGCAGTATTCTTTTTTAATTTGTTATAACAAATTATTAATTTGTTTAAACAAATTGATAATTTGTTATAACAAATCGATAATTTGTTATAATAAATTGATAATTTGTTATAACAAATTAATAATTTGTTATAACAAATTATCTATTTGTTATAACAAATTATCAATTTGTTATAACAAATTGATAATTTGTTAAAACAAATTAATAATTTGATATAACAGATTACTAATTTGTTTAAACAAATTAATAATTTGTTATAACAAATTACTAATTTGATATAACAGATTACTAATTTGTTTAAACAAATTAATAATTTGTTAATACAAATTACTAATTTGATATAACAGATTACTAATTTGTTTAAACAAATTAATAATTTGTTATAACAAACTACTAATTTGATATAACAGATTACTAATTTGTTTAAACAAATTAATAATTTGATATAACAGATTACTAATTTGTTTAAACAAATTAATAATTTGATATAACAGATTACTAATTTGATATAACAGATTACTAATTTGTTTAAACAAATTAATAATTTGTTTAAACAAATTACTAATTTGATATAACAGATTACTTATTTGTTTAAACAAATTATTAATTTGTTATAACAGATTATTAATTTGATATAACAAATTACTATTTTTGACAAAATTTGAAATGTATACAATCTATGAAAGCCTGATCAAATCAAAAATCTTAGTATATGTTGGATTTATGAAAATAATTTGCAACTGTCAAAGTTTTTGGCAAATAATAAAGCCTTAGTTGGACTATTGAGAGCTTTTCCAGCAGGCTCTTTTTAGCTCACCTGAGCCGAAGGCTCAAGTGAGCTTTTCTGATCACATTTTGTCCGGCGTCCCTCTGTCCGTCTGTCTGTAAACTTTTCACATTTTCGACTTCTTCTCAAGAACCGCTGGACCAATTTCAACCAAACTTGCCACAAAGTATCCTTGGGTGAAGGGGATTCAAGTTTGTTCAAATGAAGGGCAACGCCTTCATTCAAGGGGAGATAATTGGGAATAAATGAAAATTTGGTGGCATATTTTAAAAATCTTCTTCTCAAGAACCACTGGGCCAGGAAAGATGAAACTCATGTGGAATCATCCTCAGGTAGTGTAGATTCAAATTTGTTCAAGTCATGACCCCCGGGGGTAGGGCGGGGCCAAAATGGCCGATCAAAGTTTTACATAG
>PRKT01000350.1:146879-186713 GCA_003671525.1 Saccostrea glomerata | reverse complement strand
CCCCCCCCCCCCAAAAAAAAGTGCAAGGCTTTATCTTTGTAAAACGGAAATCATTTTATAAATGTAAAAATACAACGTAAATAAAGATTTTTTTTTTCAGATAGTATTCAGAAAAACCAATGCAAAATACATGTAAGAAAAATAAAAATTTAAGTCTTATATTATATATACCTCATATATATACAAATGATATATCTGAAACTTTTTTTCACATGAGATTGTCTAAATTCTAAATTTTAATTTAAAAACAGATATAACAATTCAATTTTCTATCATCATTAGAGTTAAATTAAAAGAACACAAATCTACAAGCTCTTAAGAGAAGTGAGGGCAACCTTTGGCAGACTCTACAAGATCATACACATGTAAAAAGAACCTTTAATTGAACCAACTCAATTTTTGAGTCCTGTCATTTTAAACACCCAGGCATCCTGACTTGGAATTTTGTCAAAAGGTATAAGTGGTATTTGAATCACAATGCCACTACCGGTATTGGGTTTCCAGCTGAAGTTGCCTTGGTAACCCAGCATGGTAACCACGGTTGTTGTAGATGTTACGGGGGCCCCTAGCACTAACTGGTTTGCCTTGGGCCAGGTCAGGACTATAGCATATACAGCAGTGCCCTGTGGGGTTTTCTTTGATGTGTACCTGTTTGTAAATCATAATAAATATAAATTAAAGGTTACAAACAAACAGAAAATATACAGGAAAATCAGAAAAGTGATTTTTCTAATTCAGGCATGTTTTTCTCCAATAGTTGAAGTACCTTAATTGAGCTAAAAAAAAATAGGGCATGAATGCTTCAGCAGGATTCATTAGAATTACAACATAAAAAAGAAATATTTAAATTTCCATTTATTTGTTTAAAACATTCCTTACAAATTAGAATTTTGTTCATTTTCTCATGAACTACCATGGATGAGCATGATTATCTTCATTGTTACGTCATAAACTCATAATACCATACTTGACGTCAAAACTATAGTTTTAAAATGACAGTTGAATGGCATAATTTGTGGTAATAAACTCATCAGAAAATAATGTAAATATAAGATATGAATTTAATTTTTGAAGATTCATGAGGTACATGAACTACAATGGTTATGCGATTCATGAAATATGGTGGTGTGAAGCATCACAGAACATGTCCTCATGAATCTTTAAAAATTAAATTCATTTCTTAAAAGTACTTTGTTTCTTTGTTCATAAGATTAGCTTAAATAAGCAAAAGCAATGTCGAAATCACAGGTCACAGATTAAGGTCAGAAAATTATGACAGTTGAATCCCTCTTACCATTTTAAAGTTTGTTAAAATAAAAATACAGAGTAAATATCTTGAATGTTTTCATAAAACTGAGTTTTAAACACAAAACATCAAGTCAAAGATATCAGATGGACAGACGACTTGATGACACGTAACTATCACAGTATTAAAGCTCTTCTGGTCTCTGAATGGGTACTAAATGACAAGTGGTCTAGAAGTATATAAGACTGGTAAACCAAGTTTTACTGACAGGTGTGAATTTTTGCATTTAAGAAATGGAGTGAAAAAAATTTAACATGTAAGATGCAGGGGCCAGTTTTACAAAAGAACTTGGAACTATAAAGACCAAATTTTTTTTTAAATCAACCAAAGTTTTTGATTAATAAGTTTTGCAAGTTTAATGATTTTGTTCAAAATTGCTAGTGTTGAAAAATCTCATAAAGAGAATAAATCATTTTCAATTAAAATGTTATAATTCAGAAGTTTCTTGGCTGTAGTCGAAAGTTCCTATAGAAAACCTGCCCAGTTGCATTCTTGGGGGTACCCTCCAGTATGTATATTAGGTTAAAATGATCTGAAGGTCTGCAAGGTTCCACAGAAAAGTTTTCTTGGTTTCATATTGGCTAATAAGGATTGCGTAAGTTTTTGAGCAACCTCTAGTTGCTTGGTGCATACAAAGTAGAAACAAATGTGTATGGTTATTGTGTACCAAAAGAGCTACTTGCCTTTGTGTTTGGGAGGTAGCACAGTAGAGCAATGCAACACAGTCTGGGCTGCAACTTCATGAAGGAAAATGAACAGGGGGTTAGATTTTATTTCGGAGTCAAAGAAATAACAAAAAATAAGATGATTAATAGGGCTGGGAGAATCCAAATTTACCATGATAAATCGTCCCAACATATTTCCTCTGCATACCGGTAGTTAAATACAACTTTATCTCAAATATTCTGGCATTCAGCAATTTACATAGACCAAGAAAGGATGTACATAATTTATTCAATATACATGTATATTGGATAGATAATGCTGCATAATGATTGGAATGTTATTAGAAAGGATAAGTTAAGTATCCAATTAAATAATTTTGATACATTCAATATATTAGAGACATTTCCACACTATATATGGTTATACTGACCATACACTAATAATAATTCTAAAAAAAATCTGAACAGAGAGTATCTTCCTGATATACAATATGTACATGTAGTATCAAAATCTGTGAAGATAAAGTTCTACATCCAATGCGTAATGCTGGTATACAGAAAAAATAAATAAAAATAAAATAAAGAAAGAGAATAGTATATACATGTTTTCAATTTTCCAATATTGCTGGAACTGAAATTTTACTTAGCATTCTGTTAGCAAAGAAAACATACATTATTTAAATCAAGTACAATATGGTGGAGAAATTTTATTATTAAATACCAAAACATACGAGACAATGCATATAAAGCAAATACTGCACAAATGACAATATGAAAATTCTTATTCATTTTCTGGTTTTGTATTGTTTCTTTGTGATGAATTCATATATCTACATGCATCTCTATAAATATAAATGTATATCACCTGTTTAAAGATCACAGTACTTGTTGATATATTTCTTCTTCAATCACAGAAAACATACATTATTTGTATGCATATACATATATATCTGATGACTTTTGTGATGTACATGTAATGGATTTAAAACTTAGATTAGTTATCAAATATAGTTACACAAAAAGAACAAAACTGACAGCCAAACTTTAAGGTAAAAAAAGTTTCTTTATAATTTTCATATCAATAGCAATACATGCAGTCTACACTAAATTACTACAATATTTTCATCATGTGGATGGTCTTGATACATAAAAAAAACAAGTAGTGAACATGTATTCTGCATTCATGAATTAACAAACTAGTGTGTACCTCAGGGATTCATATGATGAAATATATATCTGCACTGTAACCGACGTTTTGTCAAACACTAGATCTAATGGTCTTCGACGCAAAAAAGGAGGGGGTGGGGTGGAGCGTGTATTCAAAAATTGCCGAAAAATCAACATTTGAGTACGCTGTACATATGAGCGTAGTAATTGACCCAAGTCTGAAATACGCGCGGGAACGTGATTAAGGAAAAGGGGGAGCCGGTAATTTTCCGCTATTTAACCGTCGTACAAAAAGTATGCCAAAAAATATGAAGATTGTTCTAACTGCGACCTAAAGAAAGTTTGTTACCAAAATTAAAAGGCAGACTTTTTCATAAATAATTTCTGAAATTGAAAAATACAGATTTTTCAAGGGTAAGTTAATTCATAGTATTTCAGTTTAAGTTCTTTGAAAATTTTATTCATGATATGCATACCAAAAAGATAACTATATTTTTGTGTTTATAGGTTAAAAAAATAAGTCAATAAAAGTTGACAGTTATAGGTAACCTGGCTTTTTGAAAATCAAAGTTTAAGTAGTTAGTTCATTGAAAAAGTATTTTCTCTTCTCGTAATTAACTAAAGGGGGTTAACTTTTGGAATTTCCTTTCCAAAAACACCTCTAACGATTTCGTCCAAAATGTGCATACATACAGTAGATATAGTAATGTATTAAATATACAAAAATAGCGAAAATTAAACGACGGGACCTTTTTGGATGTGTACTCTATATCACTGTGTTTTATTCCATTTTTTAAAAAGGGCCCAAGGAAGTATAGTGCTCGCACTAATAGAGTCATCCTCTTAAAATAAGGTATTATTATTAATAATATTATTCAACGTTGACTGCAAAGCTGTGTATCATTTGTGATCATTAACACACTGAAATACATGCATTCACAACAGGGAAGTGTTCTGTGGGTCGTGAACTTTCATGATTTCTATATTGATTTACTTACAGGGAAATCTATACAGATTTCGACAAGTGTTCAAGCCCGAACTTTCCTCAAACAATACAATTTAGTAGCTGAGGAAACATTGAAGTTTGAAACATCTAGGTAATGGTCAGCGATGAGTGAACATTCCCTCCAGATTGTCACACACTCAGTTTGCTACTTCTCATTTCGTAAAACGTAAAAAGCTGTCGATAATTTTATGTGAAAAAATACAGTCAGTATTTCACTTACCGGGCAATAATAAATTCTACTTAATGACAAAAGCATTCTATCTACTCAATTAAACAAATTACAAACAATGACAATGTGATCACCTGCTTTGCCAACTGGGACCATTACATACAGATTGGATAATCTATTTAATTCTTTTTCACTTATGAAATATTTAACTCAGGAAAGGAAAATGTCTTCTACTGTACAGTTCTATTTCCCTAAAGGTTAACACATGTAGTGATGAGTTATTAGTTATCATTAATATAATATACGTATAGGCCATTTAACGAAATTCTAGGTCCGGGATCAAACAAATATCAATGCTTAGAATTATGTGTTAAACCAAGTGTTGAGTTTGTAGATAAAGACATGTTTACGTCACTCGTATCTCAATAATTATTTCTTCACAAAACACTAAAAGGATTCCAGACATCTAATTATGCAAGTGAATCAAACCTCTTTAAGAGTAAAGTAAGTAAGTAAGTAATTTATTTATTTATTTATTTATAATGACAGGTGTACGTTTAAATTCTTTTGTTTACAGACTGTTTAAAATAACAATGAACACCCGGCCAATCGGGCCTGTATGCCACTTAAAACACAAAATTGAAATACAATATATAAAGAAAATAAGGAGCACAATGTTAAGAGAATAACAAAAAAGTGCATGAAAAATAAACATAATTGTGATAAATATATATTTAAATATTTTGTATGGTAAGATTTGTAGTGTCTGTTATAAGGATTATTGGTAGATGATTTATTGATTGATTGTATGTTGTTTAACGTCCCTCTCGAGAACTTTTCACTCATATGGAGACGCCATATTGGTAGATGAAAATGAAATTGAAATATATTATAATTTTCTGAACATGAAGGACTGTCTTCGCATGAATGAAAAATACAAGTACTTTACGACCTGTCTAGGATAATTTGAAATAAGTACACATAGTAAATCCATATCTGACCACCCCATTTGATTAATGCTAGTGTTTTCAAAAAAAGTTTTGATCGATATTCAAAGTATAAAGGACAATGCAGTAAAAAATGAATTTCGTCTTCTACATTATTTCTAAAGCAAAGTGTGCAAATTCGATCTTCAATAGATTCACCATGGTATCTACCGGTTTCTATTCGTAGAGGTAAAATGCCACATCTAAATTGAACGTAAATATTTAGGCATATCAAGGACAACATAGTTTTCCTTACCAAACGTTGTTTTAAAATTAAAATAAGTCCGCAGTTTGAGAATGCTAAAATTTTATTGTTCCAAAGGTCTCAGTAATAATTGTGTATTTTTGATTGAACCATATTTATATCTACCATGAGCTTTGACTCAAAATAGTAATCCAGCTGTAGTTGGTGTAATATATTTTTCAAATCACTGCACCAGTTACTCTTATACTTATTGTAATCAAGTTCAAAAACAATTAATGTAATTCGATCATTGCTAAAGGATAAAACTCTATTCCAATATCTAATTACATTTATCCAACGTATGTATTGATTTGGAATCCATCCAGTGTCTCCATAAACCCCCAATGTAGGAGCAAAACGGTGAACCCCAATAAAATAACGAATAGCTCTGTTCTGAATTTTATCTATAGGCTGGAATTTTTTGTAACCCCAGACACTGGATGCAATCCAAAACAGGTATGACACAAGAGTAAAATAGTTTTTCATAAGCATTAAACCTGAAATCTTTATTACTATGAATCGAAGATATAACTTTTCCTAGTGCACGTCCCCCAGCCTCAGCAAGATTTTCTGCATTTTTCATGAACTTACCAGTGTGCGTAAATGTAATACCTAAATACTTATAATTTTCAACTGTTTCTAACTTATTTAGTCAACTAGTGAATTGAATTCAAAATTGGCTGCTCTTGACCTAGTTTTATTAAAATGTACACACTTAGATTTATTGATGTTTATAAGTACTCTACACCAACTATGTAGTTTATCTAACATACTTTGTAAATCTTATGGAGACTTGGCTATTAAAGGGATATCATCTGCGTATAAAAAGATGGACGATTTTCGATCATCTAGTTCTATTCCTAAATTAAGATTATTAATATCCTGTACAAGATCATTAATGAAAATTGAAAACAGGGTAGGGGATAAATTATCACCCTGTTTAACTCCAGGTTTGCATCTAAACCAATTGGTGAGCTTGTTATTCACTATTACACAAGATTCTGAACTTTGGTAAATATTCTTTATCGAGTTATCAACTTTACCATCTATATTATCTAACAAAAGTTTGTAAAGCGTCATATCCCTATCGACAAAATCAAAGCATTTTTGAAGGTCAATAAATGCGACATAGAGATTTTTATTATTTTGGACTAAACTATTCAATGTAAATAAATGATCTTCACACGATCTATCCTTTCTAAAACCATTTTGTTCATCTGCTAAAATTATTATTTTCTAGATAACTCATAGTTCTTTTGTTTATATAGGAACTGTACAGTTTTCTAATGCATGGCAACAGACTCACGCCACGGAAGTTCATTGGGACTCGTTTGTCTGAAGAGGGATCCTTAAGATTAGGGCATATTATTGCTTTCCTCCACACCGAGGGTATCATGCTTGTATCGAAAATATGTTGAAAAAATCGACGTATTGTATTGATGACTACTGGATATTTCAAAACACTGTAAGGAATTTCGTCGATTCCACAAGCGGAATTGGATTTTGCACGCATCACTATATCAGAAATTTTTCTGAAACGATATATCATAATTAATTTCTTCCTTACACTGATAAAATTCTTCTTCCATCCTATGCTCTCTAATATCTTTATCTGATTTTGTTTCGTTGTAATGGACGTTATCAAATTCGGTACTTCCACACCGGTTGTACAGATTTTGAAAATCAACTCTCCATCGTTCCAAGATTTCCAGTTCGTTGGCTATAACATTTCCTGGTTTTCATAAACATTAGATTTAAATAAGACCGCATAACAACAAGCAAATGACATTAAATAAGTATTGGACAGTTAAGCAAATTGATGGTTATGTAATTAAGGAGATAATCAATAAAGTTTCTCTCTCTCTCTCTCTCGTATTGTAAACAGGCCTTTCAATACAGAGTCTGTAAATGTTCCTCTCATCGGCACCAGAGAACTGTTTATAAAGTTCCTAAAAATTGCATCATCTGTTAAGTAATGGTGAAATAGAAGTAAAAGTTGGTCGACTTTGCAAGCTTATGGATATCATCACTACCTACAAAATGTCATTTTCAGTGTTTTAAAAATACTAAAAAGTATTTAAAATTATTGCATTCAAATATGTGCTCAAAACGTAAACATATGTAAGTTTCAAGGTTAAGTCATTATAAGGATATGTCTTCAGTGGGAAAAATGTGTTTTATTGCTGAATTGTAGAATCTGTATAATCTAATATATCTTTAATTGAACTTTAATTTGTAAAATTACATGCGTCAATATGCCAACAGACACAAAATGTTACTTATGATATTAACAAATTACCTGAACCAATTCTTGTATTCACCCAAGTTATGTTATATACTGATTCACTCTTCTGTTTCTGGATTGTCATTAAGGTTAAAGAAAAAATGCTAAATTTACTGTACTTTTTGTTTATTTTTTATAAATCAGATATAATCAATATAAAAATGTTTAGATGGAGAAGAGAGAGAGAAGCAGAGAGAGATACCTTTCTATCAACTATGTCAGCTTTGTGTCAGCTAATTTCAAACATGATTTAGAACAAAAGAAAACAAGGTTAAAACTTTGATAATGGTTAGCAAGATGCTAGATTTCCTCAAACAGATTTTGTGAAGGAAAGATAAATCATATTTTAAAATCTTTTACTGTGAAAATAACAATAGTTAATGCGTTACTATTGAATTAGTGATAGATAGTAGATGAACATATATGTACACCCTATACCTATCTTCTGGTGGGTTGGAATCAATTCTTATGAACAAACTTTCCTTTTTTCCTCTGTCATATGTCAGAGGATGAAATAAGACCTTTCGATTAAAACTAAAAGACGGCCTTCATTTATTTTTCAGTAACCAATCAGCCACAGAATGGCACTCATTTCAGTGATCTCTCTATTGTCTTTCAGTCACATTTCAGGGACCTCTCAGTCAAAATTCAGCAAAAACATTTCCAACAACTTTTAGTGACTTTTCCGTCGACTTTCTGTGGCCTTTCTGTCGTGCTTCAGTGAACTTTCTGTCGTTTTTCTGTTAATTTTCTTCCACCTCATAGTGATTTTTCAGTTTCAATTAAGCGATTTTTTACTGGCTTATAAGAATATACAGATACATTTCCTGTACAACATTTTGAATAAATTTATTACCCAATCTGAACTTTTTCTTGTGATAAAATTTAGGTACCTTAAATTGGTACTCACGGTTCGAGGAGGTTCAAATGTCTTTAATGTGTTTACTAAAATTTTTAAAATGTTATAATAAAATTAACAAGAAATGCGTAAATTATTATTACAATTACAAAAAAATAAAAAATACTACTTCAAAAAATTAAATTATTTTAGTTAGATTTATAAAAAAAAATCAAAGGATAAAGTATAATTAACTGATAGTCGAATCAAAATTTAATTAAATATTGTAAATATTTTTTTTCTGTAAATCTCTTAATTGGTGATGAATATTTAATATTATAAGCTTGTACATGTATAAGCAATCAGTCAATAAGAAAATTAAACCCATGGATTTCAGTCAAAATGTTCTTCATTTAAACAAGAACACAAAATTATATCTCAATTTCAGAGCTAAAATATAGATGTCATTATTCTAATGTCATTTTAACACTCTCTACAGTGCTTATGTTTTTAAATGAAAATATCTAATATTGAACAATGAGACATAAACACAGTTAGGTTAAGGACTCCCATATTAAACACTCCTTAAATATTCCGAAAAAAATCAAAATAATATTGATATTACTTTATTAGCATGAGTTTTAATTAATTGAAAATTCAACTACTAGTATTGTATATGTAAGTATGGAGTTTCTGCTGAGTTAAGCGAAAGCGACTTAACTTATATTGTACATCAGCTGTTTGTCATGTGATATGTTTAAATGCTGTGCCTGTCTGAGTTGGGTTTTTTTGTGTCTCGTTGTTGTGTCTCATTTGGAGTAGACGGGTTATTTTATCGATCGAATAAAAACGTGGAATAGGCTTCCGTTATAATAGTTTCAATCAACTCCAGTACATAGACATGAACTGTATTACATAAAAAGGAAGTCTTTTACATAAACAGAAACTCTATTACATTAACAGAAACTCTATTACATTAACAGGAACTCTATTACATTAACAGGAACTCTATTACATTAACAGGAACTCTATTACATTAACAGGAACTCTATCACATAAACAGGAACTCTTTTACATAAAAAGGAACTCTGTAACATTAAAAGGAACTGTATTACATTTACAATACCCTATTACAATAGAATGTACAGTTATTCTTTTACATAAACGGGAACTTAATTATTTAAACACGAATTCTATTACATTGACAGGACCTCCCTTACGTAAACAAGAACTCTATCACATTTACAGGAGCTTTAAAACATTAACTAGAAATCTATTAAATAAACAACAACTCTATTACATTAACAACAATTCTATTACATTAACGACAACTCTATTACATTAACACAAACTGTATATTCTATTACATTAGCAGGAACTCTATTACATTATCATGAACTCTATTATATTAAAAGGAACTATATTGCATTAATTGGAACTCTATTACATTGACAAGAACTCAATAAGATTGCTCAGATGGAAAGGGAATATTAAGGCTGAGAAGAAAAACTGTTTATATTAAGGTTCGCTAACCATCTGATAGGATAGATAACGCCTACATTAATAAGTGTTTGTTTATATTTTGCTTGTTTTTCTTTTTTTAAAGCACGTGAAATGGACATTTGTGTCAGTTTGTGAATATCTTATAAGGACTTATGTAGATTCAAATCGCAATGCTAAGAAAAATAGTTTTAAAAGAGGTAGAGATTGATTAGATACTTGTAGAAAGGCCTTCCTTACAATAAATGATGCGTTCAATAAAAGTCTATCACTAACATACGGCCATTCCTTTTTTTAACAATATCTAAGGTCCGCCTGTGCCTGGCCTTTTTATATAGAAAAAAAACAGCAATACTATATAAAAACAACGAAAAATATAAAGATAAATGGTCCTAATATGCAAATGGCTTCTTTTTCGACATTTCAAAAAATAATGAACTAATTTCTATAAGGTAATAAACTGAATTTTTTTTTACCCGTTTAAATAAGTTTATGACATCTTCAAACAGAGGAAAATATCCAATGCATCCTATGTTTTGCGCCTTAGTTGTACATGTATTTTTTTATTTACAAACGGAAACGTATTAATAATCAGCATAAACATATTTCAAGAACGATCGCGAGACCTTTAGTTAAAACACCTGCATGTGTACAATTTCATAGATTTAACAGATTCATAGATTCATTTTCTTCGTACCTTGTTTAAAAAAATCAATGCGGTAGATTGTTTGGGAGTTGTTCTTCCTTTCCTGTCTTGTTTTCATAAAAATATATAGCTTTAAGGTCAAGATCTAGTAATAACTTGAGACTACTTTTTTGGTGCTACATCCATTATGACGTCATAATCGATTTCAACTTTCTTTTTCCCGTACTTTACGGCTTTAGCAGAATTATGTAGAAGATAGGGAATTTTAATGACATTCAGTTTGAAATCATTTGAAAAGTCAACCGGATACCTATATTAAATTTGATATTAATTTAAAGAAGAGGCCTTGAACATACTAATTACCATTTTCTGAGAGAATGTAGGCAATCTGGATACATTTCCTTTGTCGAATATGAGAAAAACTCCCATATTTATGACTGGTTTTCTTCATTTTTCATTGAAAATGACAGTTTAAAATACAGTTTTTCATCTTGTTAACCTACAAATTATGCCCCCGAAACACCTGATTTGACCAAGCTACAGTTGTAAAACATCAATAAAGGAATTTATTTCTCAAGTTTGATAAATCTGTAGGCACCTTTCATTTACTAGATCTTGACCTTAATTGTTACTACTATGCAGAGTGTGGTTAATGTACTATCATTAGTCGCTTGATTTCGTCGTATGACAATAATTATTTTTTAGGCATTACAATTTCCCTTTCTCTGGAATAGAGAGATCGAATTAAACATTTGTATGTCTTTAAAATATCCAGCGTATTTCTCATGTAACTATACTTCTGATTTTAACCTTATTTCTCATATCAGGACACATCAGATAAAAAAACATTCCTCTTAAATTGATACTTCAGCTTTAAAGCATATCTCTCATATAAAAAAGCTCCAGATATAAACAGATGAAAATATGTTTCTCATAAATGATAATTATATCTAAGAGGATACACATTTGATCTGTTAGAGTGCACTCATGAATAAACACTTTGAACGTTTGTTATGTAAAAAATATATTATTTTTTAACCATACATGCATTCTTGATATTGTTTTTTTTACATCCTTGAATATATTGAGCTTATTTTGTGACTTGAACTTGGTGAGATTTAGATCAAGTTTAATTTTTGTGTCGTGTCGATGATTTTTAAAATATTTTTTGTGGACTTTTAAATTTTCAGAGGGGACCTAAGGCCTGTATAACAGATACAACCGAGCCAGTGCTTAAATTATTTCTGAATAACTTTGACTTACAATATCGATACAGAAGATCCGGTCTGTAGTAACTGGTTACGATTCCTTAATTCTCCCACCAAAGAGTGTCACGTGACCTATGGCTAGGGTGGTCACGGTGTAAATTGAGGAGAGGATTAGGAAGTACTAGTATTTTTTTTTTCAAGGTTAAAAAAATAACAAGAATAAGGGAGAAAGTTTTATAAACAAAAATAAAACAAAAAACAATATGATTAAAATCACAGATAGGAAATGGGCGGAAATATATGATGAATTTAAACAATCCATATATGATATCACAGTCAACAGCAAATGTCTAATCCCAAAGAAACAAAAGAAAACCACAATGCCCTATTAGAAATCGAACGCAACTTTCGATGCGGTGACAGTTGATTTTGTCCTAGTGGTGTCCTGATCCCCGGGTACTTGATCCCAATCTACTGGAGTTATTTCCCTTTGTAATACTGTTTCTGCTGACTTTCTTGTTGAATTATCCGGGTCTGTATATGCTACTGACTCCGGAATATCGTCCTTGGGTCTCAACTAAAATAACAAAAGCATTTCATCCAGACAATACTTTCCAATTCTTTCATGAAGATGATTTTATCGCAACATTTATTTCCCTTAAAAAAATATAAAAAGAAATCAAGTTTCTCAAGTACATTTCTCGTGAATCCATATTAATTATAAAAATGCAATACTGATTTGTATTAATGTGCAAGTAAATGATTACGAAAACAGATAATCATGTACCGGTACATATAAATACATGCGCATACAATTACACACAATAAAGCTTACGAGTATAGGGATATATGTTATCAAAATCTCTCAATACATATATTCGTTTACTAGTATTCAAGCGGCTAATTTCCACCGTAAGCCCGACTTTTTCCAGACTATTTCAAAAGCACTTCACTTACCTATCAGCTTAGATGTAATATTTTAGATATTTTTTATACAGGTATGAAGACATGTATTAATAAGTTAATTAGAATTTTGTGTTTTAATATTAAATCATTATCAAAATGCAGGTAAAAAAACGTGGAACAATATTTAAACAAACTGTGACTGGTCGACCTATATATATTTAGAAAACAGACACTGCAATACAAGATTCTAGTGAAGAAAAGTGATATTAAAATTTTAATACTGCTAATGTGAAAAAGTTGTTCCCAGTATTTAGAGGTATAAAAACACGGATACCGAACCTCAATATTTAGTATCTTCTGATCTGTCTCGTAGTCCTTTTAAAATATATGAGGGAAAAATATAAGATAATCGATTTTATCTAGATTGATAAAACGTTGGTGACAACAACAGAGTTTAACCATAAACCTGTGCGCCATAGCATTGCATCAAGGATATATGATATCTGACCAAACATAAATTAAGTTAGCAGAAACAAGCCCAACATTCAAGCAGTGACAAAAGTGCAATTATTCTATGAAGTTTTTACCTATGCCCACAATTCGTCAATCTGATGAAACGCAAATTATTCGTTGTGAAAATAATACATTTTATAAATGTTAGCTTTCAGAACACATGCTTTCATTAATGGCTATATTTTTCAAAATATTGATCAAAATTAGATAACCACTTTCACTCAGCATTAATTTTGTAGTATGAAGCTGTAACATTTACCACAGTCATATGTATATTACTTTTATTTTGTTCTTTTGTTTTGCCATGCGGAGTTATAGAAAGCTTTTCACTTAACTCAACAATGTTATTTATAAAACAAGACATTGATTTTACCATAAATCACTTATCATATCGAATTTTCTTAACCCTGTAAATAATTTGAGATGGTTTTATATCTGTATTCAAATAGTAAAAATTACAAACTATACACTGTGCATTCAAAAGGACTTGGTATCATTTTTTTCATCCGATTTAATCTAATTAAAATACACACAAATAGAAGGATTTTGAATATCATAATAATGATTCCTGTTTAAAGCTCCATATAAAAAATACTTACGTCACTGTCCGTGGGGACATTCCCATTTTTATGGTTGACTTCATTCACAGTTTTAACTGCTGGGGGTGGTCCGGGACTGGGTGGGGGTTTGGTGTCCCCCTTCTTCTTCGCACCTGGCTTTTCTCCCGTCAGTTCATAGATACGGTTCAACAAGAACTGTTTGTCTTTTCCTTCCTATAGACCAAATCAAAATCCTTATATCATTTAATATCACATTTATTTACACATTTTCAATAAAGAGAAACGTGAGAAAAAAGTTCAATCGTGTTCGATGAGGCTTACCATAATCATCTGTTCTTTCAGCATTACGATCATGGCTGCACGTGCGCTAGATCTCGAGGACGTATAATAAATTACTAACCTGCCAAAAGAAACCCAACACACTGTTAGTGTATAAAAAATGTCCTAACAATCAGTATGAAAAAAACTCGGTCATCAACTGACTTAATGATAAATATTTTTTGCTGACACGGTCATGGTATCGACCATTAAACCATAAAACGAAATGATGACTTTAAACAAGACTGTTGATATTGTTGCTTTATCAACTTGTTTGTCAATAGCTTACCCGTTTTAGAAATTGATCATAGAAATATGCTCTTCTGTATCGAATCAATTTTGAAATTTAAACCCTTTTTGCAGGTGACAAGGATATATTGCTTCACAAGTAAGGGAAGTTGACGAATAACAAGATAAAGACGTCGCATTTATTATAAAGCTTTACAGAAATTTATAAATTATATGAATACAAAAATAGGTCTGCTTATAACGCGGTGCAATTGGTACCAATGAGATTTCCATTAGATTATTGGAAAACCTCGTCTCCAAATATTACATATTGTCAATCAGAAACACGAGCATCTTTTTAATACGGTATCAACTTCAGAGTACTTGTGTGTACAATCAGATTGTTTTTAACAAAGATATTTTGTAAATGACCAATGACAAGGTAAGTTAATTAACGAATTCCATTTTTATTGAAAAAGCAACTGTCAATGATGTCAGAAAGACTGGAATTCAATTTATCATGTGGAATAATTGTATGTAAAGTTGAAAAGTCGTATAAGTTTTTATGTTGTTGATTTTGATAAAATTTTGTGTTTTAAAATATTCTAAAAGTTCCTTGGAATTGTTAAGTATCCACATCTGATTTAAACCACTACCTGAATATTTTGTCGTACAGTACTCTAAGTTTCTCCTTCCCTTTTGTTCATATCCTAGCGAGGAGTAATGAAAGAGGCTTGGTGGAACATTTACTGGAACCCGTTGTACGAGGGCTGTTCAATAAATAATGTCCTTAGTGCTCGGAAAGAAACAAAGACGCTTTTCAATGATTTAGTCTTTATAGTTTAACTTCATTATCTTGGAATTAAAACACATGTATCCAGTTCCTGATTGTTTTTAGAAATAATTTTTGAGTATGGTCCTTCGTATACTGAATTATGGTAGATCCTATGATTTCCTGGACTTGTTTAACTTCTTTCTGGAAGTTTTTTTTCAAGTTTCGAAAATGAACCAAGTCAAAGGGTGACTGATCTGGCGAATATTATTGTGTGATAAAATAATACTTTTCTGTTTATCCCAAAAACTCATATACTCTTTATGACGTGTGGGTTTGGACGCTGTCATGAAGAAATATAATGTAGTGGATTCCTGATTCTAGTTCCTTCCTCTCAGAAACCTTCCGATTTTTTTTTTCAAGAAAAAATGTGCTTTCTAGACTCCTCCAGAAATTAAACCGCCCTCCCGAATACGAATTTGAACAACAAGACCACTAATATTATAAGAAAATGGCATATAAAACTGTCTTTGTTCCCTTGTAATTCTTTACTCTTTTCAGACCCTTGCTGTTTATGTCAAGTGCATCTTATTGTAAACATGTTTTGAGGGTAATAAAGCAATATATTCAAGTTTCACTATCTGTTTGAATTTCAGACAAACGTGGATAACAACAATTTCTGATTTTTTAAAAAAATATAATAGTTTTTATATTCTTACACGCTGTCATTTTCACTAATTTTTCAAAATATAAGGCGACTATTGATTGCTTAGTTTTTTAATGTCCTGTGAAATGTTTCTTTAAGTGTACTACCCCCTAATTGATGCCTATTAAATTTGCTATATGTTTTGAAGTCAATCAAATATCATGAGATAATTTGTTGAATTTTGGCAAACAGAGCATTGGTTGTTTTAAGTCTTTGTCGCCAAGGACGGTACCCATTTTTGATGCCCTTTATATCATTATTGTTCATTGTTCATTGAAATCCACCTGTTCATGTGTTTATCAAACATGCATTGGTTGCTGTATTCGGTTTACAAATTTCAGTGAATATTTCTTTGGGATTTCTTATCAGGTTTTACAACAACTTAAACGAAGCATTTTAATTTCACTCATGTTTACTGATTCTTTACCATTCATTTTCAATGCAGTGTCTCGAATAGCCCTTGTTTTCCAGCTTCTCATAATAAAAAAATGAAAATTGGTCACATAAGTAATTCGAGCACCAGGGTACTAAGCATTTTCCAGCTCCCTTTCTGTTGCATTACTTTTTCAAAGTAGAAAAAATATCTTCCGCACACAAAAATAGTTTTGTGTCCGTATAAAGGCCTTCAAAACAGATACAAGGGTTCTGCAAAGAATTGTATCATGTCTAAACACATATATTCTGCAATGAAAAGACTAAATGTACATCCTTTTTACACCATCTGTTTTTGCTATATTGTTGTAGGTTCAGTACATACGTATGGATATATAATTACATATTTATACAGTAATAATAAAGTCATAATACATAACATGCAGTACTGTATACATGATTTTCTTCTGCTGTGAGGATGAGATGTTTTGCAAGATAAATATTATTCTACTGCTAATGTAATGAGAAGATTCCATCATTGCCATGAATCCATCATCATACTTGTACTTACTGTAATAAGAAAATCCTGTTGTCTTTGGGGTTTTGTGTTCTGAAGAAGTGGACAGCCTTCTTAGTCATGACGTCATACGAATCATTGTCATCATACTCAAATATGATCTCTTTCATAATTTTGAACCTGAATTAAAACGTTTGACTGATGTACAATCACATATAATTTCTTTCTTTTTCTAACAATATTTTTGAAAAGTATGGTGGAAAACAACAAACATAGGATAAACATTACTATATATTATTTGTTTTTCTTTAATGAAAGAAGAAAATAATATAATAAAGTATAAAAAAATATATAATATAATATTGCACAGTCTCGTTTTCGAAACCTGAACTGGCCGCTGAGGATGTTGACGTCATTGTTCTTTTTTACGAGCGTCCTCAGAGCTGCGGTGAAGTCAAAATTGTTGTCCTCTGTCGTGGATACCACCGTGAAATGTGTCCAGTTGAAGGTCATCATGAACTTAAGCATGGCCTGAGCCTGATGGTAAAGAGTTGGGGCCAATTGCAGGACCATCCTGTTTTGTGGGTTCTACAAAGGGAAAATCTTTTATTAATCCAAGAACTTAAGGTTCGTGAGCTTCTGGTGTTTTTGAGGTTCGTGTTTGCTCTGCTCTTATATTTTGTATTGTTTTATGAACTTTGATATTGAATACTGTTCGTTAGCTCCATGTAGGCGAAAACAAGCCATAAAGTTTAAGATATATGCATGAGTGCAACACCATGCACATTTTTTAGCAGTATCTAAATATTAACTATGATTATCAGCTTTATTTCTTTGAAAGTTAACGAGAATTTTTTTTCAAACAAAAATTATATCCTGAAGAAAACATACAACAAAGGGAAAACCATTCAATATCTTCTTTGAAATTTTATCGTCCCATAATTATTATCTGCTTATGATATGGGAGTTGCTTTGAAAATACTTTAAAAAGGGAAGTGGCATTTTCACCCTCTCATGATACATGAAGCATACAGTATCCCCGGGTCATCAGAGGATGCGCCTTTATGGTTAGAGTTTGGGGGAACATAAAGATAACATTTCCCCATTTTATAGATATCTGTAGGGCTACTTCTAGGTGCGACTTTCCACATATTTGACAGATCGGTCTTTATCTATGTGTTTGTGAGAGCCAAACCCCGGAATGTGACAGAATGTCAGATGTTAATACCCTCTCGCAGACTCCTCTGATTTGTTTTGGCTCCCTCAGATAGGAAGTTTGGGATTCTGTCCAGATGTATTAATGTCAGGCTTTTTATCAATAATAATGTGTAGTTATTTATAATTTGTCACGTATTTTAGACTTCATTTATTGAAATAATCGGGCAATAAAGCTTTTAGAGAAATAAAAATACCGTTTTATAATTATTTAATTTCAACTAACATGACAAAATTGACATATAATACCTCAATAAGTTAGTATAATAGCACTATAACATTTGTCCTATCATATTGTCAGTTATCAAAGTCCTATATGTACTGATACTTACTCTTTTTTATAAGGAACTTGAATGATTATTGTTTGACTATTTTCTTCAGAACTTGGATCGATTTAGCTATTTTCTTTGGTGTATGTTGTAACTATCCTCATATTAATCAAGTGTATTTTCTCATTTAGATATACTTACTTGATATAAAATTTTGTCTCTATCTTTGTTGTTTGTAAGAATTAAGTCTTTGTCTTTTATGTATATGTTTTTAAAAAAATCATTCGTAAGAAATAATTTTAATCATTTTGTTTTTTTTTTCTGAATAAGAATGTAATTTCCTACCAATTTCATATATTCTAAGATAAGAACTTAAAAAAAAACAGAACTATAATTTTATCAAATATTTTCAGCGTTAGTCTCTTTGCTCTTTCAATGTATGTACTAATGTACCAATGCATTTACTAATGTAAACGTACAGTCAATAAGCCTTGAAATTAACAAGATAAAAAAACGTCAGCGAAAATAAAATGCTACATGTATCTACATACACAGATTACGGATACGTATATGTTTCATTAAACCAATAGCCGCTGTTCTTCAATATGATCCATTAAAAACATAATGTTTATTGCTGTAACATGTTTTGCATATCTGCAGTTAGCGCTCTACTGAAGTTCGTTAATACGTAAAGTATATGTAAGATAAGAACATTTATCATGAGCTCGTTAGGATGTCGCGTCAAGGATCATTAATCCGAGCAGAGACACTTCTATCCAGTTGTTCGTTAAGCTGGAGTTACATTGAGATTTAGCTTAGCGATTTCATTTATATCACATTTATCATCCAAATTTCACACATTTAGGGCTAACAAATTCTGATCTTAATACAATTTTAAGGATGATATACAAATAAGGCAAAAATCTATTCGAAAGTCATCTGACTGATTAAGAAATTCAATCATAGTATTTTTTCCATCTTTAGAAAATAAATGGCATAGACATATATTTTAAACTAATCAGAAAACTGCTTGATTCTGAGTCTAAATTTGTTTCAAGTAGATTTCATATAAATCATTTCATAACTGAACATGTTAAATCTATTCAAATGATTTAAATTATTAGATCAGAAAAAAAAAATCCTTTACCATGAATCTTATCACGTAATTTCAAAACGGCTCACTCATCCATGGCATCTGATTCCACCTCTGATGTTTTGGAGGTCCGTGTTTGCTCTGCTCCTGTTTTGTATTGTTTTATGGACTTTTGATCTTGGATACTGTTGAACGTTATATCCATATGTTTCATATATTTATTTTTAATGTGAAATTAAGTGTGCACCAAATTTCCAGACAAAATGACAGCAATTTAAAAAAAATAATTTCTTTTGTCCACCGGCAAATTCAAAATATACATCAAAATGTACAACAAATTAGACAATAGACATTAATTGAAACAGTTGGTTACAATATCTCTTTCTTGATTCGATGAATATGTTTGTCTCTATTGATTGTTTGCACTTGTTCTCCTCCGTTCGAATTCTTTGATTTTTACCAAAACAAGTTACAATTTTTTTTATTCTGTGTACAATGATTCAGAAGTGTAAAAAAGGAACTTAATAAATTACATAATTATGATATACTGGCCCAAACTGAGAAGCAGGTTACAACATTGTCTTTGTAAGGCTTAGTGTTTAATTGTATTTTAAAGGAGTTGGTTTTTAGTTCTGCTAGTGGTAATCCAACTAATACCTATAGCCATATTCTAAGGAGAAATTAAAAAAAATCATTTGTCAAATATTTAAATAATGTAATATTTCCAACAATCAAATTAAATTTGAACAACATGTACCAACCGTATACTAGTTTCCCAAACTACATAAATAGTCAAAGATACAAAGCATATTCCAGTAAATGTTTTACCAAACCTCTCCCTTTATTCCTCTCTGAAATTTTACACTGTAACAACAGTGAAGGAAATACCTTCCGTGTATTGAAGAACAATATGTGATGTTAATCAAAAGTGGATCCAAGGAACTTTTAGAACATTTAAAATCACAAAATATATCTGAAATAAGTAATATCAAAACGTACCGCTTTTTCAGCTCTTTATACAATCATTCCCCAAAATAATTTAAAACTCAGGTCTTTAAGAATTAGCTGGGGTTTTTTTCAGTAAAAAATAAAACTAGTTAACTTACTTACCTTGTCACTGCATGGTCAGTTGCAGAATTGTTTTGTTTAAAAGCATTCTAATTGTACACACAAGTTCTCAGAAGTAGATATAAAAGAGATAATTGAGTTTTTGATTCATAATTTCTAACTTTTGGAAATTATTTCAATTCTTTCAAACATAATCTACTGTAAAATCACATATATTTCCGAGGGGTCAAATTTTCGTGGTTTCAGGAAAAGATATTAGTTCATGGGAATTGATTTCGTGGTTAAAGAATTGTTCAACAGTAACATATTTGAAAAATTGCATTTCGTGGTGGACATGAATTCGTGGGTCTCGCCATACCTTGAAAAACACGAAAATTAAACCCCCACGAAAATTAGTGATTTTGCAGTATGTAGTTCGTAGAGGTTAGGTCTTCCAGTAATGTGTTGGAATTCCAATAGTATTGGATACCAGTTGCGCACCGTTTGCAGTCTTGATTTTTTTTTATTTGAAGCACATTTTGAACTAGACATTAAGATATATCGAGTACGTATTCTAAATAAACAATAGTTTCTTCCATTCATATGTCGACTCGATTTATCCTACTCAAACTTGAAATCAAATATACTTTATAGTTGACATCAGATGCATCTGTTTCATATTTAGTTTACTAGAAAAGTACCTGAATGGTCACCTAAAAACAAACGTTTCTATGATAAAAATGAATTATGGTGGTTTCAACTATTCTACATGCAAAGGACTTTAAGTTTCATTACTTCTCGCTTTCTCCTCTGTCCATTTAAGAAATATTCAGTAATATTTGTTTTTGTTCAGAAATATTTTTCATTCCCTGTACACGTTTTTCCAGACGTTTGGATATTTACTTTGGAAACTAACTCTTTTCCACAGGAAAAAAAAAAGAAAAAGAGAGAGAACTAGATACGATCTCGTTGCGAGCAACGAGTGGGTCTTCCGTCCGATTCTTGATGAGATGAGATGAGATTTTGATTGAAATTTTCATTCTAAAATAATGATTTTCCATAACCTGTATTAAAACATTGAACATTAAAGACTTAAAAAAATCGACTTTCGGCCCCTCACAGCCCCTAATATTAGGGATCAGCCCTCTTTTTTCATATTATCTTAAAGCTCTCATGAATTTCATAATTTTTTGTTTAACAACTATTCAGAGATTGTTTTTCGTTTTTGATTTATTTGCAAAAGAAATATTTAGGGGCCAACCCTTCAACTCCTTAATGGGGACGTTTAGTGAAAAATGAAAGGTTGCATATTGTTCAGAACATGATTTTGAACATCTGTAGTTCAATATTACTTATCAGAATATTTCCCACTTTTGAGATATAAAACCTCAAAGATTTAGCATTCTGGCCCCTTGTGGCCCCTAAATAATTACCATACGACATAAAAATCATAATATATAGTTGTAGATAGTTGAGATAAACAGATCTACCGCAAACTGATACTTCCAAATATGATGGCAAAATCTCTCTCTCTCTCTCTCTCTCTCTCTCTCGTACTTCCAGCAATAAAAAATATACTTTTGTACTTAATAGGGAAAATGTGTATGCTTCAAATCCCATTTAATTGCTTTTTGTTTCTATTCGACATTTTGTTTCTTTTCACTTGAAAGGGGGGGGGGGGGTTAGGTCCTACCTGTCTATTAGAGTTCCCGGAGCCACAACAACCCGTGGACTTTTTCAGCTCTTTTTGAAGTAGTTTTTCTCTGCAAATGAATAAATAAAATAATTCATCGTATACATATTATAATTAAACAGGTGCACGAGATTATCACATTTTCAACATAATTCAAAATCCATCTACTATGTAGTTTTATCCTGAAGTTTCAATTATTTTCAATCAACATTAATAATTCGTGATTGTTGATGATATTTGTCATTACAAAATTCTATCCATTTATAGTTTTTTGCAAAAGAACACCACATTACTGAAGCGAAATTAAATTTTCATGTGTAAAATATTAAGGTGTATAACCTTATACCATGCAGCTACATTTCTAAGATTTTTAATAAAATCAATCAATATGAGATAATCGTGTTCCTGATTTAATTAACTGCAAGGAAATATGTGATGTGTAATGACAGATAATGAACATATTACGGTCCTCAATACGGCGGCTTTTGGGTCTTAATCTAATTACACACGTATATAACTGTGCTGATAATCAATATCGGCCCATCAATACTAGAAAACATAGAGAGATGAAACAATTTTTTCTAAATATTAAAAGAAAGAAAGAGGAAGGGTAGATACCGATGAAATATGGCTCGTTACACATGCAATTCGCAATAAACCACAAATTAAATACAACGAATTATGAATACAGTGGCATAACGTGTATAATATGTAAACAATATACTAAAATAATTCATGAAGGTTCGACTGAACAGACCTCCTTTCTTTCAGATATGGGGTCCAGTGCCCGGGACCTTTCTTATTTTCTATTCGAGCTCGTAGATCATTCTTATCATCGATACCGTCGTCGTCATCTGTATCTGAACCGTTAGACCCAGCTTCGGGCCCGTTTCTGGCTCGATGGGCGCTCCTAGTACGTGACCGACGGCGCCTTCGTAAGCCCGAGTCTTTGACATTATCAATGATTGGGTTTTTCTTAATTTGGTTTCCATTGTCGTCCGGTATGTCCACTTTGACTGCAGAAATGGAGTGTAACGTGTCATCGTAATACTGATCAAAATTATCAATCTTTTCCCCAATAGGGGACACTCGGTTACGTGTCATGCGTCCCTTATATTTAAAACTCTAGATGATTGCCACAAATTTTCACAAAAACACATCAAGATAAACAAACTTTTCTAAGCCACATATATGTATATATTCCAGTGTTAATTTTTGTAGAATCCTTAAAATACGGATGATAATAAATACACTAAAACTGGAGGAACTTCGTTTAGGGTGGGGCAATACTCCCCCATGGACGGCTTTGGAAGCATGTGGAGTATCCGAGTATGAAGATTAATATAGACATAGAATTATCAACTGATACATGTACATAATTATGTAGCTCATTAAGTCTATTCCTCTGAATCAATTTCTATACTCTGATAAAAAAAAATTAACAGAAGTTTTCATTAAGCAAAGGATGATTAAAACAAACAAATCTGTATTTTTAGCGATAACATCAATACATTCTTATTATATGTACTTGCTAACACCTAGTTTTAATCTGACACAATGAAGTAAATTCATCAATAATCAATTATAAACCTGACGCGAAAGATAAACAGGCACTGATATTGACACGATATTGATTAAACATCATTTTCTATCATATATTTTGTAAATAGTAGAGCGTTAATACATTCTTTATAATTTTAAAACCAGGGGCTATAATTCCGATAATGTATTTCAAATTCAAAAAAGGAATGATTAAGCATAATAATGATACGTTGTATATTGGAGTGAGAGAGAGAGAGAGAGAGAGAGAGAGAGGCCAATGTTTTAATTTTCCACCTCTTACGGTAATTATTTTATAGTGATTGGTGTCAAACTCAAATCCAAGAATGTACAATGATGGTGGAAATGTCAATTATAACTAGGAAATACATTATATGTTATGAACCAGTGAAGAAATCGCAATGAAAATGTAACAAATTGATGTATAATTAATGTTACTCGAAAGATATTCATACGAAATCATCCATGATATAATAGAATCTAATACTAGTACTATAATTCAATGGCATTTTAGATTGGCTTTTATGTTAAAGAAGGTTTACTGAATAATACGTAATTTTCTCTGTCCTTTTAAAAGCATTTCCAAATTCCTTACCTATTAGGTATATATACAAAGGGGATTTACAGAAAAATGGCATGACATAATGACCAGATTGAAAAATAGAAGGGAAAAACAAAATTAAATTAATTTTAGTAACAAAGGAAATATACTTTTTAAACAATAAATTGTTTGTTAATGATCAAATCTCAATAATCCGATTTTATAATTCAATAACTGTTTAAAAGTCTTAAGAACAATCAGTCTTTTATGATTATTTAAAAAGTTGATATCCTTTCACTCATCATATTCCCTCTTTTAATAAAACACAATTATTTTTTGATAATTATTTTACCTCTGTTTTATATTTAAATACTCTTTTTAAAAAAATAAAATATATACAAAATAAGCCATTTCTGATGATGCGTCGATAGAATAAAACACAAGACCCCACCCCCTCCCCCCCTTATCCACTCCATTTTCGAATAGAAAATATCACTAAAAAAGTCAAAGCCTTTATATTCGATGATGTTACATGCTCTTAGCATAATGAATCAAGACAAATTAAATATTTCATCCAGTTTAACTTACCAGTTCTTAGGAAAATATAATCAACCTCTAAAACAGAATGGCGACCGTGAAACTAAAAATCGAGAAAACTCCTCCAACTGCACCTCTCTTTTAACGTATGAAATCAAAGCCACCCCACACAGGGACAGCGATTCTGCTTTTAAAGAACGCCGAGTTTTGAAAGTCAATATTTTTCTTTTCTGTACTTCGGATTATTCTGCCGAAATGAGACGCTTGATTGCACCCGATAGCTTTCCAGCGACCACACGAAGTAATTCAATGCCAGTCTATTTAAACTTCTTTTTTAATTACGTCCAACCAAATCTTATTATAAATTGAATCGAAATGATCCACACTTCATCTCAGTTACACTTAAGCAATCCGATAATCTTCAATATATATTGCGATATTTTGTATTAAATATTAATCAAACGTAAGGCTCTCCACTTGTGCCCATGCAGTGAAAAGAAAAGTGTATATGCATTATTTACCACTACATGATGCTTCTTGGAAGTTGGGCTATTCAAACTGTATCAACAGGAAACATGAACAAAGGGACATTCACATTATTTCGTACATTGATTTTACAAAACAAAGTAGTGAAATTCAATACTGTATTCAACACACGGACCCCCTTCCAATAAAGACAAAAATAAGAATTTAGTAGATTTTATACATTTTTAAAGGAGTAATTTGAAATATTCTGAAAATCCTTTGATATAAGGAAAAATCTTGTGATAATATATTTTGATAGAAGTCCATTGACCGAAACCTAGCTTTTACTTCAATTGTATTAAAACAACAACATGTATCAATCATTCAAAGGTACGTGTATTAAATATTTAAGGTACAAATTGACTTAATCTAATCAAAATTAGATGTTAGATCCGCTCGTATACTCGCTACAATAACATAGCAATAGCAATAGCAATAACAATAACATCTAACATCTAATTTGAATTAGATTGAAATTGACTCATCAGTGTATAACCGAGTCATTGACTTCTCAGAATCGTTTTCAATGAGTTCCTCACACACTTATGTGTTCTAATGTGCATAGTCGGTCAAAGTACGCGAAAGGAACATACTTTCTATAAAAAAAAAATAACTGAGACAACGGCATAAATTTATTCCCTCCTCACCCACAAAAAACACGAACCTCTGGTTAATCTTTCGACTTAAAACTTGTAATTTTTCATGGTAGGAGCGGCCCCAATCCGTTTGTAGAACTTTACAATTTATGTTCAAACCAAGCAAAAACTACTGTTACTGGACTGTATTCAGACAGTATTGAAATAGTAGGATCAAAGAGTTTGCAGAAACTCGCGATTATTCCCTATACATCGAGAAGGACATTTAAATACCCTCTTTATGTCTAAATATAGATACAGCTATGTAGAGGACTATGTTTACGGCGGGTATTTTCTGCTTGATACAGCAAAACACTTTCGTCATTTTGCAGGAAAGAGGTTGGAACAACAGAAAGCACAATGGCTAAAGAAGCATTTTGAAAGAGTAAAAAAAATCAACGCCATCTTTAAGATTAACATGTCGTACAAGTACATATAATTTTTGTGTGAGGTATGTCGCAAAGCAGCGACATACCGCATTTATATAATTTTTCTTGAAATGAAAACATCAGCCTCTTGAAAAAAAATAGTTTAAGCAAAACCAAACTTACCCGAATCGCCCATTATTCGGGCGCGACAGATATCAAATCTAGCCAGACAACCGAGCCTACATTCGCTCCAACAACTCCCGAAGTTAAACTCACGAATCCCGACAGAAAATTTTTCAATTCGACCCCGACAATCACAATCCGAGCAACTTTTACAACAGTTGCTGAAAACTGACATGTCTAATTCATATTTTACCAGAAGATTGACAGTTAGGCTATTTTATTCATATCAGTATGTTATGCAGCATAGTATATGTAAACAACGGACATCGGTCATCCAGTTCCTGTCTATATATATGTAACAAATCCGGACATTCGGTGTGTACTGACATATAGGTAATGGATCTCAAACATTTACAAACAAATGTCCTTTTCAAAAACATCCTAAACATTTGTATATATAGTCATTTTGCCCACAGTATAAGTACCTCATGATAAAACATTTTCAATGAATATGAAATATATTCCATAAGTGTCCGATTCATTTGAATGGCATCGAATAGTGATGTTTTCAATATATATATGTGTATGTATATGGTCTTTCTGCTTTGCTAAATACAAGTCAGAAGACACAATCTTATAGAGCTTTCTATCAGCCATCGATTCTCCCATCACATAAACGGATAAAATAAACTCTAAAACTTGACACCAACGACGATCAGTAAAACCGGTAAAATAAACTATAAAACTGGGGAAAATCTGTAATGACTATAACTGAAAATACTAACACCGAGAAACTAGATACTAATTTTGGCAATTACTAGTAAAAAGTAAAACCTAATCATGAAACGGATAAACAAAACACTAAAACTGCATAGTAAGCCTAACACAAAAACCGCTCAACCAGTAAAACTAAACTAAACACTAAACTGGATAATCTACACTGTGAAGAACTGCTAACTCAAATAAACCACATTCTAATGTCAGTAAACTGATGATCGTTACCTGAATCTCCTTTTGGCCGCCAGAGGGCAGGGCAGTTGTTTGATGGCGTTCATGACCTTGTAAAGGTCATCCTCGTCCTCCAGGGTGGAGATGTCGATCCCCTGCTCCTCCAACTCCTCCATCCCCGCATTCTTTTTCTCGGGGTGGATCTTATTACTCCGCGCAATGGCGCGCCTCCTGGCGGTAGTGGACCGTCGAGACATTTGTCGGTCCAGCGATTGTCGACTGGGCAGGAGAGCTATATAGGTGTTGACCTTGCCTTGGCCTGAGGTCCCCTTCTTCTTGGCCGAGTGGCTGTTGACCTCCTCTATAAACGGGAAATACAAAATTTCATAGAATTTTTTGGGTGAACAACAAGTCTTGGAAACAGAGATAAGTATGACTGGATGTGTTCTATATATACATGTACTAATAGGTTCAACCAACTACAATTTGGAGTGAGAAGCATTTATTTTGCATATGCCATTTATGTTCATGAAAAAGAATGTTTTACTTTTATATGATATGTCATTTTAAATATGGAGACAATCGGACTTTTGGACATTTTTATATGAACAAATTGTTTACAATGTATCCCATGAAGAGGTTGCAGTAAATAAAATAAACGCCGACTGAAGATCTTTTCACAGTTTCTATGTATTTTTTTTCTAAAAATATATCATGAAGTTTTCCCATACTTATTTGTTTTTGATAAACTTAAAAAAAAAACAGCAATTGAGATCTGAGGAGAGAGGAGAATGGGCTGTTTTACATTTTGATGTTGAACATTTTTTGCAGCAGTTTAGGTTTCTAAGATATAGTGAAGGGCGTAAATTGTGCTATTTATTCATTAAATGATAGTCCTAAACTTTGAAATTGAAAGTAATATACATATAATAACTTTTTAAGGGTTTTAAAAGAATTGGAGACAATCAGAAAATTCACAAAACAAAGGTCATAATGGTATAAGATTATCAATGTACTTCGGTCCTGTTGATTAAGTGTCTTACGGGTTATATTGATTACATCGAGCGCAAATCCTTTAAACGTCAGATGAATATTTTTCTCAAATAATAAATAGCCACTTCTTATCTACAGATTCCTTAAACCATTGTAACTACAGTTGTTCTAACAGAAGCTATCCCCCCTCCCGCCCATTCCTCCAGGTGTGGCATAATAAATATGTACGAAAAATAGGCTATAAGTTATAACACATGATGTTCTCATTATTAAAGTCAAGTTTAAATCGGTATAAAAATTAAACCTTAATTTGTATTTTCTTTCATTCAGGAATTCCTATCAGAACCAAAATATAATAAGATTCTTGAAATATTTAGGTAAAATATATTGCATATCACGAAATTCTCGTTTTATACTAATTCCGTTTCGTTTATTAATTTGTGTTTAGACAAATGAATTTCATAAAGATGCAATTATAACAAATTCGAATAAAATTTGAATAGATGTATTTCATGTTTCATGCAATATGCGCAAAAGAAGTTGATTGATTTTTATCAAAAGAAAAAGGAAGAAAAACAGTTTTCCCCTATCAATCTTTTTTGGGGTAGGAGGTTGTAAAATTGATAAAGAAGTTTAACTATTAGTGCAAAAAATGAAAGATTTATCAGTATAAATAAATTCATATTAGTTCTACGTTTTTATTGAAACAGGGGAAACATGCAAAGCTTGCTTTCTAATTTTCAAACTTCATCGTCATGGACTCAACGGGTATGCTCAACTTCGTCCAAAATTGCTCTTTTTCATTTTCAAAATGTGCTTTCCGCCTTTATCCCGTTTTCTTTTTCCCCTGTTATATTTTTCTATCTATCCTAACTCCAATATATCATAGATGAAAAACTTGAAAACATGTGTAAAAAATAAATCCCAATAACTTTCCTTTGAATAAAAATTTCAACTTTTCATTTACATGTTTGTGTTTATGTATTTGGTTTATTGATCGTTTACAACCATTCTCTATGGAATGCCTTCGAAATAGCAGGAAAGCAGGAATCCAACAACGGATCGAGTTATTAAAGATCGAGAGGAACACTACAGATCAACAAGTCTCAAACGCACAAACTTGTGAAAGGATCAAGGGACTTTCTCAATCAATCGCATCATCTCGGGTCTTTTCGTCAGAGGTCGGTAAAACAAGACCCAAGAAGTTGCTGTGGCAATGACATGGCCATCGGAAGAACATGGGCTGATAAAGAGGGCATTTCGGACAATAGAAAAAAAATCATGATCATGAGCTCGAGGGGACTTGTTTAATATTAGACATCAGACAGATAGCTTATTGCATGTCATTTTTCTAGAGAAAAACTTTGTCAGAGAAAACAGTTAAAGGATATCGATTATCAAGAATATGGTTATTAATTTGCATGCATTATATGAATACCCTGTATTTCTTCTAAAAGAAAAGTATGATTACATTCTACATGTACATTTTCAATACTTGCCCGAATTAAAAACTTTCTACTTTTATGCCTTGCCTCAACTATACGATAAATAACCATTGACTGAAATACACACCAGCTGATTAATATTTTATTAACCAAGGGTAATTTTGTATCTACCGCAAACTGATACTTCCAAATATGATGGTTTGTTTTTTTTGATTGGGGGATTGTCAGATTAAGTACATATTATATGATGCATTGCTTGTTATAAGTGCTTTCAATTGTTATTTTTTTAAATATATATTTATGACGTGGTATGTTTGTAAGTATACTAATGATAGGGTCAGTAATTTCAAAATCTCTTTATGACGCAAATCTATGACAAAATCTTTCCACTATTTCATGTAAATCGTGTGTAAGTATATCTAAAAAAGTGTAGAATGTCTTAAGATCAATTATTTTGCAATTAAAGCTTGGGACATTTAAATGTGGTACATTGTCCGTGATACCTCTGTTTACACATTGGATCGTGACGGATAGCTGTTCTAGCCAAGCAACCTACAAACATTTAACACATACCGTCTTATATACCTGTGGCAAAAATTGCACACAGACAGCGTTAATTAAAGATTTGAAATTCAACTTACTTTTCCAGATAAGTTTAAATAGCCCTCGACACAAATAGGATTTATATATTAATCATTTTGTTATACAAACTTTTGTCTCATTGAAGCGGATCCAGGAATTTAAAAAAGACGGTGACCTATATTAGATGAATGTGCATGACACAAAAGAAATTTTATTAAAAAGTACATGTACTTTATGATACAATTCTGTCCCAGACTTTACATATACCATTGATATATTATTAAAATGAATAGCATGCATGACCAAATAAATATCTCAGTGGGTTTTTTGCGTGCTGGTTTTTTTCGGGGGGTGGGGATGGCTAGATTTGCCTATGTGGAAATAAATATTTTAACCCCTAAAATACCTATAATTCAAAACTGAGATATATGAATAAAATTTGAAAAACTTAAATGGATTATAAAATTAACATATGAAAAAATAAAAAAAAAAGTACTAGTATTCAGGTTTTAAAATTGGACATCCCCTGGGAAAGAATTTATGCCGATGATAAACAATTAATTATTGATTGAATCGCTCGATATCGTATAATATCGGGCCAGGTCAACAAGACATAAAATATCCATATGCATGCAATAAAAATGTTTGGCATTTATGTCCGCTTCCGCAGACAAGATCAATTATTCACGTCATAGGGTCTGTTGACCAATATCTGGATTCTAAAATTAATGCTATCCTTCAATTACACATCAGGATTGATTTTTGAAGATACGTATCGATATATCGATATATTGATACAGCCCTAGTAAATATATATAATCTCGTATTCCATGTATGCATAAATATACCAGTATATAAAACGAACACGCTAAAAATGGAATCTCAAAGAAAAAAAAAAGAAACCCCATCATTGATCGTCAAGAGATGCCGTTCAATACCTTATGAGAGTGATTTTAATGGTAAATTCTGGGGTATAATCCTCTGCCTTAACCACTATTCCAAAGATCAGAGGTACAATTCCGTTAAGAGCTGTTATCGTCAGAGAGGGCAAGAATTCAACCACCAGAATAACAATATTGTCATTGGTTGTCTTAGCATTTGGATCTGCCAAAAACTGAAAATAAATTGAATATATATATTTAATTAATTTTTTACTATACTCAGTATGCCTGTTCCCTGCAACATTTTTGACAATTTTTTTTATAACCCAGGGGTAAATATAGAAGCTAGACTTACGGTGGTCACCCAATCCGTGACCCAGTAAATGAGGTACCCAGATCCTCCCAGAATGCACACCACCAGGAAGTTGATAAAAAATCTTAAGGTGTACAGCTTACATTTTTGATTGGTATTCATGTTCTTTCTGCCCTCTAGATGGCGTTGTTCCGCTAGTTCACCCTGTTATAAAACGGAAATTTAAGCAAAACCAAGAACAGAAAATGAAATACCAAAGATTGGCAAAAAAAGGTACAAGGTGCTGTTTTGCCTTGAGGTCTGTAGATTTGAAAATGAAAACTGATGCTTACCACTAGGTCTTTATAAAGACTCCTGTGTTTAAGTAGAGCTGTCCCTTCTTCGCTAAGGGCATAGTCCCAGCCCCCGAACACTCGGTTACAATACTGGTGTTTCTCGTTCCGGTCCTCCAGGTTCTCTCTGAAGCTCTGCATGGTGCTGTACAGTAAAATGGCGATATCAAAACCATTTCAGTCTTAAGTTTTATTTTTAATACGAGTTAAGAATTATATTTCAAAACACATTTAAATTTGAGTTTATATTCTGTAATACGTACTATCTTGCCATAGTGATCAAACTAAATAGCAGGACGACCATTGACGTCAATAGATAAGCCAGTGGCATGACGTAATTATAGCGATGGTCACCTACAGAACCGATGGTCAAGTCCTGGCTGTCATAGAAACCATAAAACATGGCCGTATTTTCCATCCAACCCTTAAAGATAAATGAAAAGAAAATTTTCATGTGTTAAACCTTGTCATCTCGAACCCAAAGGTACCTAGAAAAAATTGTGATATCCGATGATTCGAGAAATTGACATATACACAAAAAAAGCTGTTGGGCCGTTGAGCCCACTTCGAGTTAATCAGGGTATTATAAAATTAAGATTCGGGATTACGAATTTCAACTGTATATACTTTATTGAAGGAAGAAAACCACTCACAGAGCCCTGTAGAAAGTCTTGTATGAGAGTTGCAGCTTCAGAGCTGACGTTGACTGTGTATAATGGTGTACACGTTCCAGCACTTGCTACATCGAGACCTGAAATCCCTTCACCTTGTACAGCATACGAGTATCCGTAATTTGAAAAGGCGGCAAAAGGGATAGTCACGAATAGTAACATAAGCACAAATATGAAGAGATTTAGGAAAAACAGCCATCGTAGGAATACAAAGTAAGAGACAACGCCCGTACCCTGGTGACCTAAATGTAAAATTAAACAGACATAAATGGACAGAAACATGCACTCAAAATATACATATTTCTAGCTTTACATAGGCCTAAAAGATCATTAAGTTTTTATCTTCTTGTACCATTTTTTGATAAGGTGGGGGTAAATGATGCAAAATTTACAACATTATCAATTTCCAACTACTTGTATTAACTCAAAATTTACTGCATGTCATCAATTAACTTTCCTGAAGACTTGCTTAAAATAGATTTGTAAAGAACTTTCAAAAATCAATCCTGATGTGTAATTGAAGGATAGCATTAATTTTAGAATCCAGATATTGGTCAACAGACCCTATGACGTGAATAATTGATCTTGTCTGCGGAAGCGGACATAAATGCCAAACATTTTTATTGCATGCATATGGATATTTTATGTCTTGTTGACCTGGCCCGATATTATACGATATCGAGCGATTCAATCAATAATTAATTGTTTATCATCGGCATAAATTCTTTCCCAGGGGATGTCCAATTTTAAAACCTGAATACTAGTACTTTTTTTTTTATTTTTTCATATGTTAATTTTATAATCCATTTAAGTTTTTCAAATTTTATTCATATATCTCAGTTTTGAATTATAGGTATTTTAGGGGTTAAAATATTTATTTCCACATAGGCAAATCTAGCCATCCCCACCCCCCGAAAAAAACCAGCACGCAAAAAACCCACTGAGATATTTATTTGGTCATGCATGCTATTCATTTTAATAATATATCAATGGTATATGTAAAGTCTGGGACAGAATTGTATCATAAAGTACATGTACTTTTTAATAAAATTTCTTTTGTGTCATGCACATTCATCTAATATAGGTCACCGTCTTTTTTAAATTCCTGGATCCGCTTCAATGAGACAAAAGTTTGTATAACAAAATGATTAATATATAAATCCTATTTCTGTCGAGGGCTATTTAAACTTATCTGGAAAAGTAAGTTGAATTTCAAATCTTTAATTAACGCTGTCTGTGTGCAATTTTTGCCACAGGTATATAAGACGGTATGTGTTAAATGTTTGTAGGTTGCTTGGCTAGAACAGCTATCCGTCACGATCCAATGTGTAAACAGAGGTATCACGGACAATGTACCACATTTAAATGTCCCAAGCTTTAATTGCAAAATAATTGATCTTAAGACATTCCACACTTTTTTAGATATACTTACACACGATTTACATGAAATAGTGGAAAGATTTTGTCATAGATTTGCGTCATAAAGAGATTTTGAAATTACTGACCCTATCATTCACTCTTAAAAAAGTTTTACTTAGTAGTCATTTTTTACTTGAAATAACAAAGATAAGTAATAGATAATTACTAAGCATTTACTTAAAATTTTAAATCATTTACTGAAATATATGTCAATTACTAGATTCAAATGTTTTACTTGATTTTTGTATTTTAAAAAATTGTTTTACTTACACACTAAAAACTTTTACTTAGTAATTTATATTTACTTAAATTTGTGTATATAAGTAATAACATTACTTGGTCTTTAATACTTACATTTTACCACTATTTACTATATAATTAATATTTGAATGCCCCCGTAAACGAAGTTTCGGGGGTATATAGTTTTTGTCGTTTCCGTCTGTCTGTCTAGCTGTCTCTCTGTTTCTCTGTTTATCCGCAGAAACTTTAACCTTGCCCATTACTTTTGATTTAGCGGAGGTATAACTTTCATATTTCACACGTGTATTCCTTGTGACAAGACCTTATACACAAAAAAATCCAAACTTATTCTTTATCCAAATCTTTTGAACAGTAAATACCAGGACATTTATACTTCACATATATATTTTTTTTAAAGAACTTTCATTAAATACCAACAACTATGAAATTTTGACCTTGACCCTGGAGATTTCCATCCCTGTGAAAAAACTTTAACCTTGGCCATAACTTTTGAACGGTAAGGAAAAGTGCTTTCATACTTACATATATGTAATCATTTTGAGAAGACCATTTATAGGATACCAAGAACTTTGACCCTTTGACCTTGACTTTGGAGTTTGACCCACTTTTAAAAAGCAAACCTAGACTGTAACTTTAAAAGGATTAGGGTTAGTGCATTCATACTTTACATAGTTCATCCTTGTGATAAGTCCTTTTTTGGGGTACCACCAAATCTGTCCCTTTGTCCTTGACCTTGGAGTTTGACCATAACTTCTGAAGGGTTGGGGCAAGTGTTTCCATATGTTTCACATATGTATTTCACATATGTATTTTTTGTAGCAAGACCTTTCATCAGATACCAATAACCTTGACCTTTTGACCTTGGAGATATCAAGAAATCCCAATAATTAAATTTGCATATAAGAAAAGTTTTACCTTTGCTATTTTGCCATACAGGGGCATAGGTATTTCACAAATACATCTTGTTTGAATTGTATTTAATTGATTTACTTAAAACAAAAATTTATTTACTAAATCAAGGAGAATTCAGATCAGTAATTACTTAAATATGGTAGTCTTATCACTAATTGTCTGTAAGGAGGAGTTATCTTTCTTCTAAATATACCTTCGTGTGAAAAAAAAGTCACACTAATAAAAATGCGATATTAAGTACTTGAAATGTTTAACCATTTTTAAAATGGTCCTTAAAAAGGATAAAATAAACTCTAAAACTTGACACCAACGACGATCAGTAAAACCGGTAAAATAAACTATAAAACTGGGGAAAATCTGTAATGACTATAACTGAAAATACTAACACCGAGAAACTAGATACTAATTTTGGCAATTACTAGTAAAAAGTAAAACCTAATCATGAAACGGATAAACAAAACACTAAAACTGCATAGTAAGCCTAACACAAAAACCGCTCAACCAGTAAAACTAAACTAAACACTAAACTGGATAATCTACACTGTGAAGAACTGCTAACTCAAATAAACCACATTCTAATGTCAGTAAACTGATGATCGTTACCTGAATCTCCTTTTGGCCGCCAGAGGGCAGGGCAGTTGTTTGATGGCGTTCATGACCTTGTAAAGGTCATCCTCGTCCTCCAGGGTGGAGATGTCGATCCCCTGCTCCTCCAACTCCTCCATCCCCGCATTCTTTTTCTCGGGGTGGATCTTATTACTCCGCGCAATGGCGCGCCTCCTGGCGGTAGTGGACCGTCGAGACATTTGTCGGTCCAGCGATTGTCGACTGGGCAGGAGAGCTATATAGGTGTTGACCTTGCCTTGGCCTGAGGTCCCCTTCTTCTTGGTCGAGTGGCTGTTGACCTCCTCTATAAACGGAAAATACAAACTTTCATAGAATTTTTGGGATGAACAACAAGTCTTGGAAACAGAGATAAGTATGACTGGATGTGTTCTATATATACATGTACTAATAGGTTCAACCAACTACAATTTGGAGTGAGAAGCATTTATTTTGCATATGCCATTTATGTTCATGAAAAAGAATGTTTTACTTTTATATGATATGTCATTTTAAATATGGAGACAATTGGACTTTTGGACATTTTTATATGAACAAATTGTTTACAATGTATCCCATGAAGAGGTTGCAGTAAATAAAATAAACGCCGACTGAAGATCTTTTCACAGTTTCTATGTATTTTTTTCTAAAAATATATCATGAAGTTTTCCCATACTTATTTGTTTTTGATAAACTAAAAAAAACAGCAATTGAGATCTGAGGAGAGAGGAGAATGGGCTGTTTAACATTTTGATGTTGAACATTTTTTGCAGCAGTTTAGGTTTCTAAGATATAGTGAAGGGCGTAAATTGTGCTATTTATTCATTAAATGATAGTCCTAAACTTTGAAATTGAAAGTAATATACATATAATAACTTTTTAAGGGTTTTAAAAGAATTGGAGACAATCAGAAAATTCACAAAACAAAGGTCATAATGGTATAAGATTATCAATGTACTTCGGTCCTGTTGATTAAGTGTCTTACGGGTTATATTGATTACATCGAGCGCAAATCCTTTAAACGTCAGATGAATATTTTTCTCAAATAATAAATAGCCACTTCTTATCTACAGATTCCTTAAACCATTGTAACTACAGTTGTTCTAACAGAAGCTATCCCCCCTCCCGCCCATTCCTCCAGGTGTGGCATAATAAATATGTACACATGTATAAGAAATTGATGTATTAAACATACTAATCTTTAAAATGTAAGTAACCCAGAAACTGAAGGTAATATTTAGTTTTGTTTAAGTATGACACATATATAGAAAAAGAAAAGCCAGAAAATAAATTGGCAGAGTGATCTTAGTATACCTTCCCCCAACAGTATCACTTTTGTACTTATTTTTGTGTGTAAAAATTGGGGTGGGGTGGGGGTCCCGAAGGAATATCTTAGATTTAAGGTTTTACCCAAAAAGTATATGTATATATATATATATATTCCCAAACTACTAAAAATTGATATTCAATTAAAAACCAAAGTTCCCTTTTCTAAGGTTTTAAGGTTTTAAAAGTTGATTGTTAGCTTTCAGAATGTTTCACCAGCAGGCTACAAAGTGAATTTCAAAATAGCTATGATTAATAAGGTTTCAATCAATACATTATTTTACATATTATCTCACAGATTTTCTGTAACATGTGTGAGTATGGGTGGGTTGGTGGGTAAGTCAACCTTTTTTCACACACACAACTTTTTAACGCAATCCCGTGGGACGATTTGACAATGCTGCAACACGGAGGTTGGGACCAACAGGCCTTTCAATAAATATTTTCAACAGTATAGATGTCTGGAAAAAAGGGGGGGGGGGCTGTCTCCTCACCAACCTCCGTTACTACGTGTCTTCTTTAGTAATACAATTTAAAAATTTCAAATAACTTTTGCAAAGGTCGTTTGATGAAGAGGGTTTTGAGACTTTGAATGTCCATCAAGTCGAATGCTTTATTTACACAGTTATCATAAATGACACTAATATTAGATCTTACCTAAAAATAACTGGAGTATTAACTCCATCTGAGAATTCGTTAACACCATTGTGATCCTTTGTTATATATCCTTGTTAATCCGTTCTCTCTGCTGTACCTTTACAAATCGACCACTTGACCCCAACCATTAATGACAATAATGCTCCAAAAGGGGAATGTTCACTTAAAACGCAAAACACCTGTACATACGAGGGACCTAACCAGGGATGTTACAGGTGAAGTAAAATGTCTTGGTTTTAAACTTGAGCTGCAAGTCAGTACTGATAAAAACCCCACAGGTGAGTGTTTATTGATCTCATCCAGCCCGTATGTTCACTTCTTTTTCGATAATGGAATTATAAAATAACAAAAAGAATTGATCCCCCAATCCCACAAGAAGTGTTCTATCACTTCGATATGTTGTACGAGGGTTTACGCTACATACTGGTAGATATATCTGATGGGGCAAAGGAGAAGGGGAAGGGGGGGTCTAAGCACACACTGGAAGTGAGAAAAATATTTTTCAATTTACAGTCTAAGACAAGCCTTGTAAGCAAGGAAATACATTTTTTATAAAAGGATCATTAAGTTATCCTCCACTGAAGCAGGTAGCAGGGGATATTTAAACGATTTATTATTTCGGCTTCAGTAAATATATCAACATCTAAGGGAAAGGTAATCATTGATACAGGTACACAAAATTTCAAGGTTAAAAAGACATTTAAATAATGTAAACGGGAAGTGCATAAAGGTATTTCCTCTTCCATCTCAGTACATGTATATTCATCCACCCATTCCTTCCTTTCTTCTTTTGTTTTCCCATCTCCCTCTATTCTGTTGCCATTTCTCCTCCGCCTTTCCCCATTTCTCCTTATTCCTACTTTCTGTTTTAACCCCATCCCCCCCCCGTACCACCACCACCCCGAACTTCTGTCAACCTCTTCAAAATATACATCTCTATCTCTAGCTGTACATAGTGTATCGGTGTTAACTTGCATAGCTGGACACTTTTTTGTCGAGGCACAGCCTTATCTCTTTCTATTCTGTTGCCCTCCGCCTTTCCCCCTTTCCCGTTATTCTTACTTTCTGTTTTAACCCCTCTTACATATAAACTTATGAAGAAAAAAATTGCACATTAAAATCAGAGAATATTTTTTAAGGAAATGTCATGTTGTAAATTTTGAATTTACCGGGTGGCAGTAAATACAAAAATACAACAGTTGTCATGTTGTAAATTTTGTATTCCACCCGATAAATTCAAAATTTACAACATGACAGAAACACAAACTCCTTACATTTTATAATTAATAAACGATGGAGGGTTTACTTAGGCTGTTAATTTACGATTTGAAAGGGGCAAAATCATCCCTCCAAAATTTAAATTACTGTTTTATATACCCAAAATTCCTATTTCGTTAGGATGCGGGTTAGACCTTTCTCTAACCTTTTGTTCATGTAATGCCAGTGTTTTTTTAGGGTGGGGCAATACTCCCCCATGGACGGCTTTGGAAGCATGTGGAGTATCCGAGTATGAAGATTAATATAGACATAGAATTATCAACTGATACATGTACATAATTATGTAGCTCATTAAGTCTATTCCTCTGAATCAATTTCTATACTCTGATAAAAAAAAATTAACAGAAGTTTTCATTAAGCAAAGGATGATTAAAACAAACAAATCTGTATTTTTAGCGATAACATCAATACATTCTTATTATATGTACTTGCTAACACCTAGTTTTAATCTGACACAATGAAGTAAATTCATCAATAATCAATTATAAACCTGACGCGAAAGATAAACAGGCACTGATATTGACACGATATTGATTAAACATCATTTTCTATCATATATTTTGTAAATAGTAGAGCGTTAATACATTCTTTATAATTTTAAAACCAGGGGCTATAATTCCGATAATGTATTTCAAATTCAAAAAAGGAATGATTAAGCATAATAATGATACGTTGTATATTGGAGTGAGAGAGAGA
>PRKT01000350.1:114616-146745 GCA_003671525.1 Saccostrea glomerata | reverse complement strand
TGACCTTGGCACGTAACTTGCATTTGAGAAACTCAACCTTCGCCATAAGCTGCCAAGCATACGGGGGCATCAGTGTTTGTTTGGGGGTTTTATGCGCCTAGATCGATAGATCCGGGTGCTTATTGTGTTTGTCCTGTCTGTCTGTCTGCAAACGTTAACCTTCGCCATAACTTTGAACCATGAAAGACAGAGACTTCATATTTGGTTTGCATACTCCACTTATTTAACTCTTTCAAATGACACCAAGGTCAATGACCTTGTGATCTTGACTGTGACCTATAGGCTAAAAATAGCTTTTTCGTACTTTGTTTCCGCCGGGAGCATAGTTTTTCACAAACACATCTTGTCTAAGAAGTTTTACGTATTTGTTATCTAGAATATCCAAAATATAGCAACTGCTTTTTGGAATGCTGTTACTAGTATGAAGGGTGGGGGGACAATCAATTTTATACCTTCCATGAAATGTAGTTAAAACGTTGATTCTGTTGTGCAGTTACGTCGAAATAAGGAGTCGAATGTTTAGTTCCAAGGAACAAAAAGCAAGATTCTCTGTTAATAGCAAACTTGGATAAAATATACTTCGAAGAAATTGTCGAAAATAAACACATGGCCAGAGCATAATTGATACAGCTTTACTGGCTTATCTTTTAAAACTAGTAAACTTTAGTTACACTTAGTTTTTGCTCTGATCGTCCACCTATCTGTCTGTCCATTTATATTTGTTTAATTAATTGAGTAGAGGTAGGGTTTTCATATTTCATAAGTGTATCCCTTGTGACAAGACCTCATTTAATTCAAACATATTTGACCATATGGTCTTGGGTTTGACTCATTTTTGCAAACTTTTACCGCACTTTAATTTTACTTTGTTCATTTTTCAAGTTGCAAACGGTTAGTGCTATGGCTTTCATATCTTATCAATCTATTTCTTGTGACAAGACCTTCTCATGCATACCAACAATTTGACCTCTTGACCTTACTTTTCAAAATCTTAAATATTTGCTTTAATTTTTGAACAGTTGGTACTAGTACTATGTCTTTCTTTTCCATATAGGAATTTTTCTTTTGAGAAGACCCTTTTGTGGGCATCTACCGGACCATTTATTTTTAAAGAGGGTGTTGCAGAAACTCGCGATTATTCCTATATATCGAGAAAGACATTTAAATACCCTCGTTATGTCTAAATATAGATATATAGGATGCATAGGACTATGTTTACGGCGGGTATTTCCTGCTTGATACAGCAAAACACTTTCGTCATTTTGCAGGAAAGAGGTTGGAACAACAGAAAGCACAATGGCTAAAGAAGCATTTTGAAAGATATACTGTAGACATGTAGAAATAAAACTGCGTCCCATAATCTGCACACTGTTGGTGCTATATCCAAGACGTTTTATTTGTTTCAAATTAAATATTGGCAACTAACTAAGAGACCAAAATTGCAATAACTACAGCATGTAAAAATAAATTATTTAAACAATACAGGAATTTTATTTTCCAAGACAAGACTAAATAAAGCATTATCAAGGAAAACAATTTAATCCTGCATTTCTAATATATAGATTAGTTATTTTAAAATTAACTTCTTGACATTCTCCCTCCCCCTCCTCTCTTTCAAAATATACATAATTTCATTGCACTAGTAGTCTACCATTACATATGGGAAAAAAATATACACTGTATGCAAAAATTCTCCATACCAGGATTCGAACCCATTCTCTGGTAAAAGTACTTATTGGAAGCCCACCAGCATATCCACTAGACCATTTCGGACACGATGGTTTTGCAGTGTTATTCAAAGTACATATTTTGCATATCGTTTGGAGAATAGCTTTTATTAAATTTTTGCGTTTTTAAAAAATGTGCCTCTTTGAAACAAAAATCGGAAATGGCAGATTTGAAGAAAATTCCCGCCTCTTTGTGTATATATCAAAATTATTTTGTTTCAAGGAGGTACTTTTTCAGAACAATGGGAATTCCCTATTTAAAAAAAGGAAAATCTGATATATTTTGCCTAAGACTAATTTTCACATCATTTAATGGCAAATTGGAAGTCAATACACACCTTCCAAACATTGTTTCTCGTTGTGCTTTAAATATTGTTGCATTTGAAAAAAATTAATATGAGTTTCTGCAACATAAAAATTCTTCTTTTAATCTGCTACACATTTAGGGAAAATAACAAAAGAACTGCAACACCCTCTTTATTCAAATTCAATCTGTTTGAATTTTTAAAATTTAGTTTAAGATGCAAAATCTCTCTTATTCTCAAATGAAAATGATTAAACGTCACATTTTTACCACATTTAATTACTCCTATCCTCAGGTTCTGAAAATCAGGCATACGTGTAGACTAATTGAAAATGCTCCCTAAAATATCTCTGAATTCTCTAAGCAATGTGTTTTTACACATGATAATTTTCCAATCTTCATCTTTAAAGTTAATAATATTATACAGGGAAAAATGAGTAAATCTCAAATAATCTCAAATTTTAATCAACAAACACTTTTTACAAATACAACTCATACGTATCCAGATTTTTGAAGAAATTACACAATTTTGATACTTATGAAGTATTTTAGTTTCTTCTATTTACTTCCACCATTGTACAATTTACACAAATATGAAAATATCTTATAAACAAAGGCATGTTACTTTTTTAAATAAAATCAAAACATATCTGAATAAGAATATACAGTCATACAAAAAATGCACAGTGGAAAGAAAGTTTGTGTTCTTCGTCGCAATTACATATTTATTAATTAACATGAAAAAATACTTACTTTTTGAAGGCATTTTGAAAATGATAAATATATTCTATAGTCTTAGTTCCCTACAATGCCGACTGAAAGCGATAGATCACTACTAACTACCAAGAAAAAGTTTATCCTACAAGCTGTCAAAACATCGCGGATTAAGATGGTTTTATTTTTTTTTTAAAATAATATACTTGTAACATTTAAAACTTGACTGCAGTTGTCTGACTTTAAAAACCTTTTACCTACCTGTTTTTTTCCTTAATAATAATTTGAATATTTTACCTAAAATAAAAAATAAAAATTATTTCTATAAGCAAAGCAGTTCCAATAATTTTTTAAAATCAAAACATTATAATTACTTTAATGAGATTTTTAAAATGAACATCAAAATGAATTGGAGTCTTTTAAAGGCAATAAGTTTATGTTGTGATATGTATATTTTCAATTTCAATGCAAAACTCAAATGCTAGTAAATATATGTATAGTTCAGATACAAAAATGTCAAACATGGATAGGATGTTTGAATCTCTCTCTTGGACCATTCACCTAAAAATCCGTAGAGGACTTTAGATCATAGGGAGCAGTAATAATTTTCATATACAAATGCTCAGAGAACACTTAATTTAACATTTACTCATAGTTCCCTTTTAAGGAAGAAATTCTTCTAAATCATATGTCCGTTTTGAATACTTTTTAAAAATATCCCAAAGAATCAAAATGAATTTGAACTATCAGATACAATATATATTGGATTCCGAAACTTCAGAAGAATCCTTACAAACAAAGATACATAGAAGGTTCCAGTAAACCAGTCAACCAAGCCTCTTTCTTCACTCCTCACTAAGATATTAACATTAGTGAAGTAGAAACTTTAAGAGTACTATGCAACAATACTAGTATACTAGTATTCAAGAAGTGGTGTAAATCAGATGTGGATACTTAAAAATTCCAACGAATTGTTGGCCAATTAAAAATCACAAGATGTTACCAAATTCAACAGCTTAAAACTTACGACTTTTCAACTTTATACACAACCATTCCCCACGATAAATTTTTGTCCAGGCTTTTTAACATTGTTGACAGCTGCTTTTTCAATAAAATGGAACTCGTAAATTTACTAACCATGTCATTGGTCATTTGCGAAACTATTTTATTAAAAAACATTTTGATTGTACACAAATGGTACTCTGAAGATAACATCAAAAAGATGCCCGAGTTTCTGATTGACAATATCTATGTAGTTTTGACAGACCAGGTCTTTCAACAATCTATTGGTATTCCCATTGTGCCCTGTTATTAGCAGACTTATTTTTGTATTCATATGAAGCAGAATTTATGCAAAGTCATATGCGTGAAAAGAAGAAAAACTTGCTTTTGCCCTCAACTCGACATTCAAAAACATCGACGACGTATTGTCAAGTAACAATTTCCATTCTTATGTCGATACGATATATCCTGGTGAGCTTAAGATAAAAAAACCCACAGAGTCTGACACATCAGTTCCACATTTGGATATTTTACTTGAAAAAGACATTAATGGTAATATAACAACTAGGCTCTATAATAAACGTGATGACTTTAATTTTTCTATCGTCAACTTCCCTTACTTATACAGCAATATGCCTTCATCACCTGAATACGGAGTTTAGATATCATAGTTGATTCTATACGCAAGAGAATGCTCTACGTATGAACAATTTCTAAAACGAGATAACTTGTTGACAAACAAGTTGATGAAACAAGAATATCAGCAGTCTCGTTTAACGTTATCATTTCGTAAGTTCTATGGTCGATACAATGACCTTGTCAGCAAATTGAGTAAATGCTGATGACGTTATTCATATTTATTGTTAGTCCATTATTTATACACTGAATACACTTGCGACGGATTTTTCCATTATTTCCAGATCTTAACAAGGAGCACCGGCAGGTGTGACCGGTTGGCAGGGGATGCTCACTTCTCCAAGGCACCTGATCCCACTTCTAATATTTTCGAGGTCTGTGTTTGCTCTGTTCCTATTTTGTATTATTTTGTGGACTTTTAATTATAAATACTGTTCATTATCTTCATATGTTTCATGGAAAGTGTCATTTACAATGAATAAATTTATGTCCGTGACGTTTGACCTTAAGATCGGTGGGGTCTTTTACAGCCGAAGGGAATTGTACTTCATTACAAAGGTAAAATGCCAAAAATTTGTGACCTTGACCTATATGTAAGAATAAGGAGTTTCTTTTAACTATAGGGATCTGTGATGTAAAATGTTGCAAAAGCTACCAGGTTTTTTGACAGATATTACCTGGAGACAAACTGTTGCAGACAGAAAGAGTGACCAACAGACGGACATACCAAATTTAATAATCCCCGCTTTTAGAGAAAGTGGGAGTCAAATATAAATACTTTATAAAAAAAAATTTAAAAACCACATGCATGACATACCTGTGCACGTTTAGTTGACTGATATTGAGAAAAAAGGATAGATAATAATTCACAAACAGCAAAATTGATTTTAATAGAGTTTTTTTTAATTTCCTGTGAATGTATTTTTTCCCAATCATACAAATGACAACTAAAACATAATTGCCACATAAGCTTTTTACAATCGATGTTAATTGTATTTTTTTTAATTTTCGTTTCTTGTACATGCTTTAACCAAGGTTAGGGATTTTTGAAGCATGATGACTTAATTAGATTGCCATAGCTTTAGCGATATGCTGTTTGAGTGAGATGTAATCCCGCAAAAAGAAAACAAAATGTGTTTGTGAAACACTGATGCCCACGTAAGGAACCTTATGGCGAGGGTTGGCATTTCTCAAATGCAAGTTAAACTCTAAGGTCAAGGTCTTAACGTCATAATTGTTGGTACCCAATGGACTGTCTTCTCGCAAGTAATGTACCTTCGAAATATGGAAAGCACTAGTGCTAAAAATTTAAGATTATGGTCAAGATTGAAGTTTATTAAAGTGGGTCAAATTCTAAGGTCAAGGTCAAAATGTCAAAGATTTTTATACCCAACAAAAGGTCTGGTCACAAGGAATATACCTGTGAAATATGAAAGCCCTAGTCCAACGGTTCAAAGTAAAGGTCAAGGTTAAAGTTTTTTTTTTAAAAATGGGCCAATCTCTAAGGTAAAGATCAAAAGCTCTAATTCTTTTATACCAAATGAAATGTCCTGTCATAGTAAATATACAGGTGAAGAATGAAAACCCTAACACCAACTTTTCAAAAGTTATGGCTATGGTGAAAGTAGGGAAAATTTAGTCAAAGTGGGTCAAACTGCAAGATCAAGGTATCGAGGTCAAATTTGGTGGCATAATTTTTTTTTAGGGCTTGTAACGAGGAATACATCTGTGAAATATGAAAGCCATAACCCCATCTACTCAATAATTATGTAAAAGTTTAACGCTTTTGCGGAAAAACAGTCAAACAAACAAACAAACAAACAGACGGATGGACAGGGCAAATCTTCGATTACGGGGACACAAACCTCAGTATTAAACGATGGCCGATATGAGCCGTCAAATTACAAGTAAGAGTAACTTTAGTATGTACGCAGAATTTGTAAATAACAAAACGCTTGCTATGCCCACGTAATCGAAGGTTCGGGGATATATAGTTTTTGCCCTGTCCGTCCGCCTGTTTATCTGACCACAAATATTTAACCTTGCTCAAAACTTTTGACTGAGTTGGGCTATCGCTTTAATATTTCAGAGACGTATTCCTTGTAACAAAATCTTTGTTTGAGTACCGCCAAATTTGACCTTTTGACCTTGGAGTTTAAAAAACTATTACACAAAAAATTCTTTATAAAGAAAAGTTAATAAGTCATAAGAACAATGGAAAAAGAGAAACAAAAACACTGTCACTGTATTCAAGATCAAAAGTCCATATACAACAATACAAAATAGGAGCAGAGCAAACACAGACCTCCAAAACATCAGAGGTGGGAACAAGTGCCATGAAGGAGTGAGCATCCCCTGCTCACCGGTCACACCTGCCGTGTGCTCCTTGTCATGATCGGGAAATAACGGAAAAATCCGTTCAATTCAGTATATAAATAATGGACTAACAATAAGTATGAAATATGTCAGTCAGCATATGACTCATTGATAAATTGTATTTGCTGACAAGGTCATTGTATCGACCATATAACTTACGAAATGATGTCTTTAAACGAGACTGCTGGTATTATTGTTTCATCAACTTGTTTGTCAATAATTTATCTCGTTTTCGAAACTGTTCATGCGTAAAGCATGCGTTTGCATATCAAATCAACTGAGATATATAAGCTCTGTACGCAGGTGATGAAGGTATGTAGCTGCATAAGTAAGTGAAGTTGACGATTGTAAAGTTAAAGTCATCACGTTTATCAGAGCTTGGTTGTTAGATTACCATTAACGCCTTTTCAAGTAAAATATCCAAATAAGAAACAGATGTGTCAGACTCTGTGGTATCTTTTATATCAAACTCACCGGGATAAATCGTATCGACATTAGAATGGAAGTTACCATTGTTAATTGACAGTACGTCGTCGATATATCTAAACGTCGAATTGAACGCCACAGAAAGTGTTTTCTTAGCTGCAGAACTGCAGCTCTCCGAAAAAATATATTGAAGGACCGGAGAGCTACAGTGCCACCCATTGTTAAAACTGTATTTATTTCTCACAAAAAAGATAGGTTTAAAAAAATCCTTACTCCTCTGTCAGGTACTCTTGAAGTTTACATCTGTACGAAGCGCGTTAGACCGAATTATGTTGCATACTTAAATGGTAGTATGAATAGGCGAAATTTTCAATGATCTCATTTTCAGGCTAAGGAGGGTATTAAGAACAATTATAAGGAATGTTTTGTTGTGGAAACAGTGAAAATATATATGTTAGGAACAGACCGTTAGAAATATTTTGAGATGACAGTCTTTAAAACATGGAGAAATAAATCGAGAAACAGCGCACTTTTTTGTGCGCAAGAAATATACAGTTTTTACAATGGGCGGCACTGTATCTCTCCGATATCTCTCCGGTCCTTCAATATCTTTTTTTTTCGAAGAGCTACAGTTCTGCAGCTAGTGTTTTCTTCTTTTCACGGTTTAGATTTTAACAAATTCTGCTTCATTTGAATATAGTTATAGGTTTGCTAATAACGGGATGCAATTGGTACCCATAGGAATTCGAATAGATTATTGGAAGACCTGGTCTCAAAACACCACATAGATATTGTCAATCAGAAACTCAAGCATCTTTTTCATGTCAACTTCAGAGTACTTGTATGTACAATCAGAATGTTTTTAACATGATAATTTTGCAAATGACCGATGGCAAGATAAGTAAATTATGAGTTCCATTTCTATTGAAAAAGTGGCTGTCCATGATATCAAAAAGTCTAGACTTTAATTTATCGTGTGGAATGGTTCTTCATAGAGTTAAAAAGTCGTAAAATATAATTTAAAGCCGTTGATTTTGGTAAAACCTTGTGATTTCAAGTTGTCCAAAAGTTCCTTGGAATTTCTAAGTACGGTATCCGCATCTGATTTATACCATCTCTTGATATTATTATGTTGTTGCACAGTACTCTTGAAATTTCTCCTTCACTACTGCTCATATCTTAGTAAGGAGTAAAGAAAGAGGCTTGGTTGTGCATTTACCGGAACCTGCTAATCTTTGTTTGTAAGAATTTTTAGGAAGTTTCGGAATCCTACATATATTATGGTAGTTTAAATTCAATTTGGTTCTTTGAGATATTTTTAAAACTAACATATGATTTTGAAATATTTCTTTCATAAAAAGGAAACTTGAGTATAAGCTGGATTACCACTTGTAGAATTAATTCAAGTACTTTTGAATACAATAAACATAATGAGCCTTACAAACAATGACAATGTTGTTACCTCCTTTGTCAGCAAGGACCAGTACGCACTGATCATGTAATATATCTAAAAACGTTGCGATTGATTGGATCTATATACAAATTATTCAAAATGCTAGGCCGTGGTTCCTAAGGAAGTTTACCTACACTGTCTTCCTGGAACAACCACCGTTCCTATTGTTCAGTGAAGTACCAAGGTTATCTAACCCTTATTCATAATTACTTCGCCCCGGTACCTCACCACAATTCCTCTAGACAGCCCCCTTTCCACTAGTGCGCTAACCTTTGCTCTCTCAAGTGTATTTCTTAAATAGTGGCTCTATAGCCTCGCGCCTTAGCTTATTTCTATGCGTTCACACCGGTTGATCTGTAAGGAAAGGCCTGTCAGCTACCAGCGTCTCATTTGAAATACTTGGCTTATTCTACCTTCCAAAGGGGCGATCAACTTATTGGAAGAGTTGGAAGAGTCTACTAGTATTTTCCAATGTCCGTTTAGACTTTGAGATGGTAGGTACGGCTACCCATTGCACTACTAAAAATTATAGCTTTGCTGTGAAGCAGATTGTAAATTTCTATGTTAAAGTCTATTTCTATGTAAAAGTTTGGACACCTGTTTTTTCTTCGCCCTACGTCATTGATCATCATTTCATTTTGAACAATTTTAATTATTTGGACACATTTAAACTAGAAGTTTATTATGTTATGAAGTTTGGACATGAGTTAAATCTTTTCTTGTCCAGAAATTATTGAGATTTTTACGAGTTCGTGATCATCTCTTCCTAAAAGAGGTCAAAGCACTTCCTGTCACAAGCATAAATCCCCTTCAACCTAAGATGCTTTATTGCAAGTTTGGTTGAAAGTGGCTCTGTTGTTCTGGAGAAGTGAAAAATGTCAAAAGTGTTCAGACTACATGGGAAAAAGAAGATCCTGTCACTTTGTCAGAATGAATTAAATGTATCAGATGTATTATAAAAATCATGTATTAATCGACTGAGGGGCAATGTGAAAACCATCGATACTTCTGTATTCAATAATTCAGAAATGAAAAAAAGAAATTAGATAAATTACACGATCAGTACCTACTGGTCCCTGCTGACAAAGCAAGTAACAACATTGTCTTTGCAAGGCTCATTATACAAAATATATTTAAGAGGAACTTAGATTAAATTCAACTAGTGGTAAACCAACTTATACACATAGCTCCCTTTCTAAAGAGGAAATTCTTTAAAATCATGCCAGTTTAAATATTTTAATATTCCAAAAAACCGAACGGAATTTGAATTACCATATATAAATTGAATTCCAAAACTTCATAAAAATCCTTACAAACATATACGAGAGCTATTCAGTAAATAATGTCCTGAACTCTATGACATACAAAACAGATATCATATGAAATTGAGAATGACTCTCTCTCATGATTGAATCTTTAATGAATTGATATTAGTTTATGTGACCAATTTTCATTTTTTTATTATGAGAAGCTGGAAAACAAGGGCTATTCGAGACACTGCATTGAAAATGAATGGTAAAGAATCAGTAAACATGAGTGAAATTAAAATGCTTCGTTTAAGTTGTTGTAAAACCTGATAAGAAATCCCAAAGAAATATTCACTGAAATTTGTAAACCGAATACAGCAACCAATGCATGTTTGATAAACACATGAACAGGTGGATTTCAATGAACAATGAACAATAATGATATAAAGGGCATCAAAAATGGGTACCGTCCTTGGCGACAAAGACTTAAAACAACCAATGCTCTGTTTGCCAAAATTCAACAAATTATCTCATGATATTTGATTGACTTCAAAACATATAGCAAATTTAATAGGCATCAATTAGGGGGTAGTACACTTAAAGAAACATTTCACAGGACATTAAAAAACTAAGCAATCAATAGTCGCCTTATATTTTGAAAAATTAGTGAAAATGACAGCGTGTAAGAATATAAAAACTATTATATTTTTTTAAAAAATCAGAAATTGTTGTTATCCACGTTTGTCTGAAATTCAAACAGATAGTGAAACTTGAATATATTGCTTTATTACCCTCAAAACATGTTTACAATAAGATGCACTTGACATAAACAGCAAGGGTCTGAAAAGAGTAAAGAATCACAAGGGAACAAAGACAGTTTTATATGCCATTTTCTTATAATATTAGTGGTCTTGTTGTTCAAATTCGTATTCGGGAGGGCGGTTTAATTTCTGGAGGAGTCTAGAAAGCACATTTTTTCTTGAAAAAAAAAATCGGAAGGTTTCTGAGAGGAAGGAACTAGAATCAGGAATCCACTACATTATATTTCTTCATGACAGCGTCCAAACCCACACGTCATAAAGAGTATATGAGTTTTTGGGATAAACAGAAAAGTATTATTTTATCACACAATAATATTCGCCAGATCAGTCACCCTTTGACTTGGTTCATTTTCGAAACTTGAAAAAAAACTTCCAGAAAGAAGTAAAACAAGTCCAGGAAATCATAGGATCTACCATAATTCAGTATACGAAGGACCATACTCAAAAATTATTTCTAAAAACAATCAGGAACTGGATACATGTGTTTTAATTCCAAGATAATGAAGTTAAACTATAAAGACTAAATCATTGAAAAGCGTCTTTGTTTCTTTCCGAGCACTAAGGACATTATTTATTGAACAGCCCTCGTACAACGGGTTCCAGTAAATGTTCCACCAAGCCTCTTTCATTACTCCTCGCTAGGATATGAACAAAAGGGAAGGAGAAACTTAGAGTACTGTACGACAAAATATTCAGGTAGTGGTTTAAATCAGATGTGGATACTTAACAATTCCAAGGAACTTTTAGAATATTTTAAAACACAAAATTTTATCAAAATCAACAACATAAAAACTTATACGACTTTTCAACTTTACATACAATTATTCCACATGATAAATTGAATTCCAGTCTTTCTGACATCATTGACAGTTGCTTTTTCAATAAAAATGGAATTCGTTAATTAACTTACCTTGTCATTGGTCATTTACAAAATATCTTTGTTAAAAACAATCTGATTGTACACACAAGTACTCTGAAGTTGATACCGTATTAAAAAGATGCTCGTGTTTCTGATTGACAATATGTAATATTTGGAGACGAGGTTTTCCAATAATCTAATGGAAATCTCATTGGTACCAATTGCACCGCGTTATAAGCAGACCTATTTTTGTATTCATATAATTTATAAATTTCTGTAAAGCTTTATAATAAATGCGACGTCTTTATCTTGTTATTCGTCAACTTCCCTTACTTGTGAAGCAATATATCCTTGTCACCTGCAAAAAGGGTTTAAATTTCAAAATTGATTCGATACAGAAGAGCATATTTCTATGATCAATTTCTAAAACGGGTAAGCTATTGACAAACAAGTTGATAAAGCAACAATATCAACAGTCTTGTTTAAAGTCATCATTTCGTTTTATGGTTTAATGGTCGATACCATGACCGTGTCAGCAAAAAATATTTATCATTAAGTCAGTTGATGACCGAGTTTTTTTCATACTGATTGTTAGGACATTTTTTATACACTGAGTTGATCTCCAACATGACAAGGAGCACAAGGACGGTGTGACCGGTTGGCAGGTGATGTTCATTCCTCCATGGCACCTGACCTCACTTCTGATTTTTGGAGGTCCATGTTTTGTTTACTCCAATCTTGTATTGTTAAATGGACTTTTGAGCTTGAACACTGTTAATCATCTCCATATATTTTATACGAGTCACAGACATGTATGCCTGTCACTTTTTGGAAAGATGGCTCTGATGATATACTGTGAAGAGGTATTTCGCGTTTCCCATTAACCTTACTGGTACTGCTCTGAAAAGCTCTGATAAATGCTTTGTAATTATTCACTAGTACATGTATTTGATATGATGAAAGTACAAAATTATCAACTGATATTTGAAAAATACATTTTCTTTCATCTGAAAGAAATACACATGCATTCCAGTCAAACAAAAATCTTACTTGTATCACGAAAACGTCAGATAATCTGGATTTGGACATAACCTATGTTACCTATGTTGAAATCCAAACAGATGAAAAACATTTTTTTTAGTTAAACAATAATACTGTTAGCTCACACACAGACAAATAACATTTATATAGCATATAATCATTTTCTACTTTCAATCAGTCAGATTTTGCACTCTTAAATGTATAATGGAAATGGAATTGAGTACAATAATTAACAATTGATTCAATTGATAATCAGCAGCTAACACTGACAATAAGAAATTGTAAACTATTATGAACCTAATAGTTTTCTCCAACAAGTTTGGCTAATACTAAGGCACTTATAATCCTTCAAGCAAGTCACACATGGCGCGTGTTCCTTGGTGTTCACCTCGTTGCTGTTAAAGGGGAGAGAAACTCCGAATGGTTGTCGTCTGCCGTTTGGCACAAATGGACGGTTCTGTGCATTAGAGGTTGTAATGCTGATTGTAGCTAACTGAATCACAAGACGATTTAAATAAAATCCCTACGACCTTTTTTCACACTTCGCCATCATCAACTTTTTGATAAACTTTTCCGTCTCTATATCTAAGGTCTGACCTCTCGGACTGTTTGACCTCGTCGTCATCTGACGGGTCAGAGATCACGGCCTGAGTATAGCTAGGAGAACGTCGTATATTATTTTCAGGTTTAAGGTTCTCCGCACCTGTATTTTCAGAAGAGTCGTCGGGAGGTTTATCATTTTCTTCACTGTCTTTCCATCCTATTGGTAAAGGTTCAGAGGTATCCACAGTATCATCACGCCTTGAAGTTAATGCATGTAAATTCCTTTCACGTCTGAAAAGAAATGATATTCTTACATTTTACTAAAAAATATGCATTTCTAGTTTTAAAAATTCAATTCCTTACAATTCCTTTCTGACTGTTCACAATGTCATTTTTACTTTCTAGAATAAAACTTACCTTAACTCCTTTGTAAGTTTTTCGACTTTTAACAAAGCTATATCCAATTCATGTCTAACTTTCCAAAGCTGCGTTTCACATATAGGATTTTTGCATTTGTGCTTCTTTTTCAAATCTATGGCTTCCATAATTGTTTGCTCAAATGTTAAAGATTTCCCCATGCTCTGAAATAAGTTGGACGATCTTTCATTAATTAAAGTACAAAATTATCATATTTCTCATGTTAATAAGTCTACAAATATTATCAAAAGCACAAAGAAAATAACAATTAAAAAACAAGCATAAACTTTTCACGTCAACTTACCAGACTGACCAGGGCACAACATCCACACTTATCGTACTTTTTCAAATATTTTCGACCGAACCGGAAATACAGGTGCTCCATCACAAGAAGTAATCCTCCTAATACAATACCGGAAGCTAACAGGATAAAAGCGCTGGTGAAGTTCAACTCGCGCAGCCTCTGACTGGATTGACCAATCCGCTGCTTGGAATAACATGGACCCGACAACCAATACTTCCGGAGTCTTTCGAGTTCACCTAAATTATTAATTCTTGATTTTGAAATATGAAACCCAAATAAATCACTATTGTTTTGCAAACTAAATGAAAAATACCAGTAGTCTATCAAATATATTTTATTTGCTTCCTGTAAATAAGTAACCAGCGTGATTTTACCGTCATCTTGTAATTCTAAAATCAGTTCGTCCAGTTCCTCTTTGAGCTCTGTTTGGCCCTTAGGGAAGGCCACTGCGTACCCCGACATGGCGTACGGCTTCCCGACCAACATCAACCGGCAGTTCTTATCGATGCCTACTTGGTATTGCAAAGGAGTGACGTCATAGATGAAGGCCTGGATATCACTGTAATAAATAGACACGGTTACAAGGCCTGGATATCACTGTAATAAATAGACACGGTTAAAAGGCCTGGATGTCACTGTAATAAATAAACACGGTTAAAAGGCCTGGATATCACTGTAATAAATAGACACGGTTACAAGGCCTGGATATCACTGTAATAAATAGACACGGTTAAAAGGCCTGAATGTCACTGTAATAAATAAACACGGTTAAAAGGCCTGGCCCCGGGATCATGAAACAGACTTAGACTTAAGTCAAAATTTCAATTATCTATAAAATCTTTAAAAATTGTTAAAGGAAACTCATAATTTGCATACAACAGCTGACTGATGAAATAAAGTTGGAAGGCATTTTCATTTTGGGCTGCTTGACCTCTAATAAAATTCAGCGTCTAAGGCATTTTTTGACTTAAGCTTAAGATGCTTCATGATCCCGGGGCCTGGATGTCACTGTAATAAATAGAAACGGTGACAAATTTTAATCTGGTATTTAAGATGGTTATTGAAAAAAAAGATAGCTCTGCTACAGGTACGATGTAGCCATTGTTATGTCCGTTGTAGTTGGAGAATTATAATTACTCAAAAGTCTGAATAATTTTTCTAATGCTTTAGCATTTAAACTGGCATAAGTTGGAAATTTTCTTTTGTGTATGCGTTTAAAACTGAAATAATGTAATCTATTTTTATATAACCTGATTTTTTTTCTTAGAAACCTTCAATATAGAAAGCTTGTTCATGTGTGAATTACTGCCAAGGATACATCAATAAATATCAGCAGGAGGACTTCATTGTTTTTCCTTCCGTTGTCTTAGAACAAACAATTTATGTAAGTTAAAAGATCAGAGACTTCAAAGTTTGAATAGTTACGGAGGAATGGGGCACTTTGTTATGGCTGTTCCCAAACACCTGCATTTGAAACATACAAAAAAATGGCGATACGTCGTTAACATGCCAACAATATTAATTTCAAGGAAGCAGTGTTCATAACTAAATTAAACTAAAGCTGTGCGGATGAAAAGATCTAGGCTGAAGCTGCGGCTTATGCATCACAAGAAACCGCTTTAACAGGGTGGTCTGTTATTTATGCATTGTCTAAATGTTTACAATAGGTTTTCAAGAATAAAACATGCTGCAAGGAATTATGGAGATGTGTGAAAGAAGGAATAAACTAAATAAATATTCTTAGTATTTGTTTATTGCACTCTCATTACAAGAGAGCCATAATGTATTTTAAGAAAAACTGAAGAGTTTTACTTTACTTTTAGCATAGAAAATTTATTTGATACATTTATCAACATTTTTAAAATATTGCTTAATTGAATGTATTTACCATGTCCATCTTTATGTTTTGCTGAGGTTTCACATAGTGAAATGATACCCCCCGGCTCCCATATGAATATAATGGCAGTGTCCATGTTTTGTGGGAAACCCAAAATATGTGTCAGATCAAAAAAAAGGAGGTAACAATGGCAATATGTAACAAAGATTCTGTGAAAATTTCATCAATTTTCATTCAGTGGCATGAGAGGAGTTGCGGATAAGAAATAGATACTCCCAAGGCGTAACAGACAGACGAACGGACGGACGAACATACCAATTACTTTATACCCTCCCGCTTTTCAAGCGGGGGGGGGGGGGTTAAATACGATTTTTTCCCCTGCAAGATCAACTTTATTATTTTTTTTTTATCTTATAACTTTATAAAAAATCAATTTTTTTTGGCAAAAAAGTTTTCAAAGGCCCTTATTCAAATCGCCTAATCACTTACCCGTTTGTCAGCTTATCAATGGCTTCTTTCACAGTATGAGTATTAAACTGTTGCATGTACTTAAACATAGAAGGGTGGTTGACGCGCAGGTTTTCTTCTGTGCTGCTGTTAAACACGGTCCCAAATTTGAAAGGTGGCTGATGCTTCAGGGGGGAATTCAACTGCAATTTAAGAGCTTTAAAGTTGATGCACGACAATAGTTTATGTATTTTATACTGTTTATTATATTCTTAAAACAAGAAAGTTTTGGATTGATGTTTATACTTTTACTTATTTTATTATCATTCTTTCTTAAACGTATGAGATTTCTGTACTCTTATACCTCAATACCTTTATAAATGTTACTATTTTTTTTCATACATTTCTTACAATTCTTTGTAACAAAGACTTGTTTCCTTCATAAAAATTTCATAGGGCAAACTGCTTCTACAAATTAGAACTCACCCTCCAATCCGTGATGCCCTCAAGATCGTAGAAGGTGTTTTTGGTGATCATGAAGGCGGCCAGGTTAGCAGTGTAGCTGGCGAGGAATACCAGAGCGAACAGCGCCCAGACATTTCCCATAAAACGTGCCGACACACCACGTGGGTTGTCAGCTGACACAGCGGCGCCAAAAAGCATGGCCCACATCAACCAGAAAGAGCGGAAAAGGGAAAACGAATGCTCTGGAAAAATAATTATTCTGTTATTTTAAAAGTATAACTTTTAATCTACGAGTAACTTAAGTTCCAATATACAACAAAAAACTCAAAAAATTAATGATGTCATTATGATTAATTTATTGCATGAAACTTTGAGGACTTCTCCATGAGGTTAGAGAAGGAAACAACAGCTTACCGTTACCGAGATTGACATAAATTTACCTGGTAGTTACCTCGCATTGGAGTCCTGCCTTGATCCAAACCTTCGGGACTCAGCCATTCGAAGATAAAAATAGACGCCCCCACCGAGTGTACGCTTATGAAGAGGATGAGGCACCAGGCTCCGTAATCATATGGCTCTGTCATAAAAAGAATTTAACCAAAGTCAGGTTTATATAGATTGAGGCATGTTCGGACAATAGGCAAAGAAAGAAGGACTTTGACATTTTAGGGAGAAAACGAAATTGTAGAAAAAAAATAGTATACTATATAAAAAAGATATTGATATATGGACATATTCCTTGCTACTAAGAAATTTGGCAAGCCTAGCTGTAATGCAAGTGCATACGTTTTGTTTTTTGTTTTCTCTCTATATTACTTAAAAATCCATTTCCATAAGTCGACTGCGTTTCTTTTCCTGATAATTATTTGGTAAAGGCTTACCTAAAATTGCATAAGCTGAGATGGTGTCATTTCGCAGATAAACGACAATTGACGTTCCTGTTTCCAAATATGGAACTGTGAATTCAACAGCTTCCGATCTGCTGGGTGTTATTTGGAGTGACGTCAGAGCCATGTCGGCCCCGCCCTCTTGGAGTATCCTTATTAAGCCGTTCCACTTGCCAGTTTCCTGTAAATCATTAGAACTGTTACTGAAAGAAACTGAACATATACAGATTTAATAATTCTCCTGAGTATTCCTTTGTAAAACCTTAATCGCAAATTGTGCTCCATCCTACCCGTAGAAATTAGAATTTGATCAAACTTGAATCTTCATTACCTGGGTAAGTTTCTATATAATTGTGACATTATGGCTTTGCTGTTCTTGAGAAGAATATTTTTCTATGTATTCCTATGTAACACTTTGATCGTTCAATGAGGCCCCACCTTACCAAAGGGGTCAACATTTGACAAGTTTAAATTTGCACTATACCTAAGGATGCTTCCACATAAGTTTCATAACATCATGCCTATTTTTTCCCAACGAGATTTTAAAAAGATGACATGATTTTTGCACTATTGATTTTAACTTTTCTATCGTTGACTTCTCTTACTTATGCATCAATATACTTTCATATCCTGCATACGAAGTTTATATATCTCAGTTGATTCGATACGCAAGAGCATGCTCTACGTATGAAAAATTTCTAAAACGAGGTAAATTATTGACAAACAAGTTGATGAAACAAGAATATCAGTAGTTTCGTTTAAAATCATAATTTTCGTAAGTTCTATGGTCGATACAATGTCCTTGTAGGCTATTACAATTTATCATTGAGTCAAATTCTGACTGACGTTTTTCATTCTATTTGTTAGTCCATTAATCAAACACTGACTTATTTCTCGATCATGACAAGGTGCACACGGCGGGTGTGACCAGTCGACAGGGGATGCTCACTCCTCCATTGTACTTGATCCCGTTTTGTGTTGTTTTATGGTCTTTTGATCTTTAATACTGTTCGTTATCTCCATATGTTTCACTTGTGTAGAGGGAAAATGCTCTCTTTTATAACATTGTCGGATACCCACAATGTTCTCATCATACTCATCTTATCACCAGTGGGTATCCGATGGTGCTTTTATAAATTCAAAAAAAAAAAAAAGAAATTTGAATTGTCATATTCCATGAAAGTTGATCAAAATGAGCATTACATACTAAGGAATCATTTTAATTTGTGGGGACCAATGTTCATAAGCAAGCAAAATTTTACTTGTTCTTGAGGACGTAATTTCGTGTTACTCGTTTATACAAGGGTTGTCCCAAAATTTCGTAGACTGAGCTTATATCTTTTAAAGAAATTAATGCATCTTCCTAAAATTTTCAGGATGGATAAAGCGTATTCTTGGCAGATAGTTTACGAAGTTTTATCATGTTTACTTAAAAAACTTTTCGAGTAATAACATTCAAAGTGATACAGTTCTCTAACACCCGGATCAATCTGCAACCTCAAAAAATACAAATGTCAACAGTTCAAATTTTTGGAGAAAATATTTCAATTACCAGAATCAAATTCTTAAATTAAACCAAACGGTCATAGTTATAAATGTGAAATATCTTAATTACTATGATACAATCAAACATTAAAATATGTAACAAAGTATATACATGTATAGGTATGAAATAATAATAATTTGAAAAAGCTGTATTTCTTCCGGCTTTACGTCTATTTCTGTAATGGATTTGCACAATGGAACTTTTGCACATTTCTTAGCCCTGTCTTTTATTTTAGTTACTGTTAATCACATATACATAGAGAAACCGTTTTAGTCATTTTTAATACTAAAGACGATAGACACTTTCCTAATCTACCAAACATTTATGACTGGTACACTTCTGTAAGAGTGAATTCAGGATCAAAACACTTGATCATAGTCCAGTGCGCCGCCTGTGCCAACGCAGCCGCCATTTTTCAAAATGTCGGATTTCAACCCCATGTATATAATTCATATTAATCAAAGAATAAACACCAAAATTTTAGGAAATATTGTTAATAAGACAGTATTAAGAATTTTCATTTCCATTGACAAAATACGGGGTAGTAATTACTTTTCCGAAGGATTTCATATATATTTATATTAAGTTTAAATTGCAACTTTTGGGTATTGCGCCGCCTTCCTACACCAGACAATGAGTATAGTTACTCCATATTTGTTCATAAATTTATAAGATAGTGTTGGTTTAATCTATATACGAAGTTTCATTAATGTATGACATAGGGCTCCTACAAAACAATGCTTGTCTACGGAATTTTGGGACAACCCTCGTATACGGTAGAGGCGATGATTACTTGAAGACTAAATCAATACATTTGTACATGTTAACTGATAAGACAAGAAACACTGCAAGAGGAAAGACTTCGACAATAATATTCGACAATAATATTCATCAAAGTATTGATAAAAAAAAAATTGAAATTTGGACATACTCAGTGCCACTACAAAAAAATATTTGCCAAGCTTTTAAAGCAAGTGTAAAGATTTTCAAGGTTCATGTTAAAAGCAGATTTGCAAAAAAGTCTTGAAGGTTTGTTTCGATTTTCGAACCAACAGTTTACTGTAACTGATTAATAAAATCCAGTTTGTAATTGTGTTTACACTGCTTGTTGTGCATATCAATACACAACTACAGTGTATTATACATTCCAAACAATAAATAAAAGACAGAGACATAATGTTAGAAGTTGTTTTGATACTGTTGTAATTTGTTTTGACAAATTCTTGCTCTTGAATGTAGGAGAGACTCTCTTTACTGTGAATTGTTTATAAACTTTGAAGGTCCCAGAAATTGTTTCTGAGATTGAAAGATCTTATGTTTTGTGTAATAGTGGGGGTTTTCCTCATCAAGTTAGAATGTAAACAGAACATGGTAACAATTCCTCTCTCTTTCTCTCTCTCTCTTTCATACACATTTTTTCAGAAGGTGAACAACTTAATGTCATGCCAAATTTGAATAACTGTACAACCAAAGAAAAGAAATTAATTGGTAAGATGTAATAGCGTTGAGATAACTGAGAAGATACATTCTTCAATAATAAAATCAAAGATTTCATATATTTCGTTAGCCAGTAATAAAATATTTAACTTCCACTCACTGTATGGGGTTAAGCAACATAAATGTTTTTAATCAAGAAGTATTGCATCAAAGTGTAGAAAATTGAACATAAAAATAGTTCGATGGCGTAAAGGCAATAATTTTGATGAATCCCAGAGTAGTTAACACTCTAACCAGGAAAATTTCTTCAATCGAAAATACTTGTAAAAAAATATTTCTTTCTTTTATTTTGCTTAAGAATTTCTTATCTAAATACATAATGTTGTCATTTGCTTGATAGTTAATTTAACGCATATACCGTTTATTTGAGATATGTCGGACAAACATTCCATGCTTAAAACCTAAAACTTGCTCATGATAGAAGAGCGAAACGTTGAAATCCATTTTGAATAATTAGAAATCAAAAAAAGTTTCGATTTTGTATGTAAGTTATTATTTGAACCTCAATAAGAATGAGGTCAAAGATCGTCAAGAGAAATATTCTAATAGAACAGAATTAATATAATAAAATTTGAATGTGTCTAAATATGTAAACAAAAAAATGCTCTCTGTTGGTTTCTTAATTATAATTGTCCATCATGGTTAAATAAATCTTAATCGTCTCTTTATTGGAATGATTGCCTCTACTTTTCTAAATCACCCTACTGCTATTGATATTAACAAAGATCTCGGCTATATTTTCTAATAAATCCTGTTAAATCTGTAATAGAATATGATGTATACTTGCATATTAATTTTGTTATTCAAATTTATTTAGTTTTCCTTTAAGAATTTCGGAAATCTTTTATTTTTCTTTACATTTCAATATACTGACCTCTTTCGTGCTCAACTGGTGTTTGGGGAAGAGGGTAATCTAGTTATTGAAATCTTAATTCAATAAAGAAGCTTTCAATTATCTTTTATCTTGACTGTACCAGTGGGCTCGGGGGAATACTTTTACCCCACTTAACCACTCCTTAATCGTCTTTACTTGAAAAAAAAGATCCGAATTTATTCAATTCATCAAACTTAAAGACCCCCATCACCCAAGAAACCTACATGTTGCAAGATTGATTGATATTGTCCTATCAGTTCTGATACTGTTTCAAATAAGTTGTAGTAAAAGAAAACAAATGCTATATCTATCTACAATAAATCAGACAATAAGTTCCAATTGGTAGTCTCCCAGTTGATTTGAAACGTAAGAACATGCTTAATGTAGGAACATTGTCTAAAATGAGGCAAACTATTGACAAACATGTGGATAAAAAAAGGATATCAACAGTCATTTCGTAAATTATTTTGTCAATACACTGACCTTAAATCAGCAAATACAATATATCATTACGTCGAATGTTAACTAATGTTTTTTATTCAAGTTGCCAGGCTTATTATTTACACACTGAATTGGCAACATATTTTGACGTTTGCTCGCTCTTGACACGAAGTAAACGGCGATGTGACCGGTGGAATGGGATGCTTACTCCTCCATGACACCTAATTCCACATCTGATGTGTTTAGAGGTCTGTGTACACTCTGCTCCCTATATGTAATATTCCAGTGGACCTTTGAGTGTGACCACTGTTCGTTATCTCTATATTCTATCATAAATATATCAACAAGATGTCAAATGTTTTACATCTAAATAGGGGTTATACTCGATAAAAATAGACCATGATTATTTTTTTTTATTAATTCGGATAAAAGTTATAAAAATAAATTCAACATATAAACCGACCTGGTTCTTGACTCCACAGGTGCGGTCTGGGACTTCAAACAGGTCGTAGTCAAACTCTAGGCGTGTTCGGAAGATCTCCAAAAGGTCTATACTCAGGCCTGCGCAACACCATTGTATGGTTCCATTAACTACTGTGGGGTCGTCGCCACTGTCAAATAGAATTATTGGTTTTAAATATTCCACCGAAGAAACACTTTTTTATGTTATTGTTTAATCCATTGTCAAAGTTAAACAGTCAAAGAGTCCCCTACTAAATATCACGTGAAAGGACCAAGCTACGATAGCTATTCTATTTTATATAAACAAAACACAACAAATATGGCCTTAAATGTTAGGGTTAGCTTGTGGTCAATAGGCCTTTGATGTATGTATATTTATTAATAATTTGATAAAATAGAAATTATTGAAAACGGGAAGCTTTTTTCCTGGCTTTTTTTGCCCAACTGTGTGGCCGACAAACGGACACAAACTATATGTATGTTTATTAAGTGCATGTATAATAAAACAACATGTTCTTCATAGTTTCGGAAAGTCCCAAAATTCATTAACTTTGAAAAAAATCTGCATGTCATATCTTTTTTTAAGTTTCTAAAGTTTAAATTTCTAAAGCTTGGCATTGATATGAAGAAGAGAATATTTTATGTGACCTTCAACTTGACATTTAGATATATCGATTGCGCATCTTAAATTTACAATTCATATAGTTATTTCCATTCATAACTCTAATAATGATGTTTCCAAATGAGCTTGAAAGAATGATATGGAGATAACGAACATTATTCAATATAATTTAAGTCCATAAAACAATACAAAATAGGAGCAGAGCAAACACGGACCTCCGAAACATCAGAGGTGTGATCAGGTGCCAAGGAGGAGTAAGCATCCCCTCTTGACCGGTCACACTCGCTGAGTGCCTTGTATCACGATGGGGAAATAACGGGAAAAACCGTCGTCAATTCAATGTATAAATAATGGACTAAGAAAAAAGTTACTAGAGTTTGATACATCTCTTTCATATTTTGATATTGACTAGAAATAGAAATAACAAACAAGAGTTGTTTGTAAAACACTTTCCCCCAAATGGGAATTTTTCTAAGTCCAAAAGGACATAACTCTTTCAAAAATTGCGTGATCGTACCCAAAACAGAACTTGACCTAAATATTCTTCTGATATACTTGTACACCAAATTTCATATCAGTATGTGCAATGGAAGAGAAGAAAATGAACGGAAACTAAATGGACCGACAGACAGACCGACTGACAGAAGCAATGCAATATGCCTTCCCTTCTTCGAAGGAGGGCATAATAACAACACATTTTTATGATAAACTTGAATACTTTAACTTTTAATCATAACTTCCCTTAAACATTTGCAACCATCATCTGCATACAGATTTATCTTTTTCAGTTGATCCGATACGCAAAAGCATATTTTACGTATGAACAATTTCTAAAACGAGGATACCTTATTGACAAACACGTGGATGAAACCAAAATAGCAATATTCTTGTTTAAAGTAATAATTTCGTAAGTTGTATGGTCAATACAATGACCTTGCCAGCAAATACAGAATATCAAAGTCGAATGCTGACGTTTTTCATTGTAGTTGTTAGGCCATTATTTACACACTGAAAAGTCCACGGATTTTCCATTATTTCCAAATCATGACATGAGCACACTTTTTGTTATTTCATATCATTATTTTGTATAAGATAACAAACACAAGAAAAATATATTTTGGAGATATCTATTTGAGTTGGAAGGAGTGAGTAAAGTCCTTTGCCTAAAGGAATTTCAGAAATTTTCTATACTTAAAACAGAGTCTAACAATAGCAATTTTTCAGGGAATCCGTCATGCACCAACACTGATAACAGTAATAAGAACATTGTGCTTGACATGCCACGTTTGCTCTAGATAAACTTTCATCAATTTTTTGCTTATGACACAAGACAACCAGCATTACGATTTCTACCGATTCCGTAAATTTTAAGTTTAGAGAGTAGAAAATGATACATACTGTATGGTTCTATTGTAATGTATTCTACAGGGTACAGCGGGAGGGTTGCAGGTGCCCTTCTCGTTCTTCTTGGTGTACATGACATAAGGTTCCTCCTCCAGGGTGACTATAGAGAAGTACCTCCGCTCGGGTCTCCCCCGGGGTGGGATTTTCCTGTCCCCCGGCCACGTGATCCCATTCAACTCCAGTTTAGGTTTGAGGGTGCGATTATCTGCATACCAGCGGCCAATCTTTAAAAAAAACAGTGCCTATTAATATTGGATTCCGAAACTACACAAAAAATCTTTACAAACAAAGATACATATCGGGTTCCACTAAATGTTAAACCAAGCCTCTTGCTTTACTCCTCACTAAGATATTAACAGTTGTGAAGGAGAAACTTTAAGAGCAGTGTGCAACAATATATTTAAGAAGCGGTGTAAATCAGATGTGGACCCTTTTTTTATATATTTTTTAAAAATTATTTATTTTTTTAAACACAATTCATTTCATACAGAACATTCATAATTAATCGTTGTGACATAATTGTGTATTTTTACATATAAGAGAAAGAGAAAGAGAGAGAGGGGAGGGAGCGGGAGAGAGAGAGAGAGTAGAGAGAATTACAAAAAAAGTTGGTTCCACCTGTTCCACTGAGTGTCAAATTATTCATTTTCACCATTTTTATATGATATATATTTTTGTGTTTGGTAAAACTGATTCAAGTGTAATATCGCCGAGTGCACATTTAGAGGTTTTCGGTACATTTAGAAGTATAGATATAATATTTTAGCCATTGATATCATTGACAGCTGTTTTGTCAATAAAAATGGAACTCGTAAATTTATTTACCTTGTTATTAGTCATTTGCAAAATTGTTTTGTTAAAGACATTCCTGATATAAACACAACTATACTCTGAAGTTGACATAAAGATGATAGAGTTTCTGATTGACAATATCTATGTGGTTTTTTTGGAGACCAGATCTTCCAAGAAGCTTTTAGAATTTCCATGGGTACCAATTGCACCCCGTTATTAGCAGACCTACTTTTGTATTTATAAGAAGAAGAATTTGTCCAATTTGTCTGTACGATATATACTGATGAGCTCGAGATAAAAGATACTACATATAGTCTGACAAATCTGTTTCATATTTGGATATTGTACTTGAAAAGACGTTAATGGTAATCTAACAACTATCACCTGCATACGGAGTTTAATCTCTCAGTTGATTTGACACGCAAAAGTGCAGTATGTAAGAGTCTGTATCTTGTGTACTTAATGCTTTATTCTAACAATGCTATACTATACCTCCCGCCACACGTTGCTGTATCCCTCCAGTTGTACATTGAGAATGTTCAACTCCACATTCCGACTCAAGCCGTTTTCGTCATAGCTGACCAACGTCGCCCCTCGAGTGTTCTCGTAGTTTTTCATCAGACTGCAAGTTAAAAGCAATCAAAATATTTTAATAATATTTCACTGGGGACAGATAAGACATTTTGAATCAAGGTTAAAAAATTATCAAAATTACAAAAAATTTTGGCTAAGAAATTAAATCTAATAAATACCGTATGAGATCATAGTATTTAAACAACTCACATCTATTTGAATACTTTAAATATTATAAATTTATTATTAGAATCATGCTTATAAGCAACGTTAATCATCTTATTTACACAGAAAAAGCGTTTTTAAATCAAAAGATGACAAAGAAAAAACAGACATCTTATAATATTGATAAACGTCTTTTAACACTTTTCACATAAAATATTTGTTCAAACGTTTAACCGAAGACTTTAAAAATGGCATTTTTTCTTATCTAAAAAAAAGTTGAACAGGAATTTACTCTAAAAATCCGTGAAATAATGTTAACGAGGAAAAACATCATTTCTTGTGAAAAACAGACTCACCAATCAATAGATTTTTTTTAAAATTTAAATTTATTTAATTGTGATTCGGTTGTTTTTTTTAAAGAACGACAAGCGGGGAATTTAATTCATAATCTATACTTAGTTTTAATGAACTCCTTTTCTGAAATTTTTAAAAAGGTACAGAAAGGTCACTCGGGTCCAGAAATGGTACTGGCAGAAAAAGGTGCGACCAAAATCTTATTTAGAAGATTGGCTGCGAAGAAAAGCGTGTTGCTTACAGAATTAGAAGGAGATTAACCCACAACATGTCAAATGCATTGGACAACATGTAATAATAGAAGTTGACTACCTGTCACGGAAACACGCGATCTGGAGCGAAGATTGTGGTTCGTTTATCACCCAGAGACTATCGCCAAGTACACAGAACGACTCTTGATGATATCTGATGATATCGAATTCTTCCACACATTAAATAAGGTATATCAAAACGGATTTCGATTATAATATTTGCACAAATCACATTTTAAGCCTTTGTCTGTTGATATTTATGATGTGTTGCTTCCACGTGATTCCTCGGGAGGATACAACCATAAAATTTTAGAATTCTAATAATTTCTCATACAAAAGGTTTTTGTTTACCTATACAACTCATGCCCAGCGCCCCAGGATGAAGCAGGGACGGACGTATTGCATGTAAAATCCGGCTGAAGGACACGCCCCCTCAGTTTCTCCATTGCTCCCACCCACGTGGCCACGCCCACTTCTACAGCTTTGTTGTAGACAGAATCTGCATAGTTACTGTCTGTTGTTACGTAACTCACACCTGCAATACATATACACCCATTTAACAAGTTTCATATTGTTACGTTTGCAATGTTTTTTTTGTTTCTCAACAGAAATGAAAGAGTCATATGCAAAACTCTGTCATGTTGAGTTGTTGTGACAGCTACAGAAAAATAAGAATATGAAACCCGGTTGTTTTCAGTATGGGGAAACATATATCCATAGTCTCGTCATTATTTTTGGTCATATTCTGTGTATTTAAAGTATTGAACAGGAATCAGAATCATTAAACTGATTAAAAGTGAATAAAAAATATTTCATTTAAAGGTTCCTCATAGTATGACCAGAAACCATTTATTCATGCATATATATGCACATGTATAACTGACGATATTTAAAAATTACGTTTATGCCATTTTTGCAACCATAGGTGAAGAGTAAAAAAGTAATAAAAGCAAATGATAATAACCACTGTTTTATTTGAAAAGTCTCCCTCAAATAGAAAATTGATTCAAAACTGAAAAAAAATCACACACTTTGCCACAAAAAAAATGAAACAGTCATTAAAGAAAAATAATGTACTTATTAAGATAGCAGTAATGATTGTTTTAAGTATAGCTTAAAAACAGTAGGAAATTGTTTCTATGATCCTCTTTCAGTACCCTTATTCTTCACAATACGAGTATCCTACCTATTGTTCCCAGTGGGTAAGATCTGGAAGCTCTCTTTGTGGGTATTCCGATACTCTGTGACGTCACAATCCACAGATATTTGTAAGTTGTCAAACCAGCTTCTGCAGCGGCGTCCAACAGTGTTTTCGCTTGACTTGAACTATAAAATTTAATTAACATGTATACAAGCAAGTTAAGTTCGAGTAATTAAAAAAAAACAAGATGTGTTAATGAAAAACTTATGTCCCCGTTTAACAGCTCATTGAAAAAGTTTTTTATTTTCAAATACAGGTCAAACATCAAGGTCAAGAGTTTTGGCACCCCAAAAAAGTCTTGTCACAAGGATCATGTATGCAAAATGTAGAAGTTCTTATACCAGTCATTCAGAAGTTGAGATCAAGATTATTTTTTTTTCAAAAAGCAAGTCACACTCGCCCTAATATATAGGTTATGATATAATAAAATGTTGGTGTGCAAGAAGGCATCTTGTTAAAAACTATGGCTTTCCAAGGTTTAGGGTTTTCAAAAGTAATTCAAAATTCATTGTCAAAGTAAAAAGGCTTGTCTTAAGAAATACAAATAAAGCTCTAGCACACACAGTAAATTGTAATGACCAGAGTAGGTCAAACTGCAAGATCAAAGTCAAAATAACAAAAATGATGGTATCGAAGAAAAATTTTTGGTCATTTGAAAACTTGTGATATAAGCATGCATTAAATATAGCACCAACACTTCAATTACAACCAAAGTTAGAGTATTTTTCAAAGGTAGACCACACTTCAAGATCGAAGTCAAAAGGTAAAAAAAATGTTGATACCCCAAAGGACGGGTCTTGTCACAAGTAATGAGCAAGTGAAATATGAAAACCCCAGAACTAACCATTCAAAAGTTTTGGTTAATGTTAAAGTTTGGTAAAATTTTGCAAAAAGGGAGGTCGAATTCAAGGTCAAGATCAGAGGTCAAATATGTTGATACCAAAAGAAAGATTCTTCTCCAAGGAAATGCATTCTGACATATAAATATCCCGGCTTCTAGTTATCAAAAGTTATACCGGTAGGCAAGGTTGAAGTTTTCGTAGAAAGACAGACAAAAGGATGGACTAAATCTCTATGCAACCGAATCGTCAATTACAGGGACATTAAAAATATTGTCGAATTATAAACACTCAGAGAAGATCGGTTTCTGTTCATTAAAGTGAAATTGCACGTGTCTGCACGGATGTTGTTATATTGGGTTTATTAAGCTTGTTGGTAACTTTTAATTGCCTACCGATGTGTATATTGTTTACATTTGTAAATGAATGTTTGATAAAAATGTTTCTAATTATCATATCTGATTTTTCAATTAAGTATTTGAAAAATTTAGACCATTTAAAATAATTTAGAAGACTCTAAAATTCGACATTGACTTATTAAAAAAAATAAATCCAAAAGATGAGAGAGTGTTCGTTACGCATGTTGCTTGCAGATGTGAATTTTTCTTATCTGCAAAAAAGTTTAGTGAAGCCATATATTTTTCACCATCAAGGCATCGTTTAAATAACATAAAAATTACTAAAAAGCAATTATTTATCACCTGCTACTGGTGAAGAAAGGGGTGCTGTTCAATCAATAAGAATTACAAAGTGGTATCAGATAACAATGTAAACACTCATAAAAACAAATGGAGGAAATTCTGGTGAAGTAAAAAACGTGCTCACTGGAAAATATGCACCTTCAGCTGTGTTTATTTTGAACTTTGTGTGAGGGCTTTTATATATACAGATTAATTCAACGAATAAAAGAATAGGAATTTTAAGGAAAAACGGGTGGTACCCTCTTTAAAAAAACTACCTAAGTTGACGTCATGCATGTTGCTTGCAGATGCTAATTTTTCCTATCTGCAAACAGTTTACTGAAGCCACATAAATGACATGCATCACTCTCATTACATTTCATATTTTACATAGACATTTCTATTCTTTAAAATACATTTCGGATTTTTCTATAAGACAATTTTTCTGATATTTGTATTTTAATTCTCAATTCAATTCAGTGAAACTGATGTCAACTGACACATTTGGCTCTATCGACAAAAGGTTTACATGTACATATATCTGACAGATCTTTTTTTATATTTGGATATTTCTCTCGATAAAGGCGTTAATGATAATCTAAACAACAACATTTAAATATGAACCTGTTTCATATATGGATACTTCAATAAAAAAAACCGTTTCTAGACATCTAAAAAAGAATTTTATGAACGAAATGACAACCTTTTCTATTGCTGACATCCTTTAATTAAGAAATATACTAAATCATCACCTCAGTTGGTTCGATACACATGAGCAAGCTCTACGCATGAGCAATATATAAAATATGACAGGCTATTGACAAACAGAATGATGAAACAATGATATCTACAGTGTCGTAAGAAGATGACATTTTTCAAATTTTGCTGTAGATATAATTACAAGTATTAACGGTGTACATCTTCAGCAAATAAAAATCTATCATCAAGTCTACAAATATATACAAATTAATCATCGAAAGCTGAGTAGCGTACGTTTTTGTACAAATTTTAAGGCCATTGTTTACGCATTGAATTATCTACGGATTTTTCACTATGTCCGATCATGACAAGGAGCACACATCCAGTTTGACCGGTCAACAAAGGATGCTTACTCCTTAATTTGTACCTGATCCCACCTCTGGTGTTTTAGGTCCATACCTGCTCTGCTCCCAATCCGAGTCGTTTAAATTTGAGCTTGATAAATGTTCGTTATCTTCTCTTTCCTTTTTCTTTCGGGAAAATGGATTGCTTTCAGAGGAGACAGACAAAAGTGTGAGTTATTTTCCTTGTGGATGTACCAAAATAGTAATGTAGATCTACTGATATTGATCTAAGAAGCAGTACATCCCACGTGGTTTTATTACTAGTATGTTACGTCAGCGTCAGCCATAATTAAATCATTCACAGAGTAAAACATCTTACTAAAATTGACTACCACAAGCACTGTATAGCTAGCGCATTGTTTAATGATCATTTGTGGCTTACATGTTTTCATGATATCTGAATCACACGATTTGAATTCAAAACATGTACCATACTTTTATCCTATGATATATAATGTTTATATTTCCTTTTTTAAATATATCTAAATTTTTTCATGATAAAAAATATGACTTAAAATAAAACCGGAGGGCAACAGATATGAAAATTGAATTTGAACAGGCAAAATTAAGAAGTGTAAACATAGTGCTCTAAGAGTAAATGACCGAGAAATGCAGTAAAAGGTAGTATAAAACAAAATTAATCGGTAGAAGGTATTCAAATCCAATGACCAATAAAATAGGGTCCATCGTTACGCAGTCGATACAACATTGGTTGTTTGTGATAAAAAAAATCTTTTTAGGGTCTTCTGTCTTCAGCGGAAGACCCTTCTATTATTCTTCGGTTTCTTTTTCACTTTTCTTATTCTTCCTTTTTTTTTTCTTTACAAAATTTGTGCAGAAGATTTCTCAGAGATGTCTCGACCGATTTTCTTCAAATTTTCATGGTAGATGTGTTGACATATAAAGTTAATTCCGGTGTAAAGACGAATAATGACCCCCATCGAATAATGACCGGGGGGGTCATTTTTCAACGACAAAAAATGACCCCCACCCGTAGAAAAAAATCATTTTTTTGTAGAAAAAGGTCCTAGGGGGTCATTATTTTATATGTTAGTCCTATAAAATAATGACCCCCATTGAAAAATGACCCCCTTTAATTAAAGTGATACAAAATATTCACTCTTTGATATCTTTTTTGCAGCGAAACTAATTTTTACATTTTCTGTAACCAGAAAAATAAAAAAAGTCGTTTGAAATAATTAAGAGATTCACGTAGTCTTTCAATGATAAAATTGTGTTTGAAAAGAGATTCTTTAATTTTCAAGTAAATAAAGAAGATGGGCGTATAAGGCGGGCAGAATGCCTATAGCGAGACAGATAAGAAGGGAAAAAAATTAATCTCAATTATATCCAAATATTATGTCATATCTCATCTAATATTAAAGTATACTTAATGTAAAATCTCTATAATTTACAAAGATCTCACAAAAACTGAAAATATTTGCCCGTGAAAAAGCATACACAGACTTAAAAGAACAAAAACGATCATTTTTTCATACTTTAACAAAATTTTTCAATGTGAGTGGGTCTTCGCTCTATTTTTTTGAAAGATAATCCTAACAGTTTGCGATAAAATATATATTTTTTTGTTTTCAAAAAAACGGAGGGAAGACCCACTATACCTTAAAAATACACTTTTATGACAAAACATTCGCATCTTTCCGAGAAATACTTCAAGTCCATTAAGTCAAAGGTCATATCACAAACATGATTTAAATGCCACTAAAACACATGAGCCATGTAGCATAGTGGTTAGCGCGTTAGTCTCAAAGCAGTCTGATACTTCGGTATTTTATTGCTGGGGTTCGAATCCCACGAT
>PRKT01000350.1:39719-100118 GCA_003671525.1 Saccostrea glomerata | reverse complement strand
AGCTAAATCGATCCAAGTTCTGAAGAAAATAGTCAAACAATAATCATTCAAGTTCCTTATAAAAAAGAGTAAGTATCAGTACATATAGGACTTTGATAACTGACAATATGATACGACAAATGTTATAGTGCTATTATACTAACTTATTGAGGTATTATATGTCAATTTTGTCATGTTAGTTGAAATTAAATAATTATAAAACGGTATTTTTATTTCTCTAAAAGCTTTATTGCCCGATTATTTCAATAAATGAAGTCTAAAATACGTGACAAATTATAAATAACTACACATTATTATTGATAAAAAGCCTGACATTAATACATCTGGACAGAATCCCAAACTTCCTATCTGAGGGAGCCAAAACAAATCAGAGGAGTCTGCGAGAGGGTATTAACATCTGACATTCTGTCACATTCCGGGGTTTGGCTCTCACAAACACATAGATAAAGACCGATCTGTCAAATATGTGGAAAGTCGCACCTAGAAGTAGCCCTACAGATATCTATAAAATGGGGAAATGTTATCTTTATGTTCCCCCAAACTCTAACCATAAAGGCGCATCCTCTGATGACCCGGGGATACTGTATGCATCATGTATTATGAGAGGGTGAAAATGCCACTTCCCTTTTTAAAGTATTTTCAAAGCAACTCCCATATCATAAGCAGATTATAATTATGGGACGATAAAATTTCAAAGAAGATATTGAATGGTTTTCCCTTTGTTGTATGTTTTCTTCAGGATATAATTTTTGTTTGAAAAAAAATTCTCGTTAACTTTCAAAGAAATGAAGCTGATAATCATAGTTAATATTTAGATACTGCTAAAAAATGTGCATGGTGTTGCACTCATGCATATATCTTAAACTTTATGGCTTGTTTTCGCCTACATGGAGCTAACGAACAGTATTCAATATCAAAGTTCATAAAACAATACAAAATATAAGAGCAGAGCAAACACGAACCTCAAAAACACCAGAAGTAGGAGGAGTGAGCATCCCCTGCCTACCGGTCACACCTGCAGCGTGCTCCTTGTCATGATCGGGAAATAACGGAAAACAACGTCGTCAATTCAGTGTATAAATAATGGACTAACAATGACTATGAAAAACGGCAGTCAGCATTTGACTCATCGATAAATTGTATTTCCTGACAAGGTCATTGTATCGACCATAGAACTTACAAAATGATGACTTTAAATGAGACTGCTGATATGCTTTTTCATCAACTTGTTTGTCAATGATTTACCTCGTTTTAGAATTTGTTTATACGTAGAAGACGCTCTTGCGTATCGAATAAACTGAGATATATAAACTCCGTATGCAAGTTATGAAGGTATATTGCTGCATAAGTAAGGGGAGCTGACGATTGAAAATTTAGAGTAATCACGTTTATCATACAGCTTGACTGTTAGATCACCATTAACGTCTTTTTCAAGTTAAAAATCCAAATATGAAACAGATGTGTCAGACTCTGTGGTATCTTTAACTCAAGAACACCAGGATATATCGTAACAAAATAGGATAGAAATTACCATAGTTAATTGACAATACGTCGTCGATATATCTAAATGACGATCTGAAGGCCACAGCAAGTGTTTTCTTTTTTTCACGCATAAGATTTTGCATAAATTCTGCTTCATATGAATACGAAAAATATGTCTGCTTATAGCGGAGCGCAACTGATACCTATGGGATTTTCCAATAGATTGTTGGAAGACCTGGTCTCCAAACACCACATAGATATTGTCAATCAGATACTCAAGCATCTTTTTGATGTCAACTTCAGAGTACTTGTGTGTGCAATCAGAATGTGTTTTAACAAAAATAATTTTTCAAATGACCAGTGACCAGGTAAGTAAATTTACGAGTTCCATTTTTATTGAAAAAGCAGCTGTTAATGATTTCAAAAAGCCTTGACTTTAATATGAATAAAGTTCAAAGGTTAAGGATGTGCAAGCACCAGCTAGTCATAAGAAAAGTTTTGTTGCTGAGAACACTAACGATTTCATTCTATGATTGAAACCCTGCCGCAGAAGATAATGAGAGACGAACAGTGAACTAATTATACATACAGAATGAACCATGGATAGCAAATTATGATGTACAACCTTTTACTATTCAACATAACGCTAAAACATGGGATGCAGCATGACTTCATATCCTCTATAATTGAGTCTGTGAAAGTTCATAAGTTTAATGCTGCACTTCCCTGTACAAGGTTGTAGTTTAACAACGAGATACCACAGAAAATTTCTCTTAGGGTTTAATATGTACTTCAGTTTTCCAAAGTTTGATTCCCATCGGAAGGTTAACATATACCATGATTGAGACCTTTCTACTGAGACAAGGCTTTGTCTTGTTATTGTCCTTTTAGCTTTCACGAATTGCAAAATATGTTTTGTCTCTCTTATGATATTAGTTGCTAGAGGGGTGTAGTGAGAATTTAACTATGGAAAAATCGTTAAAACATCTTTGAAACGGAATAGGAAACTTTTGACAGTTACTTAGAAAACTGAAAAGGCTCCACATAAAAATTACCCCGGACAGTGATTGTAAAATATCGAGAACTGTTCTCCGCAGGTGCAATTGACATGCCTCCCGTAATAAGATGATGAGAATGCTCAGTAGTGATATCAGTATACCACGGGCATCAGTGTGGCCTGATAAAAGCGATATTTCCCATTAAATCACACGCTCGTCATTCATAAGAACCATATTCCCTGCTGACCAGTTTAAAGGTTTATCCTTTCTAAGACAACAGTAATACAGCCAATTTATTTACCCCTGAAGCAGAGATTAATTCACCACCACACCTTGACATCAACACAAAGGTCTGTCTTTTTAAAAAGAAATCAGTAGAAAATAACTTAAAATAAAGACCAGCAATTCTAATGTTTGATGACTTTCTTGTCGGGAAAAAGGCGATGTTCTTTTTATCATGATTTCGCCATAGAATCTCCTATTAATTCAGATCCAATCAATAAACGGTTAGATGGATTTTCATTCATATATAAACTTGATTATTGATATGAATCATTATATATAATGCTATTTTATATAATTATAGCAAATTAACACTCATTGTTTCACAGTTAAGTTGTTTCTTTCTCCGCGAAGCAAAATTTTTCAGGCACAAAACTGAATTGATTATATATTATGCAAACCTTTTAATTGGAATGTAAATAAATCAACAAAGAACACTATTTAATTGAAAAGATACATCGGTATAAGTTTAAATTAGGATATTTTTTTTTCTTAAAAACGACAGAGTACTCGATCGAAAAAGGCAATCAAGTTATCGGTTACTAAAAGCTAATCTATAACAAATTCAATGCTAATACATGTATACAGATGAAAACAGACCTACATTGCAATCGTAATCATTAAAACAAAATTATACCAAAACCAGAAAGGCCATGCATTTTAAAATTTAATTTGAAATGGTACAATCCTTGATGTTTAATTGATGACAAAATACACACACAAGGGAAAACTCGAATCTTTACAACCGATTGATCTAAAAGACATCTCTATATTCAATAAAACTATAACTTATAGATAGTTGATCTCCATATGGAACTCTTGCAAATCTGTTCCACTCTCTTCACACAAAACTTAAGACTTTGGTGACAGCTTAATGTATAGGATTTAGTGCTCAAGAGAACTTTCAGCTACACGTATGAACAAAACTAACTCGGTGGAGGTTGAATTTTCGGTATAAAAAATTCCCTTGTGTTATATATAATTTACGATAAGCTTGCTGTAGTTTCTCATAACGATGCTAAACTATTACAAGCGTGTTTGGTATCATAAAACGTGCTTTTGGAAAAGCAATGTAATAAGAAAATGAACATTTTATTAAATATCCTTCTTTTTAAGATACATAAATGAAATTTTGGGTGTGAAATTTAAGATTCAAAATCAATTTATTCTTTCTCGAGGGATATTTTTTCACAAGTACGAAAATTATCACAACAAATATATTGATACTTCGAGTAATGGGAAAAAAGCCTTTTTGATCAAACTGGGTCCAATATATCAAATAATAACAGAAATATCATTAACAAGAGGCATTCTGATTGGAAGAGGGTATATGCAAGAAAATTGACTTAATCATTACGACCTCTACCCAAAAGATTTACGACATAATGACCAAAGCGTACTTTCGGGGAACACTTTTCTTTTAAATGAATTTGATTGTCAGATGCTGTTTATTTTTCTGTTTATTTTAACAGAATCATCTATTTTGCCAGTTTTTACAATCAATTCGAGTTATCATTCTGAGTGGAAAATCTTCTGTATTACAGGTTCCGCTTTTTAGTTGAAGACTGAAATTTATACTCATTGCAATTCATCAATAAAGTAACGATACAATGCAGTTTTATGATGTATAATATACCAAGTCTTAGATTTTAGTTAACTAGGGAGTAACTACACTTTAGCTATATACTTCCTGAATCAAGCGTATAACATATCTCATCAGTTATTCTGAAATGAGTGTGAATGACAGAAAAAACGTATGGACATTGAAAATCCGGATCACAGACCAATGGAAGCATTTATCGGAATGACATCGCCATGCCTCTGACATCGTCATGTAATCGTTCACAGAGACAAGTCGTCCTGTATCGAACAAAGTAAATCAAATTTAGTATGCATTAAACGGTTCCCAGTCTCTCTATGTTTATCAAAGGGATTTGTTTCACAAAAATTTTAAAAGATGTTTTCCTGAAAAAAATGCAGTGATATTGATGATATGTCACGTTTACAGGACGCAAGCTTATTTGGTTTTATTCATACTTTTTTGCATCTTATCTTTAGGAAACCAGAAGATACAGAAAGAGAATATTATTCAAAGACAGAAGACTAATTATATTAAATACACATAGGATGGCCGATTTTTACTAGATTATCAACTATATTTTTTCTTTTAAATTCAGTTTTGATTTTTAAGATTACATTTTAAAAAATAAATGTAAAAAAGATCAATGACAGAATCGGCGATCTCTTTTTTTCGATTAGCAATAGCAAGAAGGAAAGAAAACCAAGAATACAATGTATACAAATACACATAAATTCATGCAACTTTCGCTGTACATTACCGATCCATCACCGCTGCCCTGTAGTTTAGTTGTCTGCATATTTGAAAATCATTTACCATTAAATGAGACATCTATCATAAAAACGGAGATGCTCAGCTTTAAAACAAAGTGGAACATTTCAAGCTCTGTAATAACTAAATCAAATCATCTATGTAAGCATAATTCTTGATAGGCAAACAAAGCATGCAAATTTGGCTGGTGTGAAATTAAATGAAAATCTATGTCGCGTTCTTGTTAGTGATGAATATGAATTTAATGTTAGATTTTCAATAAATGGAATTAAGAAAGTATGTTACCTCTAGTGCACCCACATAATCCGGATCAAAGGAAAGGACCGGAAGTCCAAGACTAGTTGCTAAACCTAGAATGTAATCCTTAGATTTTTCCGCTTTCCTGGTGACACTTAGGTGAATTAAAGCATTCACATTCTTTTTAAACACAGTTTCACAGAAAATGTCCAGAATCTCGTTAGGATTACTGTTCTCCAGTTTTATAATTCTTGGAAATGGAGAATACATTCTTCTGATGGATCTCATAATGTTGAATAAATTCCTAGTATTAATGGCGTTGACAACTTTATCTACATCAGGCAGAATAATGTCAAGTTCTGCTCTTGGAGCCCTTTGACAATTCACAGATAAAATCAGAATCTCTAAACTTATAACAAAAAATATTCCACTTTTTAAACCCACACACTTGGACGAAACTTTTTCCATGATTTATATTTCCATCAGTATTACTTCCCAAAACAAAAATGTACCAGAATATCTTTTCGTTAAACTACAGATACCCGTCAGTATGTTTTCAACACTGTGATGCCATCAAGCGAGCATTTGCCCATCTCCTGCGCCTGGTAGCTATTAACGGTAGCTGCTGATAGAGTGCACCCTCTTCATTAGACCCTGACTGGGGATCACCTCTAGTCCTGGTAGATACGGCTCATCTGCAATTACATCAGAATCCACAAAAACAATACATTCAGCGTCACTGTGCTATGATGCTTCACTCGGTATAACCAACACTTCATCCTCAGTTATATAAACCTGGCTTTCCAAGAAACTCATCCCTCGTGCCTTAAGATTGCGTCTTCCCTGGAAGAAAAATATCCAATACGGATTCAATTTTAGAAACCGTCTATTTTCAAATTCAATTATTTTCATGTCAATATTAGGTGTTAGCAAATAAATTCTCTCTCTGGGGTGTTATTTATTAAGGCTTAAAACGCATTTTCTTAGACTCCTGTTTTTTGTGATGCTATTTATATCTTAAATTTGTTTTCTTCTTAATAATCTTTCTTATTTTGTATATTTTATTTGTTTCGCGAAACATGCAGTTTCTTACTATTTTACTCAATTTTACAAACCAATGTAGGGACGTTTCTTTGAAATAAGATATAATACTACCATATAATACAAGGTTTCTATTATTAGCCCTCATCGGCTATAGTAATCAAACAGGAACGACCGACCATCAGACTATAATACCATTGTTTACACGTGTTTGCATGCTGCTAGAATGCTAAAAAGTCAGATGTGCCAAATTAGACACGTGTTGTCTATTATTATGATCTGCATAAATATTCATCCACAGGAATCACTTTTTCTTTCCTTCTTCAAAGGATAAAAATATAGTTCGATTTTTTTCCCAGATGAAAGAGATTGATTTTATGTTCAAACTTTTAGTCTTCATGTTAAAAAAGTAGGGAAAAAATCATTTTCTGCTAGAATAAAAAAAATCATTTTATTTTTTCACATTTGTACGGAAAGATCGTCCATTTTATATGACTTATTGGAGTAGAATATATTTTAAACTTTTAAATATTTACTCATTTTCAATGATTTCAATAAACAACGGTCTCGGTGCGAGATAAACAAAATTTCTCCAAATGAATCGTCTTATGTAATACTGTTTACGCAAGACCATCTGCAAATTAAATTGTGAAATAAATCACTTATTTTTTTTTCTTTTACTTTGCAGATTTATGGAATTCAAGAGTTTTTCATAGTTTTTTATAATCAATTTTCTTTTCAAAGAATTTATTCTACAGAATTTTTTTTTGTTTTTAAACACGGTAACAACTTATCAAAAAAAGCAAACTTTACAAAACTGAGAATTTCGCATTTATTTCAATCGTTTCTTGTTCTTGCAATTTCTGACGAGTAATAATTAATCAACCTGCACTACGTGCACTAAGCAATTACAAACAACAAATACAGGGAAGATCAAATTTAATGATAAGTTGTATTGTCTTCAATTTAAGAAATATAAGAAGTTTAAGAAGACTGATAATTCAGCGTAAGGGTTTTTTTTCTTCAAATTTCATATAAAATGTCAGAAATGCTATAAGTTTTTACCCATGTGTTTGGACGTAATAAAAAAGAACATTCTTAACGTTACAATTAAGCTCGAGAAATTATAGATTTTGAAAATCAACAAGGTTTAAAACAAAAATGACGAAAAATATATTGTGACTTCAGCAATGGCATTTGTCCATCATTAATTTAGAACTGTAGTGAAATATATTCATTAAGTTTTGTAGTGCCTCGGCTACAGCAATAAACATCACAGCATCATGGTAAAAACATGCCTTTATAATATCTAGATCAAAGGATTTTTGGAAAGTTTTTTTCCTAAAAAATATTGTGAAAAAAAGAATTGTTAATTTGAGCAAACAATACAAACACTATAGAAGTTTGAAGTTTTTAATAGACATCAGAGAGAACATACCATAAATTTAAAGAGTAAAGGTGTGGAAAATTATCTAAAACTGTTGAAAATACCATGTTTAGTTCAAATTGTTCAGAAAAAAAGGTATGACAAGCCTTTCGCTATTTATTTGGAAAAAAGTTATCTATTAAAGTTACAGAGATCATTCTTATTTTGGAGTGATATCGTTTAAAAACGGATGTACATTGTTTTATCAACTTAAAGAATATCTCTAAAAAAGATATCTCTTTCACTTGAAGAGATAGTTCTTTCACATAGAGAGATCTCCCTTAAAAATTAAAGAGACTTATCTTTTAACTAGAGAGATATCTTTTATTTTCAAAAATGTCTTTATCAGTTGGATAAACTTGTTATTCTATAAGATATCTTTTTAGTTATGCCTAGGTCACATTTAAGACGATGGTCGGGCGACTAAATTTTTCTGTTCTTGTCGGCTGAAAGAACATGATCGGCCGACACAGTACCGGGCGACACGGAGCAGTCACATTATTTCCTAGGGACACCGATGACTTGGATAAATAACACAACATTCTTTTTTTCTGCAGAAATCAGCAATATTTTTCATAGATCTATATTCAGATAGGTGACGCGAGTAATGTTTGCAAGGCAAAGTGGCAGAATCTTATAAAATTCTGATTCAATGTTGAAAATGAGTGCAAAATTTTGTATGGAATTGCATGAAAACGACAAATGGTGCATATCTAAGCAGCAAAGAATATTTAAGATTTCTTTATATCTTATGGAATAATTATTTATATTATTTCTGTTCAAAAAATATACATCAATCCATGCATCAAAATTTTGTTTGTGTTATGTATCCTTAAAGGGTTGAATATTCACAAGTCGGCCAATTGTCGCCCGATCATCGAGCTCTGAGCTACAGTTTGATTTAAACGTCGGCCGAAATAATGAACACCTTTATTGTCGAACGACGGACGACCGTCTTTATAAACTGACTGCCGATGGTCGTACAATGATTGAAGGTTGGTCTACGGACAACTTCGATTGAAAAATCGGCCACCGACGCGGAAAAAATTATAACTTGGACCGATGGACACAAAATTGGTCGGCCGACAAAAAAAGAGGTCGAAATCGGGCAAGACAACGGCCGATGAACTGCCGACTATCACCCGAAGAATCCCATTTTTGCTTCAAAACCCGTCGGCCGTTGGTCGTTTTTGGAAATGTGACTGAGGTTTTAAAGTAACTCCCTAAAGCAAAAGAGATATCTCTCCTTTTAAGATATATCTTTTTTGCCTAAAGAAATTTATGTTTAAAGAGATACTTGTACCTCTTTAAGAAAAATCCTTTTAGATTATAAAGATATTTCTTTTAGACAAAGTGATATTTTTCTAATCTAAAGATATCTCTTTTTTTAAAGATAAAAATCGGAAGGAAATTTTCATTTTTCGATAAAATAGTAAGAGGGCTTGCCACAGAAAGGTTATGAATGTTTGTCTTCATTGAATAAGTAAAGGAAGAAAAAACTTCAGTTGATTTGCACAAGGGTGTTTTTTACAGCTGTTTGTACCTCAGTGCTTCATCGAAATCTCAAAAAGTTCTCAATACCTCCGTTGCAGTCGCAATACATTCAATGCAATGAAAATGAGAAAATGGATGGAAAAGAATAAACACGTCATTCCAGACCTGATAGAAGCAACTAAGACCTGTTGATTGATCACATTGTAAATTCAAATATACAGAAACATATCAATGTTCCTGCCTGTATGCAAAAAAGATACAACAGAAGTCTGCCTAATTTAATACACCCCAGACACAAAAATCACCATCCTAATACAATTTTAAAACCTTTTTACCAAGAATTCTCGTTGATTGCTTTTCAAAAAAATTCAAATAAGATTTCACAAGTTGCGTTTTAGATTAATTCTTTTTACTCCATTGCAAGATTAGAACACATTATTTTTACACCGTATTTTCTACAAATCAACAAGTTCCACGTCTGTGGTATAATGGTACCCCCGTCAGCTATAATTTGTTCCACTTGTGTGCACGCTGAGATACTTGTAGTTCTTGACTTCTGCTCAAATATGCTTTTCCATCTTACAGGTAATTAGCTCGATCTCTTCATGATGAAAGAATCCCAATTTTATAACCAATGAAGCTTTCCATATTTCATTATAAAGAGCTATTCTGATTCTTTAATGTTGTAACGAATACACACGACCTATGGATTTGAGAGCATTTTCTTGGATTTATTTACTTATCGTTTAATAACAAAACGCCTTTTCCTATTTATGTTACTTTGTTTAATTAGCAAAAAATGATAACGTAGATATCTATTATCAAAAAATATGTGGTTTCCAAACTCTTTTATTACAGTTTTTGGGATTTCATTATGTAATTAAAAGAAGAAAGTAAATGAAAATTAGATTAACAAATCATATCTTGTATTATTTATTTGGGAATGTGGATGAAATACAATGTAAGTTGTAACTTCTTCGTATTTAGAAAGATATCTCCCATTCAATGAATGAACGAATTGAAATACTATAATTAGTTATTATAACATACCGCGGTATAGTAAATATCTTATATCTTATAAAATATAATAAATTAATGATTTAAATCACTGATACAAAGAGAGAGATGGATGGAGAGAGAGAATCATTATTTACCCGGTAAAATGACAAAATAAAAAAAATTGAAACATTTGACTAAATGCCAAGGATGAATAATAAAAGAATATCATAAATTTATTTAATTTTCTACTGAGAAATAAAATATAGAGAAAGGGAAAAAAAAATTCAAAAAGTCAATGCAATGTAGGAACTTTTATTTTATTTTAAAAATCTTGACCATCTCGTCCTCTGAATAAAGTTGTTGTTGACATCTTTTCTTGAAACATTGAAATAAGTATTCATTGTACAAGACTTCCAATGTTAAGTCCACTGTGTGATTATCATTGTTAATCCGAACCTGACTTAAGAAATAAACTTTGAATCAAAATCGGGAAACACCTTAAGGTCAACAATATACGTAAACATTCAAATTAGTGCTCTAAAGTTATGTCCTAAAAATAATTCATCCACCCAGTGTCAACTGTCCTTATCGTTGACCCAGGATCCTATTTTTAATATACCAGAGACATTTCTGCCACTACATCTCGACTTGTCTTTATGTCGACTTGTCAGATAATTTTAATGACTTTTCAGAGCCAGTTACCGACTTTTCTTAAATATATGATGTCATCTGGATATGGCACAAACTAGGAATGGACACATTTCCAATTGAACTGAATTTTCAAACCACTGACAAGTCGACAAATTTTTATCTCTTTGCCACCATATCGTACACCTTTAGATCATAATCAACATAACATACAGAAACTAATGTACCCTCCCGTCAAAGAAGACTTAATAATATACACTTGTCCAGGTAACGAGAAGATAAAGTACTTAGGGTTAACGTATACATACATAAAACATCAAGGTAATTATTGTTAGAGAGAATCCTTTACTTTCAAACACTGAATTGTCTTTGGGTCTTTCCATTTTTTTTATTCGATCATGACAAGAAGCACACGGCGGGTATGACCGGTCAGCAGGGGATGCACAATACTCTAGGGTATCTGATCCCACCTCTGATGTTTAAGAGGTCTTTATTTGCTCTGGTCCTGATCTGGAGTTTTTGAATGGACTTGTGAGCTAAAATGTTGGCCGTTGTCTCCATCGTTAGGTTGAATTGAATTTTTTTTTCATTTGAACAAATATTACGTAATACACAAGTTTCAATTCAGTTGCGTTTAATTTTTTAATGTGTGGGTTTTGAGATTTGACAGAGAAAGCAGCTGTTATACGTGTGCTAACATTAAATCGTGCTCTTTCTATAGACCGCTTTCGTGTAAAGTCATTCTACACCTAATAATGTCACCAAAGTGAAAATCTGAAGATTTCTCAAATTTACATTTTAATCAGCAAGATTGGGAAAACAAATCAAAAAACCAAAAAGTATCGGTTTCTTGTTTCAAAGACTTTGAAAATATAAAGAGGTTATAATGAATAGTTTTTCGTTGAGAGAAACGCTATACAAATGAATGGTATGCGATAATATGACTGATGATATTAATCCAAATCAGGAAGAGGGATTTAATACTTCACAATATCATGATGGAATGACACGATAAACCACATATTCTGAGGGGATAAGAATGAACAAAAGCTCTAACATCTTTTAAACGAGTTACGGAAAGCGAATTTCATTGGTCACTTATGTCATATATCAAAGGTATCGTAATTATGTAATTCTGGGAGAACTGTCTTCAAAAGATCAGACATTAAAGCCTTGATTGACTTCCTGAAGTAGCCTCAAATTGCCGAAGAATAAGCTTGTCTCGGGAATGTCAATTTAGAATCCTTTTGTCTCCCGAAGCTATTTGAATTTAAATGGACGCTTTCAGAAACTTATTTTACTTCCAATTTTTTAATTTATCAATAAATAATTTGTGAATGTACTTTCTTTTGAGTTTCTTGTAGAAATAAGCAAATGTAATGGTTATCATCCCCTTGCGACAAAGTAGGAGGGGATATAGTAATGCAATTGTACGTCTGTGCTTTCGTTTGTGGTTGAGTGAGTTAGCGCTGTGCGAAACGGAAGTGAAATAATTTGCATTGGGTTCGATGACAATTGCTGTTTGATTTGTGGATATGCTCGTCTTTGAATCCTAACCTGCATAACTAGTAGCTTGCTCTTCTCCCAAACAGTTTTAATCAAAGTTATAACTGTGAAATATATGTTGATTACCAACAGTATTCAACCTCAAAAGTCCATTAAACAATAAAAAATAGGAGCAGAGTAATCGTGGACACCCAGAACATCAGATGTAGGACCAGGTGCCATGGAGGAGTGAGCATACCCTGCCGACCGGTTACACCCGCCGTGTGCTCCTTTTCATGGTCGGGAAATAACGGAAAAATTCAGTGTTTTTATAATGTCCTGACAATTACATGTAGCATAAAAAACGTCTGTCAGCATTGACTTAATGATAAATTGTATTTGAGGATAAGGTCATATATCGACCATAGAACTAACGAAATGATGACCTTAAACAAGACTGCAGAAATTCTTATTTCAGCAACTTGTATTTCATTAACTTACCTCGTGCTAGAAATTGGTCATATCATACGTAGGACAAGCTCTTATGTATCGAGCAACTGAGGGACATAAACCCCGTATGCAGTTGATAAAGGTACATTGCTGCATAAGTGAGAGAAGTTGACAATTGAACAGTAAAAGTCATCACGTAATTTATCAACTAGCTTGGTTTTTAGATAACCATGAACGTCTTATTCAAATATATCAAAATAGTTAACATATGTGTAATTCTATAATGAGGATAATATCATGTTCTGAAAAGGATGCTTCATTTTATACTGACAATATGTGTACTGTGCCTTAGTATACTAATGCCTCATAACTACATGATAATCCTTTGGAATTTTACAAAATGTCTTTATCAAATAGTGATACTGATATTAGATACTTCATTTTACGCTGATACAACTTCATTTATGCAGATATTAGCCGTTATATTCTGATGCCTTTTTATGTCATGATTATACTTTAACGTTAACGTATTGTACCGATGCTTTTTTTATTGCACATTGTTACTTACTTCCTTACAAGAACTTTGAAAGTCATTTTGTTACTTATACATACGGATATTCTGTAAAGTGGGAAAAAATTCAACACAGATTGTTTTGAATCTTTCTTGGAATTTCAAAAAGAGACGAGAAAATAGATGTGATAATCAAGTGTGTCTCAAATTTAGTATTTTTACCTCTCCAAGGGTCAATTCAAAGAGCGTCATTCTGCGATTGGTATTTCTCTTTGATACCCATTCAAGCAAACAGTTTGAATGTAAGCAGTTTGAAAGTAGTCTGCAAGCAACTTCTTGAATGCCGATTTTGCAATATATAACAGAGGTTATCCTTCATTACCTTCAATTTGATTAAGATGAGATCTAAACAAAATTCAACACTAAGTTTCATAATCTCCGTTTGATTTTAATTAACAATAACAATATTTTCCTGTCTGTAGAGTCAACTTACAAATAAATCCTTCCTTTAGTATTTACCTTTCAATTTCATAGCATTTTTCAACCTCCATTTCCCTTCCACGTATGCAACAGGTTTGAAATTTTGATCATGAACTGAGTCAATGAGTTCCGTCTTTGAAGTTTTGACGTGAAATTTTCACTTAAAAATATATTTAAAAAACCAAAATAAAACAGAAAACACACCACCTTAATAAAATACCATGTACTTCGTAAGTTTCATCAAATATCAGGGATAAGAATATAACTTTAAAAGTATCAGTATACAATTATCAGCATTTTGCCCCACAAGTTTTTTAACTTTTACAGCTTTAATGAAAAAATAAATTTGTATTTATTTAACTTAGGATTTTTAAATGTTTTTAAATTAATGTTATAATTTCTTATACCTTTATTTTATTCTATTTAATTTATTCATGTTTCTTAAATCATATTTACCTGCATTTTATCTAATATAAGTAATTTGTAATTAAATTTAGAGCTTTATAAATTAATGCAATATCATTCTGCAAACTTTAAACTAGTATATTTGATGCTCATAAAACCCTTCGGAATTTCACAAAAAGAACATTCTAATATCATTTATCTTCTGTATATATAAATATATTGTTAAAATATAAACAGTGACATATAGTTCATATAGGTTTATTGTATAATATACTTTATATAACTGTTCCAATACACATGTAAATGTGATAAATAATTTACTTACTTACATTGTATTATGAAGAAGTATCAGCACTACAGAAATTTAATTGCGCCTTCATATTAACAGACCTACTCTTGTATTCATCTGAAGCAGAATTTATTGAAAAAATTCAACATGAAAAGAAGTCTCTATATTGATTTTTATTCTTACGTTCATTGAAAATATACATCTCTGAACTGAAATAAAAGACACCAAAAGGCTGACACATCTGTTTCATGTTTGGATATTTTACTAGAAAAAGACGTTCGTGATAATCAAACACGTAACTCTATCATAAACGTGATGACTTCAAATCTCCTACTATCAACCTCCTTCCCTTATAAAGCAATATACCATTATAAACTGCAAATGGAGTTTATGTCTCCCATTTAATTCGATTTGCAAGAACATACTCTATGTACGAATAATTTCTTAAATAAATTGATGAATCAAGGATATTAAAATACTTGCTTTAAATCAATATCTTCCAAATTTTATGCTTGATACAATGATCTTGTCAGTAAATACAATCTATCGTTAAGTAGAATGTCCGAAATTTTCTGCTCCACTTTGTTAAGTCTCAATGGACATTTGCCCTTGATTGCTGTTCGCTATCTTTATTTATTGTCAAAATAACATCAACATATCATCATATAAGGAAGAGTTAACAACAAATAAAGACATATTTACATATCTGCATCAATAATGTTCAGCTTATGAAGACAACTAAACAACAAAATAAAGTTCAGCAGAAAACAAAATGAAATTCAAACACCATAAAAACAAAATATCAGCGTATAAAGACAAAATATCAGCGATAAAAGATAAATTATCAGCGATAAAAGATAAATTATCAGCGATAAAAGATAAATTATCAGAACAAAGTGATCAATTATCATCATCAAATAAAGTATAGAACAAATTATCATTATTTGAATATGAATGCTATATTATCCACTTGATGCAGTTAAGACGTTCTAAACAGTATTTCAAATATTGTTTCAGTTCAAAAAAATTATATTTAGTATTTGTTTTTGATTTACCCTTTAAGAATATGGAGCAGATTGGACTCTTGTCGATCAATTTTCCATTTACTGTGGTTTCATGTTTTTTCGTTGGCATCAATTTTCGTGTTTTTTGAAAGACAGACGTTTTCAAGGATAAAAGTATTGTATAAACAAATGAATAACATATTTCTTAATTAAATGAACATTTAAATTCGTGGATCTGCTAAACAACGAAATCCTCGAAAATTGGTGCTCAACGAATATTGATGAAACCACAGTATTTACTTCGGAATATGAACCCAATGGGAGAGTTTGAGTTCAGGAATGTATTTTTGTGTTCTAGGTAATCATATCAAATGTTATAGCGGATAACCCATTGATAGCAGTTATTTACATAAGATGTTTAATAATATACTGGTATTTCAATGTTCTCTCATTTTGTAAGAAAGTTTTTTATTCCAGGAGGTATGCTAACATAAGCGTACAATACCGTAATTGTTAATCATATATGCATGTTTTTTAATTCTAAAATTTATCTACAAGGAAATATATTTCTTTAAATGCTTATTTTTGAAATTATAGTTTTATATACCAGCTAATATCCAATTAGTATAAAATCAAATTGATCAAGATACCGGTATCAATTTTCATGCTATTTGCTTTCAAACTGCCTTACATTTTTTTCACATTCTCTTTAAATACCCGGATCTCAGACCAGAAAAAGTTAATTCTTTCATTGATATTTGCTTTTTTTAATTCATTTAATAAGCACATCAAATTAGTCCGAATTTGTACACTAAATATGCTTTAATGCAAAATAAAGGTATACGCACCCACAAAAAAGAAACTTGAAATCCATTGAACCATTGTAACAAATAAGGCTATTCTCAAGATTCAGACAATTAGATGTTGTAACATCTTCAGATGACGTTGTCGCAGACGAAGCATAAATCAGATGACAGTCATTTTATTGTTCGAACACATGCGATCCGAGGGGCCGATCAAATCCAATTCTTTAAACCGTTAAATAGACGTACACAATTAGATATAAGGATGCCACTTGGGTACAATTTCCAGATATACTATCAAACACTCTGGCCCAGTTTCACTGAACATATTTTTAAAGCAGTCCGCTACCCAGCTTCTTAACAACTATGCAGCGAATTTGATAGTTTTTTTTTCTAAAATCATTATTGAAATAAAAGGAGATTTATTGAGATATATCCAAAATCATTTCAAATTGACCATATATTTACATAGCTTTTGTTTGAACTTGGTACCAGCTGTTCAAAGTGGCTGTTCTAAATCGACTCACAAAAAATATGACAAAGCATTTTAATGATAATTCATTACATTTTGTCTGGCCTATAAATTCAGTAAAAGTATTGTATTTCATAATCTATATATATCACGTAACGTCGTAAAATCATCGTTTGGACTTTAACAACAAATATACTGATTTAAAAGGATTTCCAAAAATCAATTTCCCACTACCCCGCTCCCATGAATCCTGACCATCTTTTCAGTTTTTGTTTGCATCACCCCCTTTCAGTTGGTATTTAACTCAAAATAACGAGATAGGACATAATTATTTTAAAACGTTAAATATTTTCATTTAATAAAAAATAACATGAATAAGTCTATCCTGCTTTTGTACAAAGCACCATTTTTTCAAAACTGTCTAAAAAATAATAAACAATATCATCTTTCAGTTTTATTAGCTTTTAAAGACCAGTTTTAATACCTTTTCGTTGGCAGTGTGACACTTTAATATGAGTGATCACTGTAAAATGCTGTTTTAGATTTCTAAATAATTATGCAATGTTGTTCTGAGGAAATAAAAGTTTAAGTAAAATTGGCCTTTAGATATTTTTAACACTGGAAGATGATATATCGTTTTAACGACATCTGTTTAATTTCAAAGTAAAATTTCAGTGCCCTATGGTTTGTTTGCATATAAAGTTATGTGACAATTTTTTTTGATAACATACACTCTCATAGAACTTATATGTTGTTTTGGCGTTTGTGACTTGAACCATCACATGTTATGAAAATGAATCAAAATATTAATCCTCATTTCGACGTAAAATCTCATCAAAGCAGTAGTGATGCAATTTTAGTCCGACAATTGTTTTCTTCGCCAGAAGCAGTGGTAGAAGTACTTAACAATACAACAAACTGAGTGACTTCTATAGCCACAAATAGCGATAGTTACTCGATGAAATATCATTCATAACGGGAACAAATTACAATGGATATAGTTCAAGAGAAAACGTTATTGATATAAAAGAGAGTTTTTATATGATTGATGACTCTTTTATATCAATTTATCAAGTCACTTTGGACGAAATATCGTTTTTGCTTTAGTTATGGCCCAGAAATAAAACAACAAATTCCTTTTATTTCAAACCTCATCAAATATTCTCCAAATACGCACAAAAGTTAATGCCCTTGTTGTAATAGCTGGCAATGTGTGTCCTTATCAATTTGTTTGTTCAGTATTTAGACTGAGGATTTTTCTCTCAGGACTGAAGGAGATCTCTCAGGACTGGAGAAGAGAGAGGCGTGAGGCAAACCAGAATTGACCAGTGTTACAAAATACCGAACGTTTCCAGAGAAAAACTGAAGGTCAGATTTCTTCATAACCCAGACAGCTCATGGGTAATTCTTATAATCACATGGACAGGACTAAATAGGAAAAGAAAGGATTCTAGAGTTTTCTTTCTTACTTTGTGATTACCAATTATCTACACAGATACATTTATGTTCCTTTAAAAACTGAAGAAAAGGAAGAAATTTTTCTAATGTATCATGTCTGCTGGTAACAACAACTAGAAAGCGAAAAAAACGTCATTTTCGTTAAACAAAGAATATAAACGATAACTAGAGGTATATAAACTACGAAGGAGTAATCGTGGATAAGTGATCAGCACCCCCACGTTTAAATACAGAATGCCAATATCTATGTTTAACTTTATAAGATTTTTGTCCAATGGAAGTGAAATATGTAGGGGATGCTTACCCCTTACACCTGATCCCACCTCTGATGTTTTGGAGGTCCTTCTTTGCTCTGCCCCTATTTTGCATTGTTAAATGGACTTTTGATCTTGAATACTGTTCGTTATCTCCATATGTTTCATATAGGAGATTCATTATGACAGCATAAAATATTGAAATAACACTCTATGGAAAATTCATTATTTTTTCAGTAGTATAGAAGGTGTTAAAAAAGATGTTAAAAAAATCATGAAGTTGTCCATCATTTCAGGCCATCTTTAAAATAATGCTTGTGTGCCCTTTCCCGACTCATGGTAAAATTATTGGGTCGATAGGTATGTAGAAAATTTCAACATATTTGTTGACAGGATAACAGGAATAAATAGGAAAAATAAATTGTGTGCTGGAATGATGAGAAAAAAATTTAATTGGGCCATATTTAGGGTAATGTCACCTTAAAACAGCATTTCTGTGCCCTCCCCTGTCTTTCGATGAAAAAACTGGGTCGCTTTGGCCATCTGAAAAAAATTGTTTGGTTGCCTTCATCCGACAGACTCGAATACTGGCTCGAATCAAACCTCCAGATGACAGTTATTTTTATTTTTGTATAGTATCCGGAAAAATACAGTTAGACTTTTGAAAATCAAGTATTGTTGTATAAATGATCTGATAAAAAGTTCCACCTACCAAAGGATCCGATTTTTTCATCGGAAGTCGCGAATAGGAAAACAAACATTATTTTTGATTTGGCATCATTAAGTGGAAGTGGAACCTTTATTTCTTTATCTCAAATATACTCAACTTATCAAGTGGGAAGGGAGTTTAAAAAAAAACAAGATTCTAAAAAAAAAAAGGACGGCACCAGCACCCTAGAGATCCTATTCAACTACTACTATGTATTTTTTCTCTTATTGAAAATAGAAATTGGGGGGAGACACTAATCTTTCTGATGAAGCTTTCATCAGCTTTCATGTACCCGTATATAACAATGGAAAAAAGGGTTACAAGTACCTTAAAAGGGTTTTCAGTATATATTTGCAATTTCCTTATTGCTATATTACTCACGTATATCAGATATTGGTCGATTATGTGTAATGGATATCTATCACTCCTGAAAATAACAAGCAAGATGAAATGTCCGTCAAATTTGTAGCTCTGAATCAATACATTTATTATCAAGTATCCCCACATAAATAGAACTGTCTTGGTGCATTATAATCCTCTCGTAAAACGAGGGAAAGGAAAGAAAAATGGTTCCCGCCAAATACTTTGGCGCCAATAGTTCCCAACAGGTCCCATAGCGCGCCGTCTTTGTGTATATTTTAATATAAAATTCTAGTGCTAATGTCCTAGATAAGAAGTAAGGAAACACGCATATTTTGACTACAATTTTAGAAACAATAGTTGTAAAAGGACAATGAAAAGGGAATAATATCGCGTCATAAATCGACACTTTTTTCCTCACTTTCCATAAACTATAGGAGAGATTAATAATTTTAGGACTTTCGTAGACGGAGACTCGTTTACATATGGCGCATCAAGCAAATTGAATTGTCATATATGATTGATGCTAAAACTTGTATTCTTAATCCCAGAGAGAAAACAGAATAATAAGGGAATAATTCATCGCAAGAACATCAGCAACTCTAAGATGTCCTCTGATTACGTTTGTCAGGTAATGAGGGTTAATGCTGGGTTGTAATCTGTAATTTAGAATGTTTCACTTCGTCATTTATCACTTTTTATCTCCATTGAAATGTATATTGGTTTATGGCATTAAAGAGCAAAGAAAATAATCGCCTATTAAGTCATTATATGTAAAACCGTTCGAACAACATGAAAGTCACATCCTATGTTCTTTTTAACAAACCTGTTACATTAATAGCAAAATCATGTTAACTTTGTAATTGAAGAATACACAGTAGATGTATTTTTAAAAACGGAAACAATTCAAGTTAAACATTCAATAAACGTGGTAACATATCGAATGAAATTTATTTCAATATCTAATAGATCTGTTTTGTAGTTTGCAACGACTGTTAAAAGGATATCTGTTACAACGAAATTTTGAATTATGACGAGTACCTTTGCATTTTAATTTTCAAAGCAAATTAAATTTTAGGGGGACGACTGGGGTTTCGGGGTTTTCTATTGCGCTGTACTTCTCGCATTATAGTAAAAGGAAGTGTATTTACAGTTTCAAAGCATCATTTTTCACTTGATCAATAAAATGCTATAAAAAAGAATTAAGAAATGACATGTTGAAAAACTTACGGTAGTCTGATCCTCAGGTTTATAAAATTAGGAGTTAAGTAATCAAAAATACCCATAAAAGTATCTCTGAATCCACAAAGTTATGTAAATTTATCCACAATTTTTCTTTAAAGTTAAAGATTAAAGCTAATCATATTATATAGGGAAAATTGTCAAATCTCCAACATTTTTGCAGAAAAAGCGAATTGGAATATCAGATATGCATTTTCTAATTGCAAATTGATCAACAAATATATTTTAGGTTAAAAAACGATGGGTATCCAGGCATTCAGAGAAATTGTCATGATTTTCATACTTATTTTTGTATTTTTTGTCTTCTATTTCCGTCATGTATTCTATAATACATAGTGTAAAAGGCTTTCGCTATCATTGCAAGACACCACAAATCACTTCTCATTTCATATCATGCTAATAAGCATTGGTTTATAAGGCTGGATTCAAGAAAATCTTATTTCTCTAAAACTGTATTATTTTTTCCCTTTTTAGGGTATAAATGTTAACTTTTATAAAACCTTTTCTAAGACTTCCACAAACCTTGAATCTTATGAAGATGAATAAAATGAAAATTGTTGCATGAAAAAAATTCATTTTCAAGGTTCATTTTTAAGCTATTGAAATCAAATATTAAAATTTTGGAGTTATCCTTCCTGGCTGAGGATCGGATATCCTTAATTGCAATTTTAAATAACTTTTTGAAAACGATTTCTCAACTGATATGTACATCGTAATATTGTGCTTTTGATGTAATGTTGAACTGAAGCTCTAAAAGAGGGACCATAAAAACGTTATTAAAAAGTATTTAAATGAACTATATGGAAATGACGGACGGACAGAATTCAAGCTCAAAAGTCCATTAAACAATACAACATTGGAGCAGAGCAAACACGGACCTCCAAAACATCAGAGATTGGATCAGGTGCCATGGAGGAGTGAGCATCCCCTTCCGACCAGTCACACCCGTCGTCTGCTCTTTGTCATGATCGGGAAATAATGGGAAAATATGTTGACATATCACTGAGAAATATTGACCTTACAATCATTATGAAAAATGTCAGTCAGCATTTTAATGGTGTTTTGTATTTGCTGAAAAAGTCATTGAATCGACCATAGGCTTTACGAAATGATTACGAGACTGCTGATATTCTTGTTTCAGCAACCTGTTTGCCAATAACTTACCTCGTTTTCAAAATCGTTCATACGTGTAGAACATGCTCTTGCGTATCGAATTAACTGAGAGATATAATCCCGTATGCAGGTGTCGAAGGTATATTGCTGCATATTAAGGGAATTTGACAATTGAAAAGTTAAAGTCATCTCGTTTGTCATTAACCTTGTTTGTTAGATTACAATTAACTTCATTATCCATTACCAGAGACATTTTCAAGTAAAATATCTAAATATGAAACATATGTGTTAGATTCTGTGGTATCTCTCATTTCAAGTTCACTGGGATATACCTTGGGTATCGAATCAACATAAGAATGGATATCACCATTTTTATTTGACAATACGTCGTCGATATACATGTATCTAAATGTCGATTTAAGGCCACAGCATGTTTTTCTTCTTTTATTTATAATTTTTTTTTATTCTGCATTAATTCAATTTTGTCCTTCTCTTCTCCAACTTAAAGTTGCCTTTTCCAACTTTTTGACTTTCCAGTATTAAAGTTGGTTATTCCAACTTTAATCTTGGCTTTTCCCACAGAGTTGGTAATACAACTTTAATTTTAGCATTTCCAACTTTTCGTTTGCGTTTCAAACTTCAGCTTAGTTCAAACTTTTACTACTGGCATTTCTAGCTTTAAAGTATCAAACTTTTATTTGAGTTTTTCTGACCTTTTCTTTAGTCTTCTTTTGATTTATATTTATAGCATCTCAGTCTTGTTTGACATCATCATTTCGCAAGTTCTATGTTAGTTACAATGACCTTATCAGCAAACAAAATCTATCATTAGAACAAATGTTTACTTATGTTTTTCATACCAATCACACACGGAATTGTCTGGGGTTTTTTTAAATGCTTTTCCTGATCATAATCTGGAGCACATGGTAGATGTGACCGGTCGGCAGGATATGTTAACACCGCCAATGCACCTGATCCCGCCTCTAATGTTTTTGGAGGCCCGTGTTCGCTCTGATTTCTATTTGTTTGGTTTAAATGGACTTAGAGATTGAATACTGCTGAAGACAGCTTTTCAAGCATACCTATATACTTCACAGATCAGACTATAAATTTACTGAGCATGAGTTAAAACAAATGATATCATATTAGATGTTTGATTTGTAAAAAGAGGTATTTTTACGAGTAAATTATACTTTAAAATAATACACAGCTATATATATTTCGATACTTTCAACCTTTTTTAACATTACACACCACCATTTCATACATTATTTTATCCACAAAATATTGAAAGGGAGTAGGCAGGCAAAGCCTATTTCAGCCCTCTCCTTATCCTTATCAGATGTTGAGACACACAAACTTAAAAAAAAAAAGATGTTCAGACAATGAAAATTCAAAATAAGCTTATAAATTGTCTTTTAAAAGTTTGAATTGCTGTGCTATTTGCGACGAGACAAGTTGTTAACTGACATAAAGTCCAGAATTTGAATCGCAATCAGTAGGCTTTGGAGAGACATTTATTCCATGATTTTGCCTCATTGAGAACACAATTTTATTTAGTAAGTGCATGCATCTTCTTTGCACTCAAACCATCCATAAAGTACTTCTGTTACTGTTTTCTTGAGAAAAGAATTTTCCCGCAATTTTTTTTATTTTTAAAATATGTAATTTGGTGATATAACTATTACCATAAAGTTTATATTTTGATAATAAAATATAAAATTGTTGGAAGACAGAAGTTAAATTTTTGTGCTTGCTGAATTGTTAATGTCAAGATAGTGATGTTGTTTTAGACTTTTGTGCAACAACTAAAGTTCATTTTTCATGGCTATCTTCATACACTGTATATAAACAGATCTAGATTCCTACTTTTAAAAAGGATATGGAGATAACGAACAGTTTTCAATCTCAACGTCCATTAAACAATATACAAAATAAGAGCAGAGCAAACACGGACCTCCGAATCATCAGAGGTGGGATCAGCTGCCATGGAGGAGTGAGCATCCCCTGCCGACCGGTCACACCCGCCGTGTGCTCGTTGTCATGATCAGGAAATAACGGAAAAAATCCGTCGTCAATTCAGTGTATAAATAATGGACTAACAATTGGTATGAAAAACGTCAGTCAGCATTTAAATCTTTTTCTGGACATGATATGTGTATGGTATTTGTCAACAAAAATTATTGAACAAGAAAATGTCATGAGGTTCTCAGAGATACTCTGCTATTTCACACAGTGTTGCGCAAATATATACTCGTTGAAAACGTTTTTATATATGCAACTTATTTATTGTGCTTATAAGTGTTCTAGTAGTATTACTTTTGTTTTCAATGTTATATTTTTTGATTGTGTAACTGTGTTTTGATCAGACATGATCCGTTTTCTCAGAGATCGTCCTCGTTTAAGACCGAGTCTCTACCACTCAATTACTTCTATTTGGACACACATGCATGACTTGCTTTTGTCATATCCCCTGCTTCCTCTAGCATTTTTCAAAAGTTCATGTTGGAGTTTACCCTAGTTAAACATAAAATTATGTCGTTATATCCTGCTTCGTGACGTTCGTAGACGTCATCTGTTTTTGCTTTTTTTCGATGCTGACTACCTTTCTTCTGAACTTGATTTTGTTTTCAAAGGTAAAGGGAAATATATGCGGATCTTGTATTTGATTAAACCTTGATTGTTACAGAAAGGATAGTCTGTGAAGAAACAAATTACTAAATATAGTTTAAAATCCTTTCAAGACTAACGTCATGAAAAGTGATTTGAGTTTCATTGTAAAAGCAGAGTTAATACGTAAAAAAGGAAAAACACTCGACACTACAAAGTAACTTAAGCTACTTGAACAATTGTTAAAATATGAGGTGTCAAGTGTTATACCGACGTTTTAAATGATTGAGTAGAGCACTACGGTCCGCGTGAGAAATAAAGAGGTTTTGTTTTTGACAATATAATGTTGTTCGATGTAAAAGTGTGCTCATGGTGACAAGATGTGATGATTTTGAAATTAAATTACACGAGTTCCACTTGTTCAAAATATAGTAAAATATATCGACAAAAATATTTTTGTTTACATTAGAGAATGCTTTGAATTACATTTTGTAAAAGTAATATGATGAGGAGCGACATATTGGCTTGGTTTTTTTTTTTTTTGAATGACCATTGTTTATATAAAACATGCATGTATATTTTGCACTCCATGGTTGCATATAAATAATGGATTCCTTTTATTTTGCAACTATGATCTTATTTGCAGTTCTAGTACTTGTTGATCTTAGATACACTTGCATGCTGTTTCACTCAAAAATCAAATAACATTTGCAGTTGCTTCAAACGAATATTCAGTAATTTATTGATAACATAGCACAGTTACATCATAATGTCCAATGGTGCTTTATATGTCTAAAACAAATGCTGCAATTAACAAATGTACAATTCTGTTATGGTTTAAGGTTAGACCTATATTGTATTGTAAATTCCTCGAGGGATTAGTTTTCTTTTGTAACTCTATGCGGAATGTTACACTGACTTACAACAGAGCAGAAACAGACAATAACGTCGGCGTGAATATGTATGGTTTCTTGCTTTTAGTGGAACATAATCACACGATCCGCGAAGACGGTCCCGAGAGAGGAAGAATTCAATTGCAACTAACAGTCATTCTACACCGTTCTAAGAAATTATCTCCCTTATGATAAGTTTCGTGAATGTGAGTAATTGCATTAAACCAGTTACTTTAATAATTATTATACATTTATATGTTTATGTTTCACATTAATGTTTTATTGTATGCTCGATACATTGTCTCGCGTGACGTGAATTTTAGCGTAATGAAAATGGTTATAAAAAAGCAAATCTAGGAGAAAATGAACTTAAAACAATATTCTTAAAAATAACAGTCGTGACTGTTCTACATTCAGTTCATACAAACCCACTTAAAGCGTTAGTAAAATGGTTAAGCACTTTTCTATTTGTATTTAAGCGAAATAGTACGTGAATTTTATCAGTTGATTGAGTTTCCATTTATTCATGTGTAAGCATTCTGAATGATTATTAAAGAGCATTTGACTTCCACGGAGAAAATAGCCTCAAGACTTGACATTAACAAACATGCAACGAGTATGCTCATGATCATTTTTATTATTTAATTTCTTGATTTAAGACAGAACAAAAATGGATATACATTTATATATTTTAGACAATTTCATAATAATGTGCAATTTCGTTACAATTTATTTGATTTATTTTGCCAGCAATAGAAGAAAGATGGAAGGCATACTTCTTGGAACATTACACCTATTTCGTGAGTACTTTTATGCAATAAATATGTGAAATATATTGTTTTTCGATTTATATTATATATGTTGAAAATGAGTCATGTTTATTTTTCGAATTAAGTTTATGCATAGATACTTCCATTTACAAACCATCGTTTTGCATATTTTTAAAGGATTTTTAAAATATATTTTTTAAAAGAAAGATTTAGAACCAAATTAGGACAGCCAAGTACAGCACAGAGCACGAGTACCGGGAAATTTCCAGTCAAATATATTTTCTGAATCTTAGATAGCTTAAAAAATATTAATAATTTCTTATTTAAATTGCAAATCTCTACCAAAAGAAGATAAATTCAAAAAAGGGCAAAAGCCACGTGACTTAAATGTATATTGTTCGGAAATATTAGAGCTATATCCGAAGCGAAATCTAAAGGAATGATTACATTTAAGGTATCATTAAGTTGCTTTGCATTGGACTTCTTACTGGCAACTCGAACAGAAATTCTCATTAAAAGAACAAACTTTCTGTGTAAACAGAGATAATGAAATGACATGAGATTCTGGCAAATGGGTATAGAGTTCTCTGTGGCCCCATCAAAGGCCAGTGTTCCCTCACCAAGCAAGTTCCCAAATCATCCAATTTATAAAACTGTAATGAAGAAATCGTGTGATGGTTGTCAGAAAGTGTGTGTTTGGTGAATTTCCTAGACTATAAATTTCTTAAACATTTTCCACATTTGCCGCTAAACTCATGTTTAATTTCTAGTATATATTCTTTTTAAAGGTAATTTATACTGATTGTGTTATATGGAAAAAAAGAAACAAAGAAAAAAACAAAACAAACACACACACACACACAAATATATCTATATGAATAAAAAAAAAAATCAAAATTTGCAAGGACACATTTTTTTAACCTCAACGATTGACATATTAACTAGACCTGCGTATGAATTTAACAAGCTGTATAAGGATAGGGCTATATTAGCCGGGATTTGATATGAAGCATGGAGGTCTCTGAGGTATATCGTTATTGCATATCATTTGACGCTAAGATTCAACCAATAAATGAATGAAAGCAACAACCATAAATGAAAGAAAGAATGCATGTTAGATTTCTAAAAAGTCAATCATGATTTTCATATAATCATTTATCAATTATTATTTATCTTTTCACTTAAAAAACTAAAACTATTTTTGTCACAAAAGCAAATATTAAATAAAAAAAAGGAATTGTAACAATTATTATTATTCACATCAAAACATCAACAAAATCACATTTCTAAAGAAAAGTAAAATTACTTACCTGCAAAAAAAGTCAGTTTCCGTGCATCCGTGTCAGTGACATAAATAATATTTAAATCTCGACTTCAGTTGATTTAATATAAAATATATCTTTACATTTGAACAGTCCTGAATACTCCAGTGTCGGTCTGTATCGATCTGGGAGAGTTACTGTGTATATTCTGTAGGGAAGAAAGTCGAAATAGATATAAATATCCTGGATGTGCCCTGAAAGGACTAGTCACAAATTGTTAATACTATCATACAGATCAATTACAGATTTCCACTGCGCCACTTAATGCAGAGTTGAAAAGTTTTGTTCTTTTATAAATACTGGCAGCATACATTTTTTTCAATTGTATAAAAGCGTCGATAAAAGATTGTATACTGATAAGAATTTATGTATGAGAGTATCGGAATATGAATTAAGTCCATCTTCCATTGGTACTGTTTGCTCTTTTCATTAGGTCCAATAAAATGCAACGGACAATTTAATTTTTCCTGATTGAATGTAATCGATCTAACATTTCAACAATCTTTGTATTTGCATAAAACTTTTGTTAGTAGAATCTGCAAAGTAGAGCATAAATGGAGAGAAAAATCTCGTTCAGTCTTTAATTTTTCCCCATAAAATTGACAAAATGGATGTGACCTGTGTATTTGATATAAGGATACACCTACGTTTCCTGTAGTGAAACTCTGAAAAGGGTCAAGAATTTGATCTGCAAAACTTTCATATCCATGTATGTATAATTTTCATACAATTCAAAGATATAAAGTAAAGCAGACTATTTAATGCGAATGATAACATTCTACAGTTTATATTAATGAAATTTTAATTGTTAATTCTAACAAGAGAACTGCGGGTTACAGGAACCACGTATTCGAACTTTTAAATTTGGTTTGTATTTTAAACCAGATGCCATGAAATTTACAATTTTATAGATGCACCAACTGTTGCTCTTCATAACTATACACAAAGCATGCTTACTTTGAATACTTTAAAATACCCAGAGACAGAACAGAGGATAAAAGAAAATGCATTTCTACTATATAATCAATAGAGTCCCACCCTTACACCCATTTAACCAAGAGCCAGGAAATTCATAATTTTAAAGGAAGCACACTTCCTCATCATATTTTCATCGGCTTGATACCCAAAAGCAGAGAAGATTTTTAAAGAATTAATGAATTTTCACAATATAATCAACAGAGACTCGCTTTTACACCTGAACCCCTAACACACGGGCCATGAAATTCACAATTTTGGGAGAGACATCCCTCCTCATTATATTTGTGCATTTAGTTTGTTTGCTTAATACCCTGGGGCAGAGGAGAATTTTAAAAGAGAAGAAGAAAGGCATTTTCATATATTCAGCTACACGCTTCACTAGCACCAGTATCCCTGATCCTGGGGCCATAAATTTCTTATATTTTGTTGAGTGATCAATGCTTATTACAATCATGCCAACAGTTTGACTGCTTGATATCCATGAGTAAAGAAAAAGATTTTAAAAGATTGCACTTTTAGGTCACCTGAATAAATTCCGTTGACCTATTGCTATTAGTATAGTCCGCCGTCGTGCGTCGTGCGGTGTATGCCGTGTGTTATCAACTGGACATTTTCAGCTTCTTGTTTGCATCCGCTCAACCAATTTAAACCAATTTTGGCACAGAGCATCTATGGCTAAAGGAGAACAAAATAGTGAATTTCATGGTCCCTGTCCCCCTGGGACCTGATGGGCGGGGGCAAAACCACAAAAATTAATGCAATCTTCAAAAATCTCCTTTTTTTACTCCTGGACATCAAACATTTAAACTGTTGGCATGATTGTAATCAGCATTGAGTCCTCTACCAAAATTTGAAATTTATGGCACCAGGATCAGGGGTCCAAGTGCTAGGGCGAGGCTATATAGATTACATGGTGAAAATACATTTCTTTGATAACATTCTCTGCTCCTGGGTATTAAACAAACAAATTTGATGTAAAGTTATGATGAGGAAGTGTGTCTTCCAAAATTATGAATTTCATGGCCCCAGGGTCAGGGGCTCTGGTGAAGGTTGGGACTCTATTGAATATATAGTGAAAATGTATTAAATCTTCGAAAATCTTCTTCTCTGCTCCTGGGTATTAAACAAACTTACTATATACATCATAATGGTAAGGAAGGATGTCTCTTCTAAAATTGTCAATCAAATGACTCCAAGGTCAGGAGTTCTGGTATAAGGCAGGGCCTCTATTGATTATATAGTGAAAATGCATTAATTCTTTAAAAATCTTTTTTTTTTGCTCCTGAGTATAAAACTAACTAACTACATACTAAGTTACGATGAGGAAGAGTGCCTTTTCGAAGATTGTGGTCACAGGGTCAGGGGTTCTGGTGTTACGCTAGGTCTCTTTTGATTATAGAGAGAAAATGCATTAATTTGTCGAAAATCTTCTCTGCTTTTGGGTATTAAACAAACTAACTTTATACATAGGTAGGACGAGGAGGGTGCCTCCTCGAAAATTATGAATCTCATGGCCCCAGGATCAGGGGTTCTGGTGTAAGGACGGGGGTTCATTGATTATAGAATTAAAATGCATTAAGTTCTTCGTAAATCTTCTCCTCTACTCCTGGGTATTCAGCAGATTAACTACCTATAATCTATGATGAACAATGGCTCTTCTTGCAGAATTGTGAATTTCAAGCCCCTGGGTCAGGGGTACAGTATGGGGTTCTGGTTTTAGGGTGTGCTCTAATTATATACTGTAAATGAATTAATGCCTTAAAATCTGCTTCTTGGTATTAATCAAAAATTTATAATGAGCAAGGGTGCCTTTTCTAAAATTGTGAAATGTATCGCTCTGGGGTCATGGGCTCTAGCTGTGGGGTAGGGGTACTATACAGATTATTGATGAATATTACTGATTAGTTGAAATTCCTTTTTTTGTTCCCCTACTATGCTTGTGTTTATTAAGTAACCAAACTTAGCATGCTTATTGTATAGTTATGCTGAGCATTGGTGCCTCTTTCAAAATTGTGAATGTAATGGCCTATATGGTTTAAAACATGAAACAAATTCAATAGTTAGAAAGTTGTTTCGTGATGCTCAGATGACCCACGGGCCTCTTAGCTTGTTTGGTGTGTTCCCCGAACGTCTAAAACCTATATAAACAGTATAATTATCACACTCAATTAAGAGGCCCTCTGAGGGGCAAGGGTAGAGTTTACCTGTGTTACCTATGTCTTAGACTGTATGAATAAACTACCTGCATTTATATGACTGTGTCAAACTTGTATAAAACTACCTTCATTTAAATTAGAAAAAAATTTATTTTATTGTGCTAATTGATCTTGACATTGTAGATATATTGTATTTAATTTTTTTCATAAATCCGTTAAATTCTTTTATTTTTTTATGGTACTTAATAATTTTTAATGTCCATTTTTAGCTAAAGTTTTAAGCATTTACTCTGAATACATTTAATGTAGTAACAATTTATCATTTTAAAATCGTTTCAAGTCTCCCTAATAAAAATTAAATCTTAAGATGATTAATTTTATTTAATGTATTTGTGAAAATGTACAAAGAAGCTTACATGTAGCATTCAATAATTTGAAAACAAATCACTACTGTGATTTCAACTAACAACATAAATTATGAATAATTGGTAATGAGGCTGGTTAGATCAGCTAGTTCACTTTGAAAGTTAGATAAGACTTTTTTGTGATGGCTCATTTTACACCTGTCCCAGCCTCAAAATCTGAGCTTATGAGATGAGAGATTGGGAGGTCAACATTACCGCTACATTGCCAAAAATTTCAACTCATTACCGCTACATTTTGTCAGATTTTCGACCGATCATTACCGCTACATTTTTCCGGCAAAAAACAACTCATTACCGCTACATACTGAATCAGCCAAAAACAACTCATTACCGCTACATATCGATTTAGCCAGGTATAGTTCGGTTTACATGAGTTATAATCAACAGAATTCACTAACTATCTAATCAGAATGAGTTATGAGAATGAGAATATATATTTTAGCGTCATCTGAACATTATGGCCACCATTGAGAAGTTTGTTACAAATCGAGGGAATGCCGGTGTAACGACGAAAAGTGACCCCCATAGAATATTGACCGGGGGGTCATTTTTCTACGTAGAAAAATGACCCCCCGGTCAATATTCTACGACAAGTAGGGTCATTTTTCGACTGTAGAAAAACATTCCAAACCATTAATTCTACGACTTCACACACGTTGAAAAATGACCCTCATAGAAATTTGACCCCCCTATATTTTATACAATAAAACCTTGTATATGTCTCTCCTGATTTTTTCATACTTTCAAATCCAAGTAGGGGGGATTTTTTTTATGTAATCTTATCCTTTCCAACTTATATTTAATTGCATATCTTAAACTTATCATCACAACCAATGCATGTATCTGGTATGGGTATATTTTTTGCTTGCAGAATCCCAATGAATATTTATTCATCGAGAACATAATTTATGATTATATATTTTGGGTTTTTTTCATTCAAAGGTTTTATTCCGAAAATGGCATGATACGTTTCTAATAACTATAATCTTTGAAAATTCTTTCAAGAAAAAAAAAATAGCACAGAAGCAAGAAATAGGGATATGGAGATACCGAACAGTATTCAATATCAAAGTCCATAAAACAATACAAAATAGGAGCAGAGCAAACACGGACCTCCGAAACATCGAAAGCAACATTGTTTAACTATAAATTCAATTAGCTTGGCTCTTACCTTTAAACTTACATATACATCTGTATGCATTTATTCTGCTTTAAAATACATACTTTTTAACTACCTTATATATTACTATACTTTTTCCTTTATATACAGGAAATACAATACACATCAAGAAGTTCTTATGATGATATTACAAATTCCTCCAAAACTGGCAAAAATTTACACCTGAGTGAATAATAGTTCAACCTTCAGAGATATCTATAAATTAAAATAAAAACTTAAAAATCTCTTTTCAACACTTTTTAGACCACAGACACGTGACCAATGGTTGTCGTTACATCCCCTTTCTTCTGAGATTTTATAGACATTACCTTTGCAAATTGATGAACTCTTAGTCGTCATGCCCTTACTTCAAAATAAATTTCTAGCACATACCGTCCAAAAGTTCATGTTAAAGTAAAAGTGTGGAATTGTTGATTTTTTTCACAATGGATTAAATGTATCAGATCCATGTTAACGCCGCGTATTCAAAGATTGAGGGGTAATATGAAAACCATCATTCATTCTGTGTTCAATAATCCAGAAGTGAAAAAAAAAAATTGATTATATGATCAGTACGTTCTGGTCCTTGTCGACAAAGCAGGTAACAACATTGTTTTCGTTTGTAAGTCTCATTAATTGTATTTTAGAAGAACTTTTAAGATTTAATTCTACAAGTGGTAATCCTACTTATACTCATACTTCCCTTTCTAAGGAAGAAATTCTTCAAAATTGTAGGTCAGTTTTAAAAATTTTTAATATTCCACAGAGCAAAAATGAATTTGAATTACCCGATATATATTGGATTCCAAACAAAGACACATTGCGGATTCCAGTAAATGTTCATTCAAATCTCTTTTGTACTCCGCACTAAAGTATTGACAGTAGAGAAGGAAAAACTCTTAGTGTACTGCGCAACAATATATTCAAAAAGTGGGGTGAACCAGGATTTTTTATTTCAATGACAGCTGCTTTTTTAATAAAACGGAACTTGTAAATTTACAATGGTCATTGGTCATTTGCAAAATTATTTTGTTAAAACACATTGCACACACAAGTACTCTGAAGTTGACGTGAAAGAGATGCTTGAGTTACTGATCGACAATATCTGTTTTTTTTTTTTTTTTTTTAAGACCACATATTCCGATAATAAATTGGAAATCCCATGGGTACCAATTGCGCTCCGTTATAAGTAAATCTATTTTTATATTCACATGAAACAGAATTTGTGCGAAGTCTAATGCGTGAAAAGAAGAAAATACTTGCTGTGGCCTTCAACTCAACATTTAGATATATCGACGACGTATTGTCAATTAACAATGGTAATTTTCATTCCTACGTCGATACGATATATCCTTGTGAGCTAGCTTGAGATGAAAGATACCACAGAGTCTGACACATCTGTCTCACACATGGATATTTTACTTGAAAAAATTTTACTTGAAAAAAGACGTTAATGGTAATCTAACAACCAGGCTTAATGATAAATGTGATGACAAACTTTTCTATCGTCAAATTTCCTTGGTTATGCAGCGATTTACCTTCATCACCTGCAAACGGTGTGTATATATCTCGGTTGATTCTCTACATATGAACAATTTCTAAAACGAAGTAAATTATTGACAAGCAAGTTAATGAAATAAATAACAAGAATATCGGCAGTCTCATTTGAAGTCAACATTTCGTTAATTCAATGGTTGACACAATGACATTGTCAGCAAATGCAATTTATCAAATTGAAACAAATGCTGACTAATGTTTTTCGTGCTTTTTGTTAGTCCGTTATTTGTGCATCGAGTTTGTGGAGGATTTTCCTGTTATTTCCCAGTCGTGACAGGGAGAACATGGCAGGTGTGACCGGTCAGCAGGGGATGCTCATTCCTCTATGGCACCTGATTCCATCTCTGATGTTTCGGAGGTTCGTGTTTGCTCTGCTCCTTTATATTTTGTATTGTTTTATGGACTTTGATATTGAATACTATTAGTTAATATCTCCATATTCCCCTTGTGTAAAAGTGTGTCGAACTTAATATTAAAGGTCAATATTAAAAGGTCAAAATTGATTGTACACAAAAAGGTCTTGTCACAAAAATACACTTGTGAAATATAAAAGCCGTAGTCTTACCCAGTCATGGGCATGGGCAAGGTTCAAGTTTTGCGGACAAATATACAAACAGACAAGCGGACAGGTAAAATGCTATATACCCCAGAAACTTTGTTTACGGGGGCATAACCCCGGAAATTTCGTTTACGGGGGCATAAGTATATCATGTAAAGTAACAACTTTTTCATCATCTAAAATTTTTTTTTCTATTGGTCAAAAACTCCTAAAATCACCATATGTATTTTTTATGTACATGATAGAACGGGGAAAACGATACTACATGTGCCTTTTTTTGGAAAGATGGGAACTTATTATTATTTTTTTTTTTTAGTTAATCATGTTTTATGCTACAATCCCTATTTTGTTAACACTAGCAAACGACAAAAGACATTTTACAGGTTTTGAGCTAACCACTTTTGGTTTCCTTGTATCATACATAAAGGTCAGAGGCAATTTAATTTAGTACTTATTTTTACAAATTAAATCATCCCTATTTTTTTAAAGAAGTTTGAAACTTCATTTATAGAAAATCAAATATTTTTATACGATTTTTCTATGTTGGAACCCTTTTTCTTGCCCGTTTTAAAAATAGGGATAAAAAACGTTAAACTTTTGAAAAATTATGTATCCAGGGTAAAATCAAAAAGATTCATTATTGATTAATAACGGAAACTTTTCTTTCTGACACCATACCTGTCAGCTAGAAATGACCCATACTACCCATAGTCCTCTGCCTCTCCGCACACAGAGATTTGAGATTTGGTTTGGTACAAACGAACTCTGGCGGAAGTTTGGAAATAACCCTTTTTTAGAATTAAAATGGCAACTGTGGAAACTTATTTACTGGTATAAAATTACTGGTATAAAATTTAATAAAAGTTTCTATGAATTCTCGTATCTTTGCTCTTATAGCCTTTGGGTTAGAACATTTTGATACCGTTTTCCTCTAGTGGAGATAAACAGTTTGTATGCAAGGTATTTTATCGCTTTGATTTCGTTATTTTAGCTTAAAAGCTTTCAGAAATTAACACTTTAAAGCATAAGTCAGCTTGATATTACCCGCTTGCATATGCCTAATAAGAATATTCCTTCTAAAATGAATTGTTTTGGCATCAAAAAATGACAGGGGGTCATTATTCTACGGGGTCAATTTTCTACAATGCACACGGAGAAATATGACCCCAAGGCCATGATTTCTACAGAAAAAGGGGTCATTTTTCTACGTAGAATATTGACCCCCGGTCAATATTCTACGGGGGTCACTTTTCGTCGTTACACCGGCTTACTTATTGATTTTTTTTTTAATAAATTTAGAAAAAAAATAAGACTTTGAAAAACTCAAAATTGTGGAGATACGTTGAAAAGAGTTGCAAAAGCAGCTGCAAAACAGACCTCGACGAATTACTTGTTGATTTTAATTAAAAAAAACCCATCCTGTTCAAAGTCCTACTTTCACCTCCCCGTGGTGAGCAGGAGGAACGGGTCTTCAGCATACATTTTCATGTATAGGTTGTACTGTACACACATAAAGTGGCTGGCTAACGAAAGAGGCAATGTAGCGGTAATGTACACTTTTTTATGTAGCGGTAACGTAAGGTTTTTTGTAGCGGTAATGACAATGTAGCGGTAATGAAAATTTTTAAAATGTAGCGGTAATGATACGCACGAGAGATTAAAACCAATAAATGTGAAAAAGTGCTAATAAATGATTGTATAGAACTGAAGTGATATAAACTCTGCTTACCATATTAATATAAAATATGAAAAGCATATTAAATAGTACCTAAAATGTGGTTTTAATGAAGAGTGCTCAAAGTGTTTCGTGTATTTTAAAAATTAAATATTTGTAAATAATAAACTTGTCATCACTTTACATACATTGTGTCATAGTAATGAAATGTACTGAAATAAAAATAAAAATATTCATCTGAAAAAACACTTGTTTGGTGTCTTGAAATATAGTTATTTAATCAAATAAATTATGGGTTGGTACATATTTTATACTTCATACTTTATCAGAAAAATAAATACATTTGATTAGGAATATTAAATCAAGATAACACAGGTAACACAGGTAACACAGGTAAACGCTACCTGTACCCCTCAGAGGGCCTCTGAATTGAGTGTGATAATTATATACTGTTTATATAGGTTTTAGACGTTCGGGGAATAAACCGCTTGTTTAGTGTTCTTTTCCCCAATTCTTAGGCCAAATGGGGACAGGGACCATCAAATTCAGTATTTGTATTCCCCTTTACCCATCGATGCTTTTTGCCAAAATTGGTTGAGCGACTTTAGAGAAGCTGAATGTTCTCCTGTTGTTTACGAAAACGACGACGAACGAAAACAGCAAAGGGTCACCTTAGTAAACTCGGGTGACGTAAAATATTTGGAAAAAAAGATGAAAAGAAGATAGACTGGTTTATGTATAAATTTCGATCCAAATAAAGTTGGCAAAATTAAGGCATCTTTGTGCACATACAGAAAGGATCTTTCAACTTTGACACTGTTATCAATTTTCAATGCGATATTGAGTACTCATATTATTTTAGGATCTCTCATTTATACATGTAACTAGTATTTGCCATTATAATAGATAGATAGTTGAAAAGGATCACATTAGAAATAATAATTCATTTCCTTGCTTGCTTAACAGTAATGATATTATATGAATATTTAGTCAAATGGTTCATTTTAATTAGCAAAATTTATTTTAATTCATTTTTTAAACAAACAATAATATATTAGAATGCTTAATTGAGTGGAGTCATATATTTGCTGAAAGCCACGCAAAATAAAATGAGTTTTTTTTTAACATCATTTTTGATATTGGGGTCCATAAAACTGATCCCTATCTTTATTTTTTCCACCCTGCGGTCACGGCCTATCGTTTGGGCCTGGTGCGTTCAGTGAGATGCCTGAAGATAAGATTCCCCGTGGGGAACCCTCCTCTGTAAATCTCCCGTCCGTCCGAATAAATCGAGTCTCCATCGTTCCAGCAGCACTCCTAGTTCAAATGAAGGCGTTATGGGAACACTAGGTTGTAATTTGATTTATTTGTCGAGTAGATTTTTCTCCGATTTAATTCAATTTTTTGAAAGATTAAATCCTGGCCGAGTAATGAAAGAATAATTTTCTGATCCTGTTAAACGCTTCGGGTTACGGATATTGATTTCCCATTATTATCAGTGTGCACTTAGGTAGAAGTATGGCAGAAATACAAAAATACCAAAAAAAGTTCAGATCAGATGTTTTCAAAATTATGAATATAGATGATTTTTTTTCATAATCTTTTATTAAAAAAAATAGATTAAAAAAAAATTACTTTTCTAATAGTCGGAAGCCCTGACCATTTACAGTGAAATGTTAATTTTCGTTTGTCCGACCATGACAAGGAGCACACGGACGTTTACTCTTTCATGGTACCTGATCCAATCTTTGATGTTTTCTCATAGGTCCGTGCTTGCTCTGCTTCCGATTTGTGTTGTTTTAAGGGACTTCTGAACCTGATTAACGTTTGTTACATACATCAATATTCTATTTGAAGAATATCACATTGCAACATGTTGCACTAATGCATATATCCCTCATTCTGCGTATTGTTAATTGTTTTGTCATAACCGCCTGCATCTCATTACGCAGAGTAATGATTGTTTTGATTAAATTCAATTTCAGTGGATTCAGGTTACCCCTATTTAATTTAGCAACAGTTTATAAAAAAGAATCGTATAATTTGAAAAATTGCGTTAGATAACTATAAATGGCAATTTCGCATTAAACATAATTTACAGTATCATATATAACTATAAGTTCAATCATTAATATTAGAAATTATTAGACAGTTTAATAATTTATTACCGTACGTTCACATATAATTTATATCACTTTTTTTTGCAGTTGCTCAAATTCTTGTTGTCATAATTCATATAGCATGTACATAGTACACGTAGGTAAAAAAAACCATGTTGCTGCAAATCTTTTAGTTAATGAATTGCATATTACATAATATATGTACCTGAGGGTGATGGCAAATTACATGTAATTCAAGAACATTGTGGTCATTGTTTTCAAAAAGACTTGCACAGAAATCATTTTCCCCCATGTATCCGTACCAGACAAAAATAATTCTAGAGCGTTAAAAAGGGGGCTACTGATGTTAATAGTATTTCTTGATGAAGTCGCAATTTGGAACTTCTGTTCCAGCTAAAAACTCCAATAGTCGTACTTTGGAAGTTCACAAACTGACAAAAGTAATGCTCAACCTTTGTAATGCTAAGTCTGTCCAAAAACGAAGCCGATAATTGAATCGTGTTTGAGATGAAATGATGCCCTCCGCCATAATGGATCAGCGAGTGTTCGCGGGGATTCTCTCGGAGCCTTTAATGTAAGGGTTAGATTACATTATGAGATGTCATCTTCAATGAGAGATCTTGTAAGTGTTTCGATGACAAATTGTGTTTGCCAAATGAGGGAATTAGGGAAGAATTACCCGTCAAAGGCGCCATTTATCGGACATCCGAGCGGTGTAGCGTGAGAATGCTAAGAAACAAACAATGGGGGATCAAGACACCGCGGTCATACTGCTCACATTTCAAACATTCCATGCAAACCAAGACTTACTGGAAAATATTAAACGATAGACATTTATACATTCATATCAACTGGTAAGCAGCATTAATTCCAGGGCTTCTTTTCCGCAGACATGTTTGATTTGCTTCAGATGCTGCATAAAGAAATTAAAATATGTTTAATTAACAGAGAGTTTTCTTCGTAGACATCGAAAAAATATGGATATTAATGAATAAGGACAACAAGTAAACCGAATAAGAATAAGGGATTCCTTTTTTATGGGAAATTCAATAAAGACAATAAGCGTTATTAAGTTCCGTCAGTACAAGGGTACAGAAGTTTGGTATCCCTCCAGACACTTTAAAGTGGTGTATTCTAAACGGATTATTTCTTTATTGCCGTGTAATTACAGCGGATTCATATCCGCTGGTTGCTGAAGCTTTGATGTGTTCTCATCACGCTTCTGTGATATTGGTTTGTACTCCACCGGAAGTGCGGATGAAACCGTCAATAATTTGATTGTGATTGTGGCCAAGATACATTCCCCCAAGATAAAGGGTTTTCAGTTTCTGTGTGTAGTTTTTTTTTTCATTCACAAAAATATTCAGTCCAAAGTACATCTCTTTATTTCTAAAAAATTATGTCAGTATAAATTTTAAGTAATTATCTACCCAAGTGCATGATTTTTTTAAGTTGCAACACTCCTGGAAAAACTGCAAAGGGGAATGACCGGACTCTTTCAACAAAAGGAGATGAATTCATTATCTTATTTTTGGTTGAAAAAATTCAATTTGGTAAGGTGCTTCCTCCAAGTCATAAGAGGAGCACCCTTTAACCTTGACCTTGACCAACTTTTCAAATATAACCTTGAACATGATTTTTTAAGGGTTAGAACAAGGGCTTTCATACTTCACATATGTAGTTCTTGTGACAAGACCTTTCATTTGATATTAAGAACCTTGACCCTTTGACCTTGGAGTTTGACACATTTTTACACAAAAAATCCAAACTTTTTCTTTGGCCCTAATTTTTAAATGGTAGATACTATGAATTTCATATTTCAAATATCAATTCTTTGTGGCAAGAGCTTTTACTTTAAACCAACAATTTTGACCTTGGACATTTCCCTACTTATGAAAAAACTTTACCTTGGCCATAACTTTTGAACGGTAGGGTTAGGGCTTTCATACTTCCCATATGTAATCTTTGAGACAAGGCCATTTCTTTAGAAACCAACAACCTTGATCCTTTGACCTTGACCCCAGAGTTTGTCCTACCTTTAAAAACGTTAACTTTGGTCATAACCTTTGAACAGGTGGTGCTAGTGTTTTATATTTCACATTTGTATTTCTTGTGAAAAGGCCTTATTTTAGGTACCAACATATTTGATCTGCATTTGAGAAAGCTTAACCTTCGCTGTGTTGCCATACGGGGGAATCAGTGTTTCACTAACACATCTTGTTTTTAATTCCTCAATAACAAGGAGCAGAGAAGATGATTTTCAAACATGTAATGCATTTTCACTATATAATCAATAGAGACCCACATTGACACTAGAACTCCCAGAACCAGGTTTCGTGAAATTCGAGAGTTTGTAAGAGGCAATCTTGCTCAAGATAACTATGCACTTTGTTTATTTGACATATGTATGTTTAATACCTAGGAAGGAGGTAGGATTCTTAAATAAAAAGTTTATTTTTATTATATAATCAATAACATCCTAATGCCAGAACCCATGATCCTGGGACCACAAAATTCACAATTTGGATGAGGTCCCATTGCTCACCATAACCATGCACTTAGTTAAACTGCTTAATATACAAGGAAAAAAAGATTTTAGAAGATTCATGCATACTGACCATAAGAGCCAAACCCTAACACCAGGAACCCTAACCTTGGGGCCATAAATAATCAATTTCATAATTTTGGTGAAGAACCATACAATTTAACTGCTTGATGTCCATGAGAAAATATTAAGCCCATCCCTTAGGTACCCATAGGAAAGGGGCCAAGAAATTAATTTTTTGTTACCCATAACTCAGAGATGCTCTATGCTAAACCTGATTAAAATTGGTTCAGCAGTTCAAGAAAATAAACTAAATTGTTCAAACAGATTATGTACAATAAAAAAAAACCCAGATAGCCATACAATTTAACTGCTTGATGTCCATGAGAAAATATTAAGCCCATCCCTTAGGTACCCATAGGAAAGGGGCCAAGAAATTAATTTTTTTGTTACCCATAACTCAGAGATGCTCTATGCTAAACCTGATTAAAATTGGTTCAGCAGTTCAAGAAAATAAACTAAATTGTTCAAACAGATTAAAAATAATAATAAATAACAATAAAAAAAACCCAGATAGCCATTGGGTGCCTGAGTGAGTTAGATGACCTAGAAACTCTAAAGGTTACTTAATTAGAACCATTTTATTGTTTTAACATTTGTTCTAAATGTAACTGTGGTCCCAGGGGTGACAGAAGTTGAACACAGTTTTCTACTGAAATAAATTGACATTTACTTGAACAGAAGGGTTGTTCTTTGTAAAGGTGGCCCAGCAGGAAAGCAATTGCTACTCAGGTGAGCATTATAGCCTAAGGACCTCTTGTTACCATTTTGCAGTTATATGAAATAGTTTATATAGTCAATCCAATGGAAGGATACAAGACAAACATTACAAAGGTTTCCTCACTTGTTTTAATATGAGTATAAAGCAATTCTAAAACAATTCAATTAAAGGTTAAAGGAATCTTCTGGATATTGCAGTTTTTTTGTTAAAAAATGTCATTCAAGTGCATTAATTTATCTCTATAGTACATGAAAACAATGGAATTTCATTCCCATTTATACAGTGTAGTTTATATATACGATTAATATACATAAAGCTAAGCACTCTCGTCAACAATACAACATAAAGTTAGGCTTATATCTTTAATCATTTCTTCTCTCCATCACGTTCACATTCAAACTAGTGGGTTTATTAAATATATATTCTCTAAAAACCTTTCACAATAAAGGTTTTCAATCGATTGAGGAAATATTATATCTTAAAGACATAAATTCTATGCAAATTCCATACATGTAGAAGTTTGTTTCACATGTACATTAATTTGAATTTCAAAAGAAAATTTAACAAATTTTATTCTGTAGATCACAATATTTTCACGACACCTCATTTTCAGATAGATTTTTGGTATTTATAAGCAAGACTATATTTCCATGTGCAGTAGTTTCCTTCTATATAATCCTTAACAATACACTAGCATAAAATAATTTCTTAAAATCACATTTTTCTATCATACCTGATATCCATAACAATTTAATTATTTGATAAATGTACAGTAACTGACTAGAAGAATATTGCACCTAGTATTAATGTAGTACTAGTACTAATTAGTATTAGTACACAGATACCTCAACAACTCAGTAAACACTTCATGCACATTAGTACATCTCAACTAACCATATAAACCCTAACCACATTAGTGTCATCAATCAATGTGATAATAACATACACGTAACACCACAACTTAGTGTGTGATTGGTTTAGTGAACACAAAATTATGTATAATATAAAATATTGGGAAATGTTAAGTACATATGGTGACTATATTTGGATTTGACAAAATATGTATATACATGTATATAAGACTAGATAGGTTAAATATGAATAGGCATATACAAATATACATCAGGACTGAAAAGGGCATCTAATATAAAAGAGTTAGATTGCACTATATTAGCAATGGTGGTCAGGAATTATTTTTAGAATGAACATGCATGTAAAGCAAACTGATGGATCTTCTCAAGTATGAAATTTTAAATTTCACAGCCCTGCACATTTAACTTGGCATAATTAAAATGATGTACACAGTCATATACAAAAATTACATTTGTTTCAAGGAATGTATGAAACAATAATTTTATTGACTCAGTTTTTAACAAAACTGGTCATGATAAACAGTGATATTCAGGTAACTTAGAGTAATTTATAGCTTATATCATAATATTAAACTACACTGACATGATTATCTCAGATGGAGATCTCTGGCTTAATGGTGAACAACTAAAAATAGAGAATGGAATGTACAATTTAACATAACACAAACCTAAACATCACAGTAAAACATCACCATAATAGCTAATATGTGTACAAGTAAAGGCATTTTGAAAATTGACTGATATACAGATAACTATATAATAATTTAATAATATTTTTCAGAGAAGCTGGATAACATATTAAGATTGTGCCCATTCTGATGCCATGTAACATCAGCAATGAAACATGGTCCCTATTTTCTTTCTCATAATAATTTTTTTTTACTTTTATGTAATAATGCAGCAGTATATATGAACTTGTGGGATAAAATACTGTTTTAATATCCTTTTTCTTTTTGGCATGAAGAAATTAAGTACATTTGGAACATTGGAAAAAGGTCAGGACCAAAGTTTACCTGAGAAAAAAGGAATAAACTGTTGGAAAAATAATAAAAAGTATTACCCTATGTCATTTTACTGTTACAAATATGCATAGTACTTAAGATTAACTTCAGAAAATTAAATACAGTACTGATCGAGTTAATACAAAGCTGTCCGAGCCTTATGTATAGTCCTGTACTAATCCAAGATTTCAGCAGCTTTTCAGTTTAATACTGAAAATGTATGAAAATATCTTATCATTTACCATTTCCCTATATGAATGTACCATATTTTTAAAGTCATTTTTAAATATTTTAAGTACTTTAACTAAGTTATATTTTATATTGAGCACTGTTGCATTCATAAAACTCTCTATCTTTTGGCTTGGAGATCAATATGCAAAAAAAAAAAACCAATTATTTCCCTACCAGAGTACAGTTTTTTTTTTCAAGCAGAAAGCATTAGATATTACCCTTACATAAAAACAAACCCGAATTTATCAACTGACATTTTTTACTTCAGTTGATGGATTAAATCTTTTTTTACCCAACACTGTGGAGTACACTTTGCTGAAGTCTTTCATATGGGAGAGCACTGAGCAGAATTTAACATTCAAGTACTAGCATTAGAAGTGAGAAACGAAACTTTACAGTTATCATACTTTTGAATTTTGAAAAATAAATAAGTGTTAATCACACATTAATTTTTTACTGACTTGGACCTTCAGAAAATTGTGGCATATGATATTATGTACAGTCTGAAGAATCAGCAAATGATGACTGTGTATATATACAAGTATACAATCCTCATTCTTATTTCTTTCGTGGTTGGATTTGATACAGGTTTGAATGTATCAAAGGGATCATTCACTATTAAACATAACATAGTACTGGAATTCAAAGCACTAGGGGGATAAGCAGATTAAAAAATATAGCACCTAAAAACATGTATACAAAATAAAATGGCGAAAAATATCTGTATCGGAGAGATGGTTTTGAGCTGTGAAAAAATAATGTCAACATATATATCACACAATAGGACCAAATAGTGGGGGAAAACAAAAGGTCTTGTGCAACTGCACTAATACTATTTCACATTTTGAATGTCACTTGAAAAAATATGATTGTCTACAAAACAAAACAAAACAGTTCTATGAGTAAACTCTCTAGTGCACTGATATGCAAATAACAGCTAGAACTATAGAACATGTCCAACAGTATGTAAAAGGTCCTTTACTGGTCCTCCCCTTCCCAGGGTGCTATGCTGTTGTTCTTGGCTGGGACATTCAGACTTAGCAGTGTAGCAGCATCAGACTTTCGTTTATCTGTAGAGATCGGAAATGAGCGAGGAACTTCCAAGTTGCTCTTTCGTCGCGGGTCGCCGATATTCATTGACCTTGTGCGGCTGGGTTCGTCAGACCGCCTTCTGGTTTGCCCGGGGGAGAGTCCACTGAAGAAAAATATTTCAACATGATGCAATATGACAAAGAGGCTCTAAATGGCAAAACTGTTACCAAAAAAATTTTGTATAAACTCAACTTTATAATAATTAATCAAGAAAAAAATGTTTGCTTAAGAAATTAACAACTGCTATGAAAAATCTTGAAAAAAAAAAACATTTAAAAAGATTTAATCCTGAATCTTTTATATATCATACATACAACCAAACAATAGCATCTTACTATACAAAATTATTCATTTCTGAAACACATGCATAATAAGATTCAGTATGAATGTATAAATGTGTACTGGTATTCTAACGTACAAATGTGTATCCATGATAACTATATAGGAAAAATGATGAAAATGGAGATGAATTTTGAATGAATTTGATTCACGTACATGCTGTACAAGATATGCAAACTTTATAGTTGCTCATGGCATCAAGTAAACCTTAAATCACATATGATATAGGCAGTATATTGTATGAAGACAAGATAAATGCTTCAAATGCTTATATGATTCCGCTCCTTGGAAAAAAGATCAATTCCTTCAAATTCCACTGCAGTATATATATTCATATTCATTAAGCAGAGTTTATAGATATAAAGAGCAATAAGCTATTTGATTATTAGTGTATAAATAGCAAATTCCAGCACATTTGTAGATTTATAAAGAAATGCTCCATTTGTCTGCACAAAGGAAATTCTCCACATATGCAACCATATACTGAGGTTTTAGTATAATTATTCAAGAAGCATTGCCATCCCACGTACATAGTAGTTTAGAATTAGTTGTGGCATTATAAGGGCTTCATTGAGGAAATACTGTGTTATACTGTATACTGCATAGTTATGCTTTATTGAGAATGCAGTGTTACGCTGTATTAGCCAGAGATGAATGAAGCATGGCCATTAAGCAGTTGATTCTACCCTAGTTCTTACCCTGTCTCTTAGTTATTCCTGGGAATTTACTCTGTGATAACCTGTGAGTATAATATTAGGAGAAATAGTCACCTTAAGGGGTAGAATTAAAAACAAAACGTGCAGAAAAAATAAGTAATTATTAATACATGTACTGTGAGAGACACATTCATTATCAATGTAAATTTGTGACATTATTTTAAGCTCTAGTGATGGTTAAATGCCAGTAAATATTAATTAAAGCCATGTGATGGAGTATGTTTCATCATTTGTTTCAAATCAAGTTTAAGAACTTTGTATATTAACATTAGTCTTTGCAAGTAGAGGAATTAACTATAGTAATTAAGAATAGTTGGGTAGAATCAACAAAGAACATGGAATTTGCTCTGTACAAACAACTGGAATCAAATTTTGACTTTCAGAATTCAAGTATTAAAGATTGCGAGAAATAGTATGAAGAGTAAATGATAGGGGGGCATATGTAATCTTATACCTACCGGACAGCAGGAGGGGTTGTCTGAACATATGTCGGTTTAATTCTTAGGCTTAAAATAAAATTATATAGGAAATGTTACTATCCTTGCTGAATGAATAATTGAATGTTATTATCTACCTTACAATTAAATTAAATATCATCCTCCATGCAGTGATAAAATGTTTTTTTGGGGTTTTTTTTTTTTTTTGCTTTTAAAAAAACACACTCCAACAACATGTCTATATAAAATGTTAAGTCTTACTTAAAATATAAGATAAAATCTCATGTCTTAAAAGATTAACAATTTGAAGATTAATATTAAAAAAAATTAATCTAAGGGAAACAACTCTATCTGACAAATCAAGAAATCATAAGTCATTAAGGTGCTACAGTCCCTTATTCTGATTATATATACATTGTAATTCAATCTAAAGTAAGTTTGAGGCATATAATTATTATTCCCATCTTACATTAATTATGGTGTTAAGGATAAATCTTTTTTGAAAATCAAAACCTCAGCTGTCCAAGAAAAAAATTAGATTAATTATGAATTAAGACAGTGACAACTATATTGTTTAAATGTTAAGTCCATTTTTCCAAATTCTTACAATTACTGACAATATCACTTGAATTTTTGAAATAGAAAGCTCATTGAGCTGTTGCATTAGAAAATATTTACTTCTTAAAACAAACAGAATGAAAGTTTTTCTTAGCTATTCCGATATATCAAACATAACATGTCTTTCATTTTCTAGATGTATCTTATACATATTTACTGTAAATCCTAGAATATTATTTTACTTTATCTTCGTTTACACACAGAAAAGGTCCTGCACATCATTAATTGAATTATAATGGAATATAAAATGTATATAGCTATAATAATACAATATAAGTCTACAGCGTTATTATTTCTATCCAACCACTACCAAACACCATTCCCTGTTGTAGTTTGACTACAAACCCTTCATACAAAGCACCAATTACCCCTTGATAGCAGCTAACTATCCTTAAACACCCAATTTTATGTTAACGCCCCCAAAATGTACCTGATTCAAGATCAATAATTTACCGCCTGTCAATCATTAAAAAAACAATAGCTTCTGATTTGATTGACAGATCAGCTACCTGTGTTTCCTGATAATCTGAGTTTGCCTGTTTTGAAGACAATTGCCTTGTCGCACGCCAAACTCTTTCATGTACCCGCATAGTATACACGTGGGTTTGAAAACTCCATGTTTGTATTTTATTTTTAAAAAGATTGAAAGTAGATTATTAAAAAATTGACATAATAAACAATTTCTTTTTAATCTTCACTGCTGTTTGTTACTTGTAAGTGTTATATCGTCCACGTTACCTATAAAAAAGACCGCGTCTACAGAAACCGGCTTTAATTATTTGCCGTAATTGGAAGTCCGAGGATTTAAATTATTTTTTAAGAAATGGGATGTAAGAAAAATATTCAGCACTAATAAACGGCATGGCATAGTTTTTAAAAGAAGTTTTATTTTGTACTTTGGCTACAATCCGCACGATGTTTTACAGAAATTGATGTCAGAATTAATGCTCGAATGTCCTCTAACGTCTGGATATATACGTAATTAAAATGTGAAGATAAGTAATTGTGATCGATTTTGAAAAGAAATCTTTCTAACAATAAAATTCTGTTAACATACGAAGAATAAAAAATATGGAATATTTTGGACAACATTGTTGGTCAGAAGAGAAAAAAACCCATTCCGATCACGGTAAATGCATGTTCACATGCACGGCGGATAGGTGGATTATTTTTTTTTTCACTGAATTTTCAGACTTTTTAATCAAGTGATTTCTTTTATTGAAGATTAAAAAGATAAATATTATTGATTTGTAGTCTTTACTCGTGACGTTTATTTTAATATAAGGAAAACATTCTCTAAAAGGATATACATATATCTTATAATTTTTTTCCTTCAAAATATTACGATGAAATCGTTTAGTTTACAAATAAATTCCATATTGAAATATTAATTTTATGTAGTTTCACTCAAAACCAGACACAAACACGTAATGTTGACCCTGATTAACCAAACACAGACTTCCTGTGTACTGCTACGTATACACAGATTTTTGACATCTTGGGTATTGGGGGTCTCCAGGTAAATAACACCACTGTTACTTCGACCACTCCCCCTCCTCAGGTAACCGTACGGTAAAAAAATTGGGTCTTTAAATGACCTAATATGTTATCTACTTCTTTTAGAACACCTTACTAGGTTGTACAGTAAAACATGTTTATACTGAACATGCTAATAATGATTTGATGTTTACAGGGCCTAAAATAAAATTAAGTTTGTTTGCAGTTGCCTACCGACCCACTGAAAATGCACCCGACCCAAATTTTTTTTTAGCCATTTGGTAATTTTATTTTTTTTTTCAATATTTCAGAATATTCAAATTCTCAAATTTTCAAATTTTGACACTTTTTTTTTTTTATCAATCAGTGGTTTATAACAAGAGGTGAGCTTATTCATGTCTAGTAGGAGTATGAAAACCTCTTTTATTTGTTATCTAACAAAAATCTGATTTTTTTTCAAAAAAAAAAAAATAAGAATGCCTACCTACCGACCCAGCCTAAAAATAATAGGTTGGCAACTGCAAACAAAGAATTTTTTAAGCTTGGCCCAGCAAATTGATATTATTTCTAGTGGTTGTAAATTAAACTTTGAACCTAATGGATATGACATATCGTTTCCAAAGCTGTCTGTTATAAGCATGTTTTACTCATGTACTAAGCCTGCCAATATGTTAACTACCATGGTAATAGAATATTCTGTCACTAACAGCTACTTGAAAGGGTTAGAGGTCAACCCTTCACACCAAGTTTCATTTATATCTGGCTAATATGTTCCATCATCAGCCCAATAATCCAAATTCAAATCTCTCATTAATTATTTTATATAAAATGATGTGGATCAATACTTTTCTCTTAAACTTAATTAAGGTTAGAAATTATTCATTAACATTTTGAATTGAATACAAGTTTCAATGTCATGTTATGAAAATTCAATACATGTAGGTCTTTAAATAAAAAATTTCAAATATCTTTTGAAGCTACTGGGCTGTGATTGGTCAATGACAGATGTTACTGGGCTGTGATTGGTCAAGATGGAGGATATATGGAAAAAGCATTCCTCAGCACAGGTATAAGTTCTTCCCTACTTCCATTGCTTTGTTTACAATTAAAATCTCCTGGTTAAGTAATACTATATTACTCCTTCTCTATACGAATAAAAGCCCCACAGCTGCATTAGGAATTATATGAAGGAAGCATATATTTTCATATGTGAATTCTCCCACACCAGACTTATATATAGTAAAAGGATTTCAGAATCCAGATCAAACCTTCAAAAGATTAAATTTCTTCCTGAAAGCATATAACATATAAAACTCTAACATAACGCTAGTAGAGAAAATATTATGGATACTGTGCTGAAAAGCAGACAAAATACATCAGTCGTGTGATAAGTCACTTACGCGTGATTACTCCAACGCTACATAGAACCTTATTAAAGGTAGAAATTCATATATTAATGAGTGAAAATATGACTGAGTTTTCTATACCTTAATTTAGATGCAAAATACAATGTGGTGGATTATATTTTTATGTATTATGAAGTACATATTTTTTAAGTGTTTTTTTTACCTTGTGTTGCTCAGATCTAAGGGCACAACACAAATATCACAATATCAAGTGAACACCATTAACATGCATGTGACACGTGTTGAGAACACCCAAAAGTGAGGACATTTTTAGTACAAACTTTTCAGACAAATCTGATCGTTAACTAAAGAACTTTCTCAATTTTTCTTTGTTAATCATCACAATACTATCTAGTATGTGTAAGCTACTTTTGGGTATTCTCAAAAAGTAACTGTAATGCATACAACATTAAATATATATTTTACTTGGTGAGGAGACATTAATGACATATGTAAAAATTCTGTCCTTGTGTGAACAAATCTTTATAAAGCCCGACTACAAGACCTGACGAACAAGGAACTTGGAACAAAACAGGAGCCACATATCCTTACCTCTTTAGCAGGCTGCTATCAGAGCCCTTTAGAAATCTGAGTAAAAGGACATGCTCTTTGAGAGAATTAGACAAAAAGAATGGGCACTTTGGAAAATTAGTGTGCAATTCTATAGCTATACAGCTAAATTTTGACACTTCAGAAAAGTATTTGCACATGTATACCCATTCATAAATCCAATAACATGAAAATATAATATTGTAATATAAAAAAAACCAAATATATGATTATAAGTACATGTATGTGTTTTAACTGCACCATTTTCTACAAGTAGACATGAATGGGTATGCATTTCATAAACAGAGGTGAAAAAAAAACCATTTAGAGTTTGGCAAATTATCAATACTATTCAATAAAAGACGTAATTATAAAGGTATTCAGATTTATGACATGAGATATAAAGTTTGAACTATTAATAAACACACGTTTTTAGCCACACTCTACCATTCTCTACCACTGGTTATATCCAAACTTCTCTACAACTGGCTGCTGCCCCATGCATTAACTTTATCCAGACACCTACCTGGAGGATGTGGGGGTTTGTTTTATCTCCATGTCCTTTAGGTTCCCCGTGCTGTAGGAATGCATTGGTGTAATGGAATGGATCGGGGAATCCCCGCTGATGTCAGAGTTAGCCTCTCTTTCACTAGACGTGCTGCGGCGAGGTAACTTGGGACTTGGCGTCTGTCGCTTGATCTGGGTTTTTCCGCTCCCAAACCCAAAGAACCTAAAATCCAGTTCTTCATGAAAAATCTCTGTTAATTTAACTAGTTGCTTTTGAATGAAATATGAAATACAAAAAAAAAAAATCATCAACGAAGTCCCCTTCAAATGAAAGCATTCAGAGTTATTACATATGAACCAATAATGCAAACACAAGGTGTGGATGTGAAACCTAAACCACCTAATGAAAATGTCTTAGCAAGTAGTAAACATTCACATACCAAAAGACACTGGCTAAAATTAAAATTTGTATATATATATATATATATATATATATATATACTAATAATCAATATGATCATATTATGAATTATCTTTTATAGGTAGTTAATATGAATGACAAATGAGCTGTTTAACAGCAATACTATCAGTTATCTATCGTAGAAATACAATACTGTAGGCATTCAATGTAAATGCAAACTATACAAAAAAATTTGCTCTAAAATAAAATCTTGCAAGAGATATTTCAGTAAAAAAAAAAATCCACTGTTTAAAACTATTTTTAGCTATGTGAGACTTCTGAAAATAATGTACACTGTACCTTTTCTTTATTGGCTGATTATGGGCAGTCTCTTTCAGGGTAAGGTACTGGTCAGATCTTAGGAATCGAGGATAACTATCCTTCTTCATCAGTAAATATATGTGTTCCTGGGCAGGGTCAAATATATACCTGTAATGTTTTTCAAATACATGTATATTCAAGATACCGAAAACATTCCAAATGTTTTTAGGGTTCTTTATTTTTTTTATTAAATTTCAGATGCAAGTCCTATTGTATTTATGCACAAAGATCATAATTACCTAAAATTACAATTATTTCATTTTTTAACACACAATTTCCATCAAATAAAATCTAATAAAACAATATTAGGAAATATAATGTACCTTAGAGCATCTGGTTTCCCATGCAACTTTTCTCTGTTTTTATTGACTGTTTCTAATGTTTTGCTGTCTATATTTATTTCTTTTGGTGCTCCTTTAGCTAAATATTCTCTGTGGAGTAAAAAAGAAGAAAATTCACTAATATATTAATAAAGTTTGAACTAGATGTGCCAATTATCATCATCTTGTTCTTTGCACTTTTACTTCAGCATAACATCACAGGCTCTGTTGAGTACTTGAATTTTATAATTAATATACTGTACCAGAATCCATATTGATCAAAAATCTGTGTAGCATTATGTTTTCATTATCACAAAGGCATAATTATTATTTTTATTTTTACTCCTACCTAAATATTCTCTTCACATAAAATATACTTGCACCTGTCAGTTCTGTCTTGATATGTAAATTAATTCTGCATTTCGACAATGTCTATTCATTAACTTAAATACCTGAAGTTTCTTTCTTCAACTAATATTGAAAGACTAGTGTTCATTTGACATGTTCTCCCTCTGAATTACTTCCCTTGGACATGAATTTCCAAGAAAACAATGTTTCCTTCACCAAAGTGGCCATAATGACTACTTAGAATTTGATAATGAAGAAAATTGAACATGCTGACCTCCAATATGGTGACCAACAGGAAATAACTTTTGTTTAATTCATATTTGATATCCAATGATGAACCTGTTAGGGCAAGCACAGCTCTGTAAAACTTTTAAATGTCACATAGCATTATGTTTATGACCTTACAGTTTTTAGTAAACTCCTTTATTCTACCTTTACTGTGTAAATGCAAGTCCATCTTTTCTTTTTCAAAGGTTAACAATATTTATGACATATTAGATATATAGGGTCTCTTATTTCCCAGACTCCACATGCATCAGGATTGAGATATGGAACTTGTTTTCCCACAAAGTCGAAAATATCCAAGCCATCAAGTGACAAAAATATAAGATCATATACAAAGTAATTTGTAATGAAGATGCAAATGATTGTTCTGTGGCATGGAAATAGCATTAATTTTTTCAAGTAATTTGTTGCTATGCCTAAGCCACCTTGTTGCTGTGTACCACAATGGATTATCAGGAGTTTAGAATTTTTTCACAAAGTCTGATAAAAATTAAGGTTACTATGCGAGCTGCCAAGTTATGTTATATATACCTGTAGATTTTATCAACAGAGGCCACTACCAGTGACCGAGGTCCATACTTCATATCCTCCACTTCCTTCCAGAACCTGATGTTTTCCTGACTGTACTCCGTATGTAGAAAGCTCTCAAACTCCGTCAAACCCTGCTCATCCTTAATCAGGTTGTAGAAACTTATCCCCCATTTCTTGACTCTTAATTCTGTGGGAATCTTTACCCTACAAAAGCAAAGGATGTATCAGAGCAGAAAAAAAAAATTAAAATTCTATTTTGAACACTTTACACAAAACATCTGACTAAGTGCGAAGCATTTCCAAAGTCAATTTAGTATACAGTAAAATGATTATAATAAAATGCCAAGGATGGGTAATTTCGCTTTATTATAAGTGTTAATTCATTAAATCCAATAAGTTTACATTACAATATATTTTAAAGTCATGGGGAATAGTTTCAGTTTGTTGTAAGCCTGTTCACTATAATCATACTTTACTGTATATAATGTATAACCTAAGTCATTCCCAACTGCTGTATAAGAAGCCTATCTTGTTAACATTGTACATTCTTTACACATTAATAGTATTCTTACAAGTTGTCATTGGCTTCCCAGAACAGTGTGTCATCTGAGATCCAGGGATTGGATGGAAGCGCTGCACTCTGATCCAAAAACGGATCGTATTCCTGGTACTGCTCATTCCAGGTCAGATAACTGCGGCAGAAAAACAATGACTCATTTAAAAAGAGGGTATTTTATGTTTTGTAGTTGGTTAGAAACTTTTAAATGGTAGATATATTTTTAGTAAATATATTTGGTGGCAGATTACCTTTCCAGGACCTTTGAGATTTTTGGCTTGGGTTTCTCTAGGGCTCTCTGAAGAAACTTAATCTGGAATATTGTTTACAAAAGATCAATTTACAAGTAACTGGCATTAAATTAGCAACAAGCAGCATAATTACATAATGTGAATACATTTATACAGTACTTAATGGAGAACAAGAAAAATACATCCGACATATCTGAATATTTAAAACATCAAGGGTAAAAATAAGTGATTAGAAATTTAATATACATGTACTTCAACATATCCATGGGATATGAGATATTATTATGCTTCCTGTGAGTTTGTCTCTATATAATCCATACACTACTATTCTCGCATAGTGTTCAAAGGATTTATATAGCGTAAGCATACTATTCCCAAATAGTGCACGGCTTCCATTTCTGAGGAAAATCCGACAACACCCATACAGGGGAGCGAACTCTCGACCCCGAGATTGTCAGTCCGACGCGCTACCGATTACGCCACAGACGCCGTTATCTATAGTATTGTACTATTATATATATAAACTTAGTTTCAAAAATTTTACACTTAAGATTAAAAATAAACAAAATAATTCTAATAAAATAGTTTCTTGCAACCCCCCTTCCTTCACTCAAATAATATTCTCTAAAACTATCTGTAGATTATACCTAAAGCATGGAACGTTCAAAATTGAAGAAAAAGATTATGACGTACATGTACATGTTTCATAAGGTGACGTCATAATAGAGTAGACGAATGTTACAGTTGATGAAACATTGGGAATGGAGAAAATATTGCCGTTTTTATACAGTAACAACAGTCAGCAAAATAATAACACTATAGGGGCTCGTGCACCATGTGTCAAAACCTGAGTACTATTTAGGCATAGTGCACGCAAAACACAACACTATTATATAATGGGTGTTAAAGACATAGAATGCCAACTGAATATTACTTTCTTTGCATAAATAAGTCTGTGTGTGAATGAGTTTGTACATGTAAGGTGGAGAGGGGGAGGGGGAGGGGTTGTTTCTCTCTCCAGTCCCTACCTCAGCTTTATACGATTCCTTGTTCTTTCTTCGCCTCGCTGCCATCTGACTTGGCTGGAAATACCTCTTTGGTCCCTCTTCCATTGTCTTAATACAACCAGGCTGGAATTACAATATTACCATTATAGCAACACTTTTACAGCAAGGTGGATCATTATTATTGCAAATTAAGTGGGAAAATTCCTAAAGAATGTTGTATTCTTGAATATGGTAGAGTAATAAATTCTTACATTAAAATTCAAATAAAAAAATTACTGTATAGGGGGAAAATAACTCGCGGTGTTAATATTCGTTATATTCACGGTGATAATAAATCTGTGAATTCAAAAAACAGTGAATAATTTTTCAATAATCACCATGTTTTTTATTTGGAAATTTTAGAATAGATTACGATAGGTTTAAATATATTTACATGTACCACAGTACATGGTCATTTCAGTAATTACTAGTAGTACTTGTCAGTCAATTATTTTAATTAGCACGCTTTACATTAATTCAAGTCAACAGATAATAACCTGTATTTGTTAAAAGGCTTTTTAATAACCAACACTACATGTTTCATCAATCAAAACACGTGGGCCATGAGTTTTGATTACCCGTGCGTAACTATAATGTTACCACGCACGGCGTGTGCATTACCTGCATTTTCATGCATATTATAGTTTTTATCGACATTTTGATTAAAAAAAAAATCATTCAAATAACTATCAAACTTGCTGAAGATTTGAAAGGATATTATTTCGTCGACCTACATTAACACATTTATTACCGTCCAGTGGTTTTTCGTCGCGATGTATTAAAGATCTTGGGGTGTACATGCACTCATCGTAATAGAATATGGGAAAGTTATTTGACGTTTATAGTCAAGGACTTTTGATAACTGCACCTGTTTTTATTAATCGTCAATTGTTTATTATGTCTAACTATTTTATATTAACCTACCCTGTTGTTCGTGAAATAAAGACATAACAATGATGAATGTTGTTTACATGTAGCAATGGATTAAACGGATATAGACAAAGGGAGGTAACTTCTATAACATAAGAATTCTGCGAAATCAAGAAACCGCGATCATGTCCGATGAGAGAAAACCGTGAAAATTACAACCCGTGAAATTAATCCCCTATAGTACATTTAGGAAACTATTAGTTATTCAGTAAACTTTCCTATTACCTTTTCCTGAAGGTCTAACAACTTTCTATTCTAAGACTAAGTTACCGGTAAACAATTAGCAGAGGTTGATTCATGATTCATGAACTCTCTAAAATGAGTTCCATAAATTACTGTATATTAATGGAGGATTAGATAATTACTGGAGGTCGATGAACTCTCCAGAATGCCTTCTCCTGTAGATCTAACAACACCTTTTCCGTCCTTCGCTGCCTCTTTGCTTCACTGGAAAAAAAGATGCAACCCATGAGTGAAAATTTAAAAATGACATTTCTTTGACTGTTTAAAAAGCAAAACCTTCACAGGAATGTAAATTTTAAAGAAGACAATCAAAAGCTTTGGCATGTCATAAAATAATCTTCAAAATAATAAAAAAAAAAAAAGGAGACACTTGAAAATGTGCCTTTTTAAAAAATAAAATGAGAAAAGTTTTTTTTTAATTTACAAGCACAAATTTTAAAGTTATCGGTACTGCGCTGGCTTTTACATGTAATTGCAACAATTAATATTTCTTTTAGTGTTATAATGATTTTTTTAAACATTTGGTTAGAATTTTTTTCTGAAAAAAGAGAAATTTTGATTCACAATTAAGTATGACATTTTAAGATTAATTGTGCAGTGATTTTGATTACATGGTGTGACATTTTAATGTGATATAAGTTATACGGGAATTAATATTTATGTAAACAATGGTAAATAAATGATTTAGATTACAATAATCAGAAAATTACTGAAAAGGGTTAGCCAATATCACCTCTCATTCAAGCAGTATTTATGTATATACCTGCAATATTTACTAAATACTGCCATTGAAGGTCCAAGATCTCAAGAAACAAGTGCATGGTCTATAATGGTGGCTATGAGTGCAAATGTCATGAATCCCTATACCTGAGTACACGACCATTAAACCTTTATGTTAAGAATTATTTGCCAATTTGACCAAGTTTATTAATACTCACATAATTTCAATTTTGCTTTACTGAGTTTTTAAAAAAATATCACTGGTTATAAATAATTTAAAGTTTTGATGATGTCAAAAAATAAAATTCTACCGTTAAACCCAGGCTAGCAGCTACGTGAACAATATTATGCAAAATTCTATTGAAAGCTTCAAGAAATAACAAGATCCAAAAATTATGTTGTTTCCTATGCCTGTATGTTTTGATATGAAAAAGAAAGTGAAGACTGAGAATTCAGAGCACACTATGTGGCCTGCAGGCCTGCATTGCTCACCTAACAGACGCCGCCTGATGGCCATGAAAATATAACCCTGCTTTGGTCATTCTGGAAAACATCCACAGCCATTTGTAGCAGCATGCATATATATACTGCCGATTCCATGATTTTATTTCCATAAATATTTGTGTGTGATTTTTCTTTGATAGCAATGTCTTTTATCTATTACTGCTTGTGCTTGAATGACTTTTTATGTATTGTAAATTCCCTGTGAACCGTCGACTTTTATATTCTTTTATCAAATGATGCAAAAGAATTGTTTGTAACGTTTCAATGAAGAACTAATTTTTCTGAATAATGTTTAATCAATCATGTCCATTTAAGAAACTTTAATTTGATATAATATTTTATAAAAAACTTAAAATAATTTTGTATCTATTATACATACACTAAGTGGTTTTTTTTTTTCAACTCTGCAGGGATAAATTCAGAGAAAAACATGTACTGTAAAAGCAAAAGTGTTGTGGGGGATTATATTTTGTTTCTTTTTTTTTTTTGTTAATAACAATTATTAACGAAATTAAATCCCACACGAAATTTTATGTGACTATATAATGAATAGGGTTACTTTCAAAACAATGAAATTAAATGCTCTTGAAACTATTTAATCTGACAAATCACCAAAATTTCATCCCAGAAATATTAGTGTGTCTACAGTACATACTAGTAACAATTTTAGCTCCAATTGAAAATAAATATAGGCCTTGTAATTGACCTGTGAGTTAGGTTGACAAAACAAAATAAAATGTATTGGATTTACCTGACTTGTTCTTTTGCTTGCTTCTCTATAAATTCTTTCTTATCGGCAAAAACCTTCAGTAGTTTGTCAAATGCCTCCTAAAATACAATGTACAAAAGCTTATTTAAAGGGTGACATAAATTTACAGTATTCCCCACTTTATGTATGTAATAAATTTCTGAAAAACACTCTGACTGCAGGAACAACAATTTGCAATATACAATACATACATTTGATGAAAAGTATTCACTTTTAAAGATGGCCAGTAATTCTAATTCGTGAGTACATGTATTGCATTTTGCAAAATTCTGCAATTGAAATTTTATCCATCATCCAATTAGTCTTCAATGACTAACTATTAGTCCTACTACATGTATTAAGCCTAGAAAACAGTAGACTTTACAATTTTTCCTATGTGTTCTTTGTAATTGCATGCCCATGCCGACAAGGTTTCCTACGAATGGAATGCCTTATTTTATACAGCCTAAACTTTTAGAAATGCATAAGTGTATTCATCACTGAGTATATATTTATTCTATCAAATGAATTGTTCAGCAGTATCAACACCCAGCTTGTATATCTTTAAACAAATTAAGACAGTCAAATTTTGTTCTGTCCTGGGAATCATACCATGTATTCAATATGAATGAAATAATTTCAGATTTCTAAAATAAGTGATTCATAATCTCTCTACACACACGTGCTACTTGTGTTAAGATCATTATAAAAGTACAGACAAATTCTGGGTTCTTAGAACTGTTTAACTGCCCATCTCATCTACTTTCATTTTCTGAACAACAAAGTGGTACTACATGTGTATTACGCCTACATAAGTACTGTATTTACATGTGTTCATTCATGTAATGGTAAACTTCCTATTGATCAAGCACCCACAGGAACCTGACATATATCATGTCACAATATCTCAACTTCCTTGATCCACACATAAATTTTTAAAAGTATTTGATAATTAATAAGAAAATAATATTTGTGAAAAACATCTATCTTAAAAGCATCTATGACTGCAACCTTTTTACCTAACATATCATATACTTCAAGATTAAAGTATCAAAAGACTATGAATTTGAAATGACCTAGTTGATTTTATCAATGATGGAACAGCATGTAAGAGTTAATGGACAAGTTAGGTACCGGGTGACTATCTATATCTCAAGGATCCAGGAAATTTAGCTCAAATCCACGATACAACTAATTAATTATAACTGTATGTACTATTCAATCAAGTACAAGCACAAACTACTTTAAATCATTTAGACCAGATTAAAAATACTTCAATCAGTTTTATAGAGATAAAATTAAATGTCATCTTTAATATTGTGTTTTACTTGAAACTATATTTTTTTAAAAAGGTGACTGAAATAAGCTGTTTGTTCACTTTGACAGAAAAACGTTGCTATTAATCTTCTTGAGGTTTTTCGCATTAATTTTTTTTTGGGGGGGGGGGTTCCATTTTACAGACCTGTTCATAAGGTTCTAATCCATGTTTCTGTTTATTTCTTAAACTTCTTTTCTGTAGATAGATTGCTGTAAAGAAAACAAGTATCTTAGATTGAAAAAGCATAATATTTATTTGCAAACATTTCCTCTAGATAACACTATTTGAACAAAGCATCTATTACTGTATAAATACAGTTTTATCATATATGTTGAAAAAATTATTGTTTGTCATAAGCTTAAGGGATTGATGTGTGCAAAGCATTTTATTAAAACCATTGAGGTTTGAAAAATAAAATAATTTCAGGGGTTTAAAATACAATTTCTCAGATGTTTGTTACTTATACATGTAATTCAGTTTCAAATATTAACATAAGAAATAAGATGTCATTTTTAAAATTCTACGATTTGTTGTGGTATAAATGCATATTGTTGACTAACCCATATGTATATCTCAACAGATTATTCAAAGTAAAACCTGTACCGAATTTAAGGCAATATTTCTTCAAATTAAAGTTACACGTAAAGTAAAGCATAGTATATTATGTTTAATAAGCATATTTTACTGTACTTTGTTTTCTGAGTAACACCTTTGATACATTACCATATTTGATGCTATCCGCTGTCCCATCCTTACGGAATGGCCAGAAATATGGAGCCTGTGTAAAGAAGAATTCACAGTTTTCATGTTTTGTTTGTGATGAACACAGCACACGGCTAACTTTTTATAAACTACTCACAAATCAAAATACACTGAAATACCCGGTAATACTAATTAATTCATCAAATTATCCAAAAATATAATACCCGGTATGAGCTTTCTGTTCATTTCTGGTCAGGACAATAACTCAAAGTTTTTAGTGGCATTTGATTTCTTGACATTTTTGGATTG
>PRKT01000350.1:0-39606 GCA_003671525.1 Saccostrea glomerata | reverse complement strand
GGGGGGGGGGGGGGGGGGGGGGTAAGAGGAGCAAATGCAGAAAGATCAAATTCTCTTTCATATTTAATTCTATGAGAGATATTACAGCAAAATTATTTGCTACATTTATCATAACATATATTATTCACAACCTCACAGGATGCAGAATTATTTGAACATATTTGGTGTTCACATGTATTCAGATTCATATGCCTTGTTTAAAAGAGACATCACCTTATTGTTTTCTAGGATTTCTGCATAGGTGAATGAAAATATGGGAATCCTTAACCTAGCTGCGTAAAAAGGAGGCCTTTTTTTCCTTTCAGGGTAAACAATTTCAGCTTGTACACCAATTTGAACATAGGTGATTTATTGTAGGGGGAGGGGGGCATAAACCTGCATGAAAAAGATAAAATGAATTCATTTTGATAAATTTTGGATTAAAATCTTGTTTACCTGGAACCTATATTCTGCAGATCTGTCATATTTCACAATGTAACTTGAGAGTTTAAAGTCTATTGGGTATATATAGCCATATTGACATAAATTGGTTGCTAGGTAACACGCTTCCTTGACATCAGATATATTGTACTTTCTCTTTAACCAGTCCACAATATCACAGCCTGCAATAAAACAAGAAAAATATTAAAACACAGCAGAAGTAGCATAAAGCATTAAACAAATCAAGTTAAAGTCTTGAAAAGTTAGTTCTTTAACAAATGATAGTACATGTATAAAACTATAAATATATTTCATTGTCAATTGATTATAATGAAGAAAACAATGGGAGTACATGTCACACAATAACAACATTTTGTGTCATCATGAAATAAATCCATGCCATCATGATAAGTAAAACATTCACAAAGCTCAGATTGTTCTCTTGCAATGTAATTGAACTATTTTTAAAACATTCTATTAATGACATATTTGTTCACAAAAAGGACATTTGTGTCAATTTTGTGAAAACCCTAAGCAAAGATTATCAATTAAATAGACTGTCATGTGGGATGAACATATACATATCTTGCATCTTTTGTATTTCTTTTTTTTAAGCTTCACCTCTTCTTTTGTTCAGAAACATCATCTACTGTAAATCTTTGTTTATTCAGGATAACTTTAATATCACTTTATTACAAGACCATAATGCTATAGTTAAAGATTAAAAAGAGCAAGCAGAAAGTGTCGCTTATTTTTGGCTTAAAAATACCAAATCATTACAAAGTTATAGTCCAGACAAGAATTTCATGCTTTTTTCTTCAAGTGACCATGAACCTGCATGAATGTCCTTGGGTTAAGGACTAAAGGTAATGAATTAACCTTGTATCAAAAGCAATCTCTGTACCAAATATCAGCTTCCGGTGTTTCTCCGAGCAGCAAAGCAATATGCCCTCCCTTCTTCGAAGGGGGGCATAAATATCAGCTTCCAGTGTTTCTCCATTACTTATAGGTGCTTGGACAGGAATTTTATAAATTTAGGGGGTGGGTATAAAAATCAGATAGTGCTATATTATTGTTGCTATCCCTCCCTCAGAATTAAATGTCTTTTGCAGACATAGATACTTTCTTTAATTATTAATTTCTGAATTTTTCCAGAGCATTTACCTGGGTATTGTTCTGAGGTGATATTGACGATACACCTGGTCAAGGTACGAACCAATACATTTAATTTACGGGATCAGGCTGATTATAAGTGTAATGTCAGATCTATATTTAGCTACACTGATGATAATCTGCCACTGACTGAGAATTGATTGAGCCTTCTGACGTCAAACAGAACTCAAATTACTACAGAGGTGAGAAGGAAGAAAAATAGCCGGCTACAGCTATTGAAGAAGCTATAAAATGTATTACTAGCACTATCAATGACAAGAGTGGGATAGGAGGAGATTTCAGATGTTCCACAGAGAGCAATGTTATGCATGCATGTTACTGGGGAAAATCACAGTCATTATGTATCCAATTAGCCTGAGTTAAATTACGAGGCAATATTAGACTTAGTAGATATTATTCACTCCTTAAAGAGATACACAATTAGTTTTATGCTATTATTAACACATAATTTTTTTAAAAATATTTCTTTACAAGTACATCTTTGAAGGGTGAGGTAAAGTTGAACCAGGCATTAAGACCATAAGCTGACAATAGACCTTGTTTAATACTTCAAATTACCGGGTAGATAAAACTTATGTAATAATTTTAATTATCAAACACATTTTTTCACCAAGTGTTGGAATCAATTATAAACAATATTCCTTCATTTTCATGAATTTGAATCTAAAACATTAGATTTTAACTAGGAATGATAAGTTTGATTTATTTAAGTTTTTTCTCAGTTTATTGTCTTGAGATCTGGAATTCACTACAAATGATGAAGAAACATGTATAACAGTTATTATTCTTCACCCAAAAGGCTCAATGACAATTATAAAATTAAAGGAGATCGACTGTTTTAAAAGAAGGTAACTGGAAAATAGTTAATACTCATTCACATAAGCACATATACAAACTCTATGATATATAAACTATCTAGTATGATTAATTATAGACCAGGGATTAATCTAGGTTTTGGGGGAAACTACCCTTTCTGGAAAATTGGGAAAATCAGCAAGGGTCAGGGAACCACTCGAGCGAGTGCAGGTCAGGTCCTGCTTGGGGACCAATTGAATTTCAGCATTTTTATGACCATTTAAAGTGCATAAAGTAGCAATGTAAAACCATATTTCTCATATACTGAAAAATTTTATTTTAAATTTTTAGTATCCTATGAAGGAAAAAAAAACATTTGAGGTTTTTATTATTGTAAGGGGAATATTTTACTCATCAAAAGGGGAAAATTGAATCTTCAGTGGAAAATTTCTCTAGGGGAAAAACACCGAATATCGGTAGTAAATATGCCCTAGATTAATCTCTGTAGACTCAATTCGAAGTTGAGGATACATGTAGTACTATGATGGTACTATGTAAAGTGAAGTAGTGTATCACATGATTGATAATTATTACAGGCTAATTTAGGAAATTTATGTCCCCACTTAAATCTGAAGTTTATCAAATATATTAATTAAATAACATAATTTATCCGGAAACAATTTGCACAGGCACTTTCAGGATGGAACCCCCTCCACCTTTCTATTTTTCTTTTTAAATCTGGGATCAACACGCCCTTTTCCTAATTTTGTGCTTTAATATGCACTTAATTGCAATATTTCTTGCGAACCAGTCATTGAAGTCTCTGTGTATGCGAACTAGTTAACCCCTGGTAAATCGCAAAATAAAGGCATTGTGAATCAAAGTTGCTTTGCAGTAAGTAGTTTTTGCAATGCTAAAATTTTTACCAAGAATTATCATAAAATTAGCAGGATCCAAAAATTCTCTATACATGTATTTGTGTTCATACTGAATAAGACTATGAAATTCTGAACTTGGTCATCACGTAGCTATAATTTTCAATGTAAAAGTAAAAAGACTTTTTAAGATATCTTGCAGAGACTTGTAACAGACAGACAGACATACAGACCCAAATTATTGACAATGCCTGCTTTTACTGTGAAAAAACAGACAAAAACGGTTCATTTTCTAATGGAGCCTTCCCTTCTACAGATTTTTTTTCCCCATTTCATTCTTCCAATACTTGTGCTTTAGATGACTGACCCTTACCTGAGAAGGACTGAATTTGGTCACTAAATAGATATTTCTTTGTCCTCATAACAATGCCATCATTGTCTGACTTTGCCATGGCAACTATCATCTTCTCCATCTAAAATTATACAGAATTAATAAGTTTCTGCATCTCCATAGTCAAAGTTAACAATCCTTTACAGTACACATAAACAACACTCTCTGAATAAAGTTTCATCAAGTACACTTACATGCAATATTGGCATAAATTTAAATAAAAACGAACAAACAGACCTACAGAGATTTCATTTACATAGTAAATTAAATGGTCAATTTCAATAAATGCAGGACTGTACATTTTGGGTTACATCATTTATACTTGAATATCATCCGTATATATGTGTGATATATTTTTCATAAAAGTTTTCTTTTGCTTATTAGTGTTCAGTGGTGTACAAATCACACAAGCTTTGCTTAGTAAGTAAGATTTACCTTATTGACAAACACAGTCTTAGGAGGTTTTATATGGCGATTCTCCATCTCCTATGATTTTACGATGGTAGTATGTGGTATTACACACAATAGCTGTGTTTCTTCTTAATTAACCACAATAAGCTTATGAGTTTTTGTCTACTCAGAAATAGTAATGTCATCTTCTCACTAAGACTTTTTTTTTTGCAATTACATAACACACAAAAATTCAGGTTGTATAAGCAAATTAATCCAGCACACAGTAGTTAAGGGAATTGAAATATTTCATAACATTCACAAAAAAATCCATAGATTTATCAACATATCAAGTATGTGTCCATGTGTATAAAATGACTATTGTGTGTAAAACATCATCTACGCAGGGTTTTAATGCCCTTATATCAGGAAACAAAATATTACTGTCGACAGTTGGTACTTTATTTATTTATCTGACAAATTAAAAATCTTCAATAGCTATCAATACTTTAACGATTCAGCCCATGTCAGCAAAATGATTGGAATTCCCCAATACTAGATAAGTCATAATAATATATTGTACTGTTAAAATATTTCATCGGATTCTTAGATACATTTAAAAATCCCTTCTGTGAAATTTAACCCATTGAAATCTTCATCCTGAGGACTTCCTTTGTGTTACAAGCCCATCAGCTAACAAGGATTAAATACACTTGTATAAAACTTCACTAAAATCTAGGTCACACTTCATAAAAGCATGTCTATTATCTGTCAGCCGACTCAAAGATTGTATTTTGTCATCAGAATCTGGTGTGTTAAATCTAGAGATTTGTCCACACGTAACAATGCCTGTACAGTATCTATCTTTTACTGAAATTCATGAGTAGTTTTATTGGCTTTTCTTGCATTCCAAATACAAGACTACGAAAGAGAGAGGATGATCATCCAACAAAAATGTAAAATATACAGAAAACAAACACTGATCAATCTCATAAATCTAGCAAACAAAATACATAGTTAATGGGGCAAAAATCCAGACCCCTGGAACATCAAAAGTTGGATCAGATGCCTAGAAGAAGTGATCACCCTCTGTGGCCTAGTCACACCAACCCCAAGCCCTATATGTATTCATCAGGATGAGAGATTAATCTGTATTAAAGTTTAGTTTAAAAAACAAATGATTAGCATTAATTGGTATGAAATTTGTCATTCCAAGTTTAACCTAGTGAAAGGTTTTATTTGGTAATAAGATTATTGTAAGAACCATGGAAAATATAGATTCTGGCTGAAAACAATAAAATGTTGAAATCCCTGTAACATCAACTTCTTTGTTAGTAAGCTGCTCCGTTAAAAAAAATTATCATATTCTGAGCATGCACTTGATTTATACAACTTCTCAACAATGCTGTAAGTAGCAAAATTTTTCCAAAATTTCTCAGTTATGATGCTGGTAAGAGAGAATGCTCAAAGGGCTGTAACTGACACATAAAAGACTTCATTTTCAGCCTTCCATGGCAACTGGCAAGTGGAGGCATTACAAAATGAGTAAAAAATTCTTGAGGGGATGTTGAACAAACAATCCTTTACAGCTACATTACAGTACATGATACATCTGATGTAGAAACAACCTTCAATCACACAGATTTGACAATATAAAACCATAGCATAATAGTTTAAATAAATTATTAGATATTATATAATCAATATTACATAACAATGTATTTCCTTCAAAACTTGTTAAAACTGAGAGGAAGTTCCATAGAAAGGAAATGAAAACTATAATGATTTTAAAGACTAAAGTAACAGCTATTCCCCAGGCTTTAACATGTTTAAGGGATAACTTATACTGACAGATGTACCGGGTATTATGGTGACCTAACATGTAGCAGTTATGAGATAAAAATGACTTGTCTTGGAATTTCATATGACATATGGTGTTCCTCTACAACCCCTAAGAGGACCAAAAACTTGTCCACCTTGGTGACTGTATAAATGAAGCAACTCTGGACTAATGGGAGTGACAGCAGTTTTTTCAAGGGGAACAAAAGGTTTCCTCAAAACTACCATAGAACATCTCCAAAGGAAGATATATTCAGTGCAATAAACAGATCAGATGAACATGGATGAACTGGACTGCTTTTAGGCCTGGAGGGAAGATAGCATACATCAAAAATCATGGCCTGGGCTGCCCTGTTACAAATTATTATACATTTACATATATACTGGTATGTACTAGTACTACAAGCATCTTGTGGGTCATAAGAAACCTATTACTCCTCAAATACCCCCTCCCTTCCCAGTGACTTGACATAGACACTAAAATCCAATGAGCAAATTGCCAATTCAGATTATCATGCAGCTTCACTTCAAGCAGAATGTATGCGCTGAAGACAGGAGGACCGCAAATATAGGACACAGAACATTATTTCACAGGAGACTACTTATGGGCAGATATATCTAACAATATTGAGGACATGCAATAACCAAATAAAAGATGTACAACTTTTGTAAATTATCCATGCACAAATAGAGGTCTAAGCTCCCATAAAGCATGTAATAACAATGTTACAAATTTGGAACAGGAAGCAAAGGAAGGAAGCAAAGATTTTTATTTTTGTTTTTAATCATACACATTCATTTCGTTTTCCCTTTCCAAATGTATTTTTTTTTTCAGCAATGTATCAAAATAAGGAGAGAAATTTCATGTGACAATAATAACGTTGTCAGTCAATGACAGTCTAAAGTTTCAAAAAGATGTTGGCAAAGACAGACTACCAAGTTTACCTCTTTAACGTTAGAATTTTTAAAATGAAATTGTTTTCTTCATTTTTTAACTGTCATAAAACAATAATAGTACATGCATTGATAGAGTGTCTTCAAGTGTTCCTATGAGAACAATTGCCATATAATTTCTTAAAACAATACTATTATATAATGCATTTAAACAATGCTAAAAGTAGAACATTCTTATTTAAGTAAATAACATTTTGTTGGATGATTACAAAGCTATAAAAACATATAACAAGAGACAGGGAAGTTTACATTAAATCACACAGGACACTGTCTTATGCTGGCATCAAAAGATCTTTTTTTAAGACAAGACTCCTATCTGTACAATATGTTGATCACTGTTTACATCCTGTATCCACTATCTTGTATCATTCTCAGGATTATCTTCAGATTTTTAAGCAACATGCAATACAAATCAACAATGGTATTTGATATAAACTACACTGTTAATGCATCAACTGGATTTCCTCTTGAGTATATTTTTCTCTGAGCTCTTGACAAAATAAGTCAACAAAGTTTGTTTATTTGGTCAGAATGCTCATTGTGTAAATTATCAATGGAAAAGATGAGTAACAGGACATTATTATCTGATTTACTTTCTGTTAAGATCTTTGTTAGATCCTAAGCATGGAAAATTCAATACAAACCGGACAATAATAAGTTATCACATTATTTTTGTGCTTCTTAATCATATGCATGGAAATATTATGTACAGCTAATATGTAAAGTTCCTCATTTTTTAATCATATTGAGATAAATAACAATGTATATAGATATCAACAACAAAATGTGTAATAACTTATTACTCAAACCATTAATAGTAAAATCAACTCTTATATATATGCACACATGTGAAAGATGTAAACCAGGGATGACCCTAGTAAACTTCTGTGATGTTGCAGGTCATATGTTTACATGACACAGTTTACTTCAGACATTCCTGAAAAACGTGCCATTTTCTAGATGGAAACTGAAAAGAATATCTCGATAAAATGTTTTTTCCAGGTCGAATCGATAATTCTTCAATGTCAAAGTGTGACATTGACTAGCCTTACCTTGGAGAAGACAGATAGTCTGGTTTTGGAGTCCTGTTCCACCGCCATCACTTCCCTGTGAACTGTCATTGTCGACTGACCAGTCCTTTAATTATCGTCATTGTTTACAATGAGTCTGTGCATCTCATCAAACAAGATTAATATTGAGATAAAATGCGGAAGTAAGTAGTTGTTTCTGAATCTGGACCGCTACCATCAACGAGGAAGAAAGCATAATAAAGTATTAGATAATTCGTTCTACGAGTTAGTCGAGTCTCTCTCTCTTTCTCTCTCTCTCTCTATAAAATAAATAAATAAATAAATAAATAAATAAATAAATAAATAAATAAATAAATAAATAAATAAATGAATGAATGAATGAATGAATGAATGAATGAATGAATGAATGAATGAATGAATGAATGAATGAATGAATGAATGAATAAATAAATAATAAACCATTCATTCATTTGTTTATTTGTTTTAGTAAAAAAAAATTTTAAAAAAAACATAATTAAAAACTTACATTGCATCTAAATATGTAGAGAAAATACGGAAGAAGGCATCAGACATATTAATGAAGAGGGATGTGTCTTTGTCTATGAAAATGTCTTCTAATAATCATCATATTGACAAATATATTTTTGAAAAAAAATTATTGATGACTGTGAAAATTTATTAAGGCTATGAAGTAATGCATTGTATCTTTATGCCCCCGTTATCAAAGATTAGGGGAAATATAGTTTTTGCCCTGTCCGTCTGTTTGTCTAGCTGTCTGTTTATCTGTTTGTCCGCAAATCTTTAACATTGTCCATAACTTTTGATTGGGTGGGGCTATTTGGTTTCATATTTCACAGGTATATTCCTTGGGGCATTACCTTTCTTTTCGTACCACCAAATTTGATCTCGTGACCTTGACCTTTGGGTTATTTCCAGTTTTTTCTAAACATTTTAAAAACTATAACCTAGGCCAAAACTTTTGATAAGTTTGTGCTAGAGCCTTCATTTAGACCTTTAGTCTTTGACCTTCGAGTTTGACCCACTTTCTAAGAACTTTAACCTTGGACGTTGGTCATAACATTTTAACCCCTTAGTCTATGGCTTTCATATTTTACAAGCGTATTCCTTATTACAATACCTTCCCTTGGATGCCAACAATTTTAACCTTTTGAGACCGACCTTGGAGTTTATTTTGCATTTGAGAAACTCTATCCCTCGCCATAACATGCATAAGCTACCATACGGCGGAATCACAATCACATCTTGTTTGGTGGATAACATCTAAGTAGTGTAGTAGTACATTCAATTTACTAGGTTGTTAATATTGGGCATTTGTTGCAGCAAGCAGGGACCTATATACTATATAGTATAAAGGTCCCTGCTTGCAATGACAGCAAGTTTTGGAAACTTGGCTCTCTTCATTTTTTTTTCTAAATTACGACAATATTGGCCCATTGGGTCCGACTCATTGGCTCTTGAGAAGACAAAAATGTTAAAATTTTACAGACGAACGACGGACAAAATGTGATCAGAAAAGCTTGAGCTTTCAGCTCAGGTGAGCTAAAAAAAAAAGTCGTAAAATATTTCGGAAATATAATTTCCGTCTGTATTTCTTCTTTTTTTTTATATTGATATACCCATAATGCATTAGTGCCGCCATATTTGTCATACAAGAAAACCGGGAACCCACGCGACAAACAAAACTTTTAAAAATCTAAGTAAAAGAAAGGCCAAAGAGTCCATTGATCAATAATGGGAGATAAGTTGGACTTAAGTTTAGATGATATAATCAAACAGAACAAAAAGGGAGGGCGCGGAGGAGGTCGAGGCGGGGGACGCGGTGGCGGTGGTAGGTTTAACAAAAGCCCCCGCGGTGGTCGAGGTCGGGGAAACCGTGGAGGAGGGGGCCGAGGCGCGTTTAGAGGTGGCGTACAGAAACGCAACAGCACGGGAAGATCTCAACAATTCAGTCGTGTAAGTTTTGTGGTAGTCTCATTCAAGTATCTTGTCTTATCAGATTCAGTACATATGAAAAGTAAGAAAATGTTTTGCGACTCAAGTCTATGCAAGTTTAGAAATTTAGAAACTTTTAGTTAATTTTTCAAAGCAAAATAAGTTAATACCTTTGCAACTGCATAAAACAAAGGATCTGCTTAAAAATCAACTCTATATTTTGAACAGTGTTATTTTAATCATTATGAAATAAACTTGTGTTGTCTGTCATACAAATGCTGACAATTGCTCTGTTACACATTTTAGCCCAAGGAATTACCTGATGTATGGCAACATGACATGTTTGATGGTGGCGCCGCCCCAGTCAAGCGATTTGGAGGCGGTGGTGGTGGTAGTGGAGATGGAAAACTACACATCTCAAACCTGGACTTTGGAGTGAATGACTCAGATATACAGGTGCAGAGCTATAACATTGTACCCTAAAGGGTCTCATATATAATGGCAAGGATAGTCTAAATGTAATATGTTGTATTTTTTTTTCAATATCAGCTTTGAATTTACTTCAGTAATCCTTTCTTCAATGGAACAATTCTTTCTTTATACTACAGGAGTTATTTGCCGAATTTGGTCCCCTAAAGATGGCTGCAGTCCATTATGACAAATCTGGACGATCTATAGGAACAGCAGAGGTTGTATTTGAAAGACGCCCCGATGCCCAGAAGGCCATGAAACAGTACAATAATGTTCCATTAGATGGTAAAAAGCCAACCTAATATTTAGTGACAATTGTTTTATTACTTTCTTCAACCTCAATCTAGCTTTCGTCAAACTGCCAACCCTCAAGACTTTAGCGTAGGCTTTTTGCGCATCTCAAATACACCATATGTTTTATTTCATTAAATCCAGTTCTCTCCAATAAAGATTAAATACCCATATAATTGTCCTCATTCAACATTCAACCATCATAATGGTTAAGACATAGTCTTAACTGCACTTGCTATTCTTGTCATTTTTTATGCAAATTTGTTATCGAAATCAATTTCTATGCTAATTTGTGATCTAAAATAACTTTAAAGTAATGAAAATGTCTATGACTGGGGGGTCTAAGCAGCATTTGGACTTCCTATTTACAATTTTTCATATGATGTTGGCAGTTCTGATTCATTATATTGCATAAATTATGCTTCAAATTTTTCGTGGTGCATATATTTTTATTATATGATTAAAAACACAATAAATCCACAGAGATGAGAATGATTCATACTATTGAAGAAAAATTATCATTACCTTTATGATGGTTGGAAAGATTATCAAGATTTGAAATTGTTTTGCAGGTAGACCTATGAATATACAACTGATTGGTGCAACAGAGACAGCCACAATGTCCAGCAGAATAGGAAGACGAGAAGGCGGATCGGCAGGGGGTGGGGGAAGGTGTGTATTATTACATTCCTGTAAATTCCAATTTCGCTCTTATAATTTTAAAGCGACTAGGGATGGCAATCGATTACAGAATTGCTAATCGGTTAATCGCAAGAGAATTCATTTGTCTAAACACAAATTAATAAACGAAACGGAATTAGTATAAAACGAGAATTTCGTGATATGCAATATATTTTACCTAAATATTTCAAGAATTTTATTATATTTTGGTTCTGATAGGAATTCCTGAATGAAAGAAAATACAAATTAAGGTTTAATTTTTATACCGATTTAAACTTGACTTTAATAATGAGAACATCATGTGTTATAACTTATAGCCTATTTTTTCTTGTGCTCTCCAAAGTTATTGAATTCGGTATTTCTTTTAAAAAGGTAATATTATCAGGTACTTGTTTTATTTTAGCAGGATACTGACTGAATTCGATTACGACTTACAATTTTTCAATATATATTTTTGTAGAACTGGAGAAAGTTTAAAATATGGAAGAAAGAAATGAGCTACAAATTGGAACCATGGGGTTCTTGGCTGAAAAACGTAGAGGGTAAGGTTTAAACTTACTATGCATAAATTTCCTGCCATATCTCTCTGCAAAAAAAGCAAGAGGAGAAAAGAAGAACTTAATATAAACATAAGATTATTGATGTCTAATAATGCAAATAATCTCAAGCAGGCATTACGCTCTATGCAAACAATATACAGGAGAATGTTTTTATAAGCTTTTGCGATATACATACAAAATGTAGAGTACGTACCCAGTAACAATTTAACCACCGTGATAAAAACGTTAAAATAAGGGCTTTTCTGATTTTTATGGTCAATATTATGTACGGCATGTTTTGGTTGTTGTTTTTGTTTTTTTTGATTGGGGGATTGTCAGATTAAGTACATATTATATGATGCATTGCTTGTTATAAGTGCTTTCAATTGTTATTTTTTTAAATATATATTTGCGACGACGACGACGACGACGACAACGACAACGACAGACAACGGACAAATTTTGATCAGAAAAGCTCACTTGAGCCTTTGGCTCAGGTGAGCTAATAAAACGATTACAAACAAATTGGCAAAAGAAATAGAAAGTATAATTGTTTCCGTCATAAGTAGATTTCATCTATTAAACTATTCAGAGGGCCCAATTAGGGAACTCTGATAAAGAAATCTGTGAGTAGTACTCACATGTCAGAGGGTCGGTACCTTGCAGTGTTTCTAGTAAATAATGTCGATTTTAGTAAGAATGATAAGTATTTCATTTACTTAGTATTCTTTTGAGTAATAATATTCTAGGTTTTAATTAATTTCAGAATTACATTTACTTAGTAATAATTCATAAAATTTAGTAAATAGAAAGCATATTATCTCTAAATTAAGAAATAATAATTTAACAAAAATGAGTAGTTTATTTACTAACTTAAAGTAATACAATTCCTATAATTTAAGTAACTCTATTGATACTTAGTAAATCATTTTATAAGTAAATGAATTCATCCTTATTACTAATTATGTTTACAATTACTAACCATGATAGTCATTTACTTGCTATTCTGACTAAATGGATTACTAATGATTACTAGTTTTTCTCAATCTAATATCTTATTTTAAAAACAACAAGTAAAACTTTTTTTAGAGTGTTAGTATACTTACAAACATACCACGTCATAAATATATATTTAAAAAAATAACAATTGAAAGCACTTATAACATGCAATGTATCATATAATATGTACTTAATCTGACAATCCCCCAATCAAAAAAAACAAAAACAACAACCAAAACATGCCGTACATAATATTGACCATAAAAATCAGAAAAGCCCTTATTTTAACGTTTTTATCACGGTGGTTAAATTGTTACTGGGTACGTACTCTACATTTTGTATGTATATCGCAAAAGCTTATAAAAACATTCTCCTGTATATTGTTTGCATAGAGCGTAATGCCTGCTTGAGATTATTTGCATTATTAGACATCAATAATCTTATGTTTATATTAAGTTCTTCTTTTCTCCTCTTGCTTTTTTTGCAGAGAGATATGGCAGGAAATTTATGCATAGTAAGTTTAAACCTTACCCTCTACGTTTTTCAGCCAAGAACCCCATGGTTCCAATTTGTAGCTCATTTCTTTCTTCCATATTTTAAACTTTCTCCAGTTCTACAAAAATATATATTGAAAAATTGTAAGTCGTAATCGAATTCAGTCAGTATCCTGCTAAAATAAAACAAGTACCTGATAATATTACCTTTTTAAAAGAAATACCGAATTCAATAACTTTGGAGAGCACAAGAAAAAATAGGCTATAAGTTATAACACATGATGTTCTCATTATTAAAGTCAAGTTTAAATCGGTATAAAAATTAAACCTTAATTTGTATTTTCTTTCATTCAGGAATTCCTATCAGAACCAAAATATAATAGAAATTAAATTAGAGATTACTTCTTGTAGGCGATTAGAAATATTTTCACCGGTGTGTCTCTCTGGCATTTCTCTTGTAACCAGTACATGGGAATGCATGGTCCAAAGGTCATCAATGTGATGTTCCGTCACTGTAATGTAGCTTTTAATAGCATTCGATGTCCATGTATCAGTTGTCAAACTAACAGTTGAAACCTGGTCCAATTCCTTATTTAGCGTTTCTCTTTCGTCAAAGTACATTTTATCGATTCTGGTTTTTATGCTGTTTCTTGAGAGTACTTTAAAATCAGGAGCAACCAGTCCCATCAATGTCCGAAATCCCTCCCCTACAGAATTTAATAAAATTTTAGTTAATTTATTTTAAGAGAAGGTACCCCCCCCCCTCTTTTTTAAAATCGGTGTTGATACTTATTAATATCCTTAATTCTCAGATAAAATAAAATTTCTTACCTTCTACAATCCTCAAGGGCAAGAAGTCTTTCACAATCATATTTGCTATGGATTTATTTATTATCTCAGCCTGGGCACCAGAAGGTCTTCGAATTCTCGGAGAAACAAACGAGGTAATGGATTGTGTTTTTTCTGTAGTTGTAATCGTTTCACTGGGATGCTTCGCTTTTTAAGTGCGCAAGCATATTTGATGTACCCCCAGTGTAAGTTAATTCCATCGAACAAATTTGACATTTTACAGTTTTCCCATCTAGTTCTCTTTTAAAATATTTCCAAGCATGCGATGTGTTGGGGGCGGCATTTTCAATGACAAAAGGTAGTTAGTACATGTAGTTACACATAAAAACTTAAACAGTATTCAGTAGTAATTTTATTATTATTCAAGCATGACTAGAGAAACGCCGGTTATGTTCATTTCTGAAAGAGGTCGGTGTTTTAACAATAATTAGCACTTCTCAAACCCAAAACCCTGGTGTCAATTATAGGGACGACTGTAATTCTCTCCAAATTATTATAATTGGACAATTTTGATACCGTTTAATAACAGTTCGAGATTTGGAATGAAAAATTACAACTTGATGAATTTTGCTAAAAATAGGCATATTTTCATTTTTGGATCGGACTAACCGATTAGAGTATCATGACCCCCCGGGGTAGGGCAGGACCAAAATGGCCCACCAAAGTTTTACATAGAAATATATAGGAAAATTCTTTAAAAATCTTCTCAAGAATGACAAAGCCATAATTCATCATATTTATATGGAAGCATGCTCAGGTAGTGTAGATTCAAGTTTGTTCAAATCATGACCCCCTGGGGTAGGAAGAGGCTAAAATGCAGTCTTCACGAAAACTCACTGGTCCGAAGACCGAGGCCAGTGAATTTTGATGTCAGGTCAGTGAAAATCAAAATTCAAGAAGTCCGATGGGCTTGTTTATTATAAAAATCATACACAGTCAATATATATTTTAAATGACTTACTTGCGTAAATTTCATTAATATATAAGATAAAAAGACAAGCACGTGTAGTTGAATCGTATTATTATAACCCTATTTTAACATAGATGTATTACGTAACAACCGGAACTAGCTAGTAATTATTAACTAGTACGTAAAATGTGCGAATATCCATCGAACAACTTACCAAAACGCAACAAATGACGAAAAATGGCGACATTTCAAAAGTTTAAGTACGTAAACATGTATAAATTGTAGAAACTCTATTTCAGAAACAGAAAAAACACTTCTTTAAAAAGTGATAAACTGTTGATATTAATCAGAACAATTCATGAATTTATTTTTTTTTACAAAAAGAGAAAGGATAAAGAAATCACAAAAACATGTTTTACGTATTTCATATTTAACAGTTTTTCAAGTCAATCTACAATCGTGTTACACTCTTCATTGTTGTCGATGTCATTAGAAATTGAAATGAGTTGCCGATTTTTGTTTAAAAAAATTATTTGATCGACAACGGCTGATGACAGACGACTTCTAAGTTTATTGATGATAATTCCGGCTGTAGAAAATATTCTTTCCAAGGGCACGGATGTTCCTGGAATTGATTTATATTTTTTTGCCAAGCTGGCGAGATTAGGGAATTGTGTCTCGTGTTCAGCCCACCATTTCAAAGGATCAACACTTTGTGTTCCTTTCTCGTTCATAAACCGCGATAATTCACTCTCTGGTTCATTGGGCTCTTGTTGGAATGCCGAGAGGAATGACTGTTTGGCTTTTCATTTTTTTTTTCGGCGGTTCCTCGATATTCTCTGATCGCACGCGTTTTAGTGGCATGTCATCGAGTAAAGATTCGATTTCATCAATGACTAGCTGTTTTTGATTTTATGTCAAAAAATTCAACTGTTTGTAACGAGGGTCTAGGACTGAAGCAAGAAACGGAATTTGGGTGGCCATATCTGCATCATACGGTTGAAAACGTTTCACAAGTTCTTGGCGAATTGTGTCTTTAATTTTTTTCACAGTTGAGTTGTCGGAAGGATTGAGTACTAAGTGATACTGAAGGAGACCAAAAACAATAGAATACATAACGGAGATAGACACGTGTTTTTCAACTCACATATAAGTGGTTATATTTGTGAGAATTTTAAGGACATCAGATACGTCTGACATTAGATCCCATTCATGATCTTTAAGTAGCATTTGTTCATCCCCCTTTTTGGTAAATTGTGAATCTTACATTATATCAGTCACCACACGTCGCTGTTCAGTGAGTCGCTCAAACATTTCTTGAGATGAGTTCCACGCCCATCTAGTTCTCTTTTAAAATATTTCCAAGCATGCGATGTGTTGGGGGCGGCATTTTCAATGACAAAAGGTAGTTAGTACATGTAGTTACACATAAAAACTTAAACAGTATTCAGTAGTAATTTTATTATTATTCAAGCATGACTAGAGAAACGCCGGTTATGTTCATTTCTGAAAGAGGTCGGTGTTTTAACAATAATTAGCACTTCTCAAACCCAAAACCCTGGTGTCAATTATAGGGACGACTGTAATTCTCTCCAAATTATTATAATTGGACAATTTTGATACCGTTTAATAACAGTTCGAGATTTGGAATGAAAAATTACAACTTGATGAATTTTGCTAAAAATAGGCATATTTTCATTTTTGGATCGGACTAACCGATTAGAGTATCATGACCCCCCGGGGTAGGGCAGGACCAAAATGGCCCACCAAAGTTTTACATAGAAATATATAGGAAAATTCTTTAAAAATCTTCTCAAGAATGACAAAGCCATAATTCATCATATTTATATGGAAGCATGCTCAGGTAGTGTAGATTCAAGTTTGTTCAAATCATGACCCCCTGGGGTAGGAAGAGGCTAAAATGCAGTCTTCACGAAAACTCACTGGTCCGAAGACCGAGGCCAGTGAATTTTGATGTCAGGTCAGTGAAAATCAAAATTCAAGAAGTCCGATGGGCTTGTTTATTATAAAAATCATACACAGTCAATATATATTTTAAATGACTTACTTGCGTAAATTTCATTAATATATAAGATAAAAAGACAAGCACGTGTAGTTGAATCGTATTATTATAACCCTATTTTAACATAGATGTATTACGTAACAACCGGAACTAGCTAGTAATTATTAACTAGTACGTAAAATGTGCGAATATCCATCGAACAACTTACCAAAACGCAACAAATGACGAAAAATGGCGACATTTCAAAAGTTTAAGTACGTAAACATGTATAAATTTACAGTTATGAAATGTATTTATTTTATTTTTAATTAAAGGGCCAGTAAAAATTTTGTTGGGCCAGTAAATTTTGAAAGTTCACTGGTCCGACTGGCCAGTTAGTTTGAAAAGTTTTCGTGAAGACTGAAAATGGCCGATCAAACTTTTACAAAAAAATATATAGGAAAATTCTTTAAAAATCATCTTCTCAAGAATGACAAAGCCATAATTCATCATATATATTTGGAAGCATGCTCAGGTAGTGTAATTTCAAGTGTGTTCAAATCATGACCCCCCGGGGTAGGGTGGGGCCAAAATGGCCGACCAAAGTTTTTAAAGATATATATAGGAATATTCTTTAAAAATCATTTTCTAAAAAATAGCAAATCAATGATTGGTCATGGAACTACTTTTGGATTTAAACTTTACAATAAAAAGTCATTTTCTACTTTTTCCTACCCTTAGTGCTCAGGTGAGCGATGTGGCCTATGGGCCTCTTGTTTTATTTCTTTGAAGCTTTCTACAAACTGAAAGCCTTTTATGTTTTGTGTTATTTATTCACCATTATCGCATGGGATCCTGGTAGCAAAGGAATTATGGGAAGGTTTCACGAAAATTTGCTTGACAGATTTCATTCCCAATTTCCTCTGTTCTTACTCGTTACTCTATTTAGCTCGCTGCGCTTGCTATAAATTTTAGACAAATATAGAGCCAAGAATGAAGATAGGTGTAAAAGTATGTCCCCTATGTATATACTAAATAATATGTATATTTTCTTTAAACAGATTTGGTGGTAACAGGCAGCGAGGAGGTGGTGGAAGCCGTGGTAGTAGGGGCGGACGAGGAAGGGGTGGAGGAGGCCGGGGAAGAGGAGGAGGACGTGGTGGCAAGACACAGATGACCGCAGAGGAACTAGACGCAGAGCTGGATGCTTATAACTCAAAGGTATGGATAATAGATACCGGAAAATCTACTGCTGATAAGACAATCTAATTAAAATTAGATGTTAGATCTGCTCGCATACGAGCTACACTAACCATTAAGGGTTACATCAGAGGTCAAATTGTATCAACCAATCATGTCGTCCCCTGCAAAATCAACGTATATTGTTGAGGCAAATAAGTCTAGAGCTGTTCCGATTTTGACCTCTGATGTGACCCTCTATGGGATGTTTTTAGATGTTAGTGTAGCGAGTATGCGAGCTAATCTAACATCTAATTTTAAATAGATTGCTGATAAGATCAGTTAAATATCTGGCAGACAAGTGCCAATTTCTCAGACAGAGTTGAACCAGTTGTATAAATGTGGGACATGCTATATCCATCAAGCTTTTTATTCTGCATTGTTTCTTTGCTATTGATAGTGTAAGCTACCCCATGGGTGGCTAGTATTTCTGAATCCTCAGCATCTATATAGGCCATAGTTTACCATCTAGATAATTCATCTTTTGTTAGGATGTACCAGTAATTAAATTTGTTCTAATATAAGTTAAACAACCAGGCACATCTCTGTGTAGATTCTTTGTTGAATGATACTCAAGATGATTGATCAGTCATACTCAGCATTTATTGTATGTGCAGCATCTCATAATCATAACAATACAATATATATGTAAACATCAATATAAAAGGATTCTACACGATTGGTTTGTCAACAATACTGTTGCAGCCACTGTACATGCATTTGTAGTGATGTGAATGGATGCGTAACAGTTTCTTTGAAATAAGTTTTCTAGCAAGGGGATATTCCACATTCATTGCAGTGCCACCTTTTTTATGCAGCATCCAAAAAATTATTGGGCTCCTTTGAACAGTTCTTATTTCTGAAGTGCTATTTAAATAACCATATTTTCTGTTATAAATCAAACAAATACAATTTATTGCAGTATGATACAAATTATTTATAATAGAAATCTAATTTTGCTAATTTTTTTTGTTATAGATGGATACAGACTAAAGAATAGGCAGCTAATATTGGACAAATCAGTCATATTGACCAAGAGACTTGAGCTTTAACAAAGCTACCAGACATGTAAAACTCCTCAGAACTATACTTTTGTGATTGTGAATGTTGAGCAGTGTAACACAGACTAGGATCCTGTTCTCCTCAGATACTTCTTGTTGGTAAAATCCCAGGTCCAGTTATCTAGAGGATAAGGCCAGGCCAGGTGTGAAGCTGTTTTAAAGGAGTTCTGATGTCTTATGTTTTATGTGTATTTTTTTTAAATAGATAGACAATACTTTTGAATATTGACTTTTATTTTGTGAAGTAGGTACCAGTGACAAGATGTTAATACATACACCTGTGATGGGTGTTAAATTGAAGAGGCGAAAATTTATTTTATTTTCTGTAGGTTGATTTTCACAGCTGGAAACATCTTGATAAATTTTCATTTTAACAAATCGTATGAAAGTCTCTTAAGTATTGGTGTTTTATTTCTCATTTTTGCCTCATCTATACATCATTGTCACAATTATATGTTCACTGAATTTTGTAAATAAAATGTACATGTATAACAAAAATTCTCTCTTCTTTTTCTTTGGATAGGTGGTAAAAAATTGTAATTCTACATTTTGATTTCTAATTATGGCCCTCTCTGCGGCAGCCTATAGTGTTCAGTCTGTCCGTCCATCCATCCAAGATCTCATGTCTGGAGCATAACTTCTTTCTCCTTGGCCCAATCTGGCTCATACTTCAACCACACAGTGTCTTTTGGTAAAGGATGTGCAGTGACTTTAAACCATTTTCTAGGTCTAAGGTTAAGGTCATTACAGAATTATGTGAAAAAATTAAATACTTGACTGGAGCATATCTTCACTCCCCTTGGTCAAATGTGGCTCATACTTCACTCACAGAGTGCCACTGGTCAATGGATGTGCATTGACCTTGAACAAAGTTTTAGGTCAAGAATAGCCTCTCTTTTTAAAATCTTTGTTTAGTACATTTTTTCATTCCCTTAAGCCTAGTCAGCCTCAAACTTTACCAACTTGGAGTATGGAACACTTGTGATTTTCCTTCCGTATTTTAATAGAGGATATGCATTCCTGATTTTTGTGCTGAAGGCTCAAGTGTCAGAGCTTTTCTGATCATATTTTGTCCATCGTCTGTCCGTCTGTAAACTTTTCACATTTATGACTTCTCAAAAATCACTGGGCCGATTTAACTAGACTTGGTACAAAGCATCCTTGGGTGAAGGGGAATTTAAATTGTTAAAATGAAGGGTCAAGTCCCCTCACAAGGGGAAATGGACAAGACAAAAATATGGTGGAGTCATTTAAATATCTTGTTCTCAAGAACCATTGGGCCAGAAAAGCTGAAACTTATGTGGAAGCATCCTTGGGTAGTGCTGATTCTAACTTGATCAAACTATGTCATCAAGGGGTAGGGCGGAGCTGACAGAGAATCCAAGTTTTACATTGAAAAAAATAGAAAAAATCTTTTCAATAACCACTGGGCCAGAAAAAATGAAACTTATGTGGAAGCATCCTGACTTAGTGAAGATTCTGAATTGTTCAAATATTAATCCTGGGGGGTTGGGCGGGGCCTCAATAGGGAACCTAAGTTTGACATAAAAATATATAGGAAAAATCTTTTTAAGAACCACAAGGCCAGAAAAACTGAAACTTAAGTAGAAGCTTCATGAGGTAGTGTAGATTCTAATTTTTTCAAGTCAAGACCTCAAGGGTAGGATGGAGCCACAAAAGGGCATCATGGGGTAGTGTAGATTTTGAATTGTCCAAATTGTGGTAGGATGTGGTCACAAAAGGATTTACAAGAGAAAATCTGGTAAAGAACAGCATGGTCAGAGCTATTGAGGTGAGCCATGTGACCCATGGGCCTCTTGTTGACTTTTTCACTCACCTGAGCTGAAAGCTCAAGTGAGCTTTTCTGATCACCCATTGTCTGTCATCCGTCCATCTAGCTGTCCGCCCCTTTGTAAACTTTTCACATTTTCAACTTCTCAATAACCACAGGGCCAATTTTAACCAAACTTGGTACAAAGCCTACTTGGGTAAAGGGGAATTTAAATTGTTAAAATCAAGGGCCAAGTCCCCTTCCAAGAGGAGATAATCAAGAAAATACAGAAATAGAGTGGGGTCATTAAAAAATCTTCTCAAGAACCACTGGGCCAGAAAAGCTGAAGCATTCTGGGGTAGTGAAGATTCTAAATTTTTACAATCATGCCTGGGGGTAGGGCAGAGCCAGAATAGGAAATCAAAGTTTTTCAAAGAAATGTATAGTAAAAACTTTAAAAATCTTTTTCTCAAGAGCCACTGGGCCAGAAGAGCTCAAACTTATGTGGAAGCATCCTGGGGTAGTGTAGGTTTTAAATTGTTCAAATCATGACCCCCTGGGTTGGGCGGGGCCACAATGAGGTACTAAGTTTTACATAAAAATATATAGGAAAAAAAATTTAAAAATCTTCTCAAGAACCACTGGGCCAGAAAAGCTTTAACTTATGTGGAAGCATCCTGGAATAATGTAGATTATAAATTGTTAAAATTATAACCCCTAGTGGTAGGGCGGGCCATAATGGGGAATCCAAGTTTTAAATTGAAATATATATGGAAAAATCTTTGAAAATCTTCTTCTCAAGAACTATTGGGCCAGAAAAGCTGTAACTTATGTGAAAGCATCTTGGGGTAGTGTAGATTCTAAATTGTCCAAATCATGACCCCTGGGCTGGGGGTAGGGCGTGGTCACAATTTGTGTTACAAAGGGAGGAAATCTGTTAAAGAACAGCATGGCAAAAGTTTCTCAGGTAAGCGATGTGACCTATGGGCCTCTTGTTTGATCATCTCCCCTTGAAAGGAGACTTGACCCCTTTTAAAACAAGAGGCACATGGGCCACATCGCTCACCTGAGCATTGTGGCTAGGAAAAGTAGAAATTGGTTTACTATTGAAAAGTTTCAATCCAAAAATAGTCCCATGACCAATCATGGCTTCGCTATTCTTGAGAAGATGATTTTCAAAGAAATTTCCTATATATGTCTACGTTAAACTTTGATCAGCAAAGAATTTTGCTACCGTATATACTCGCCTATAAGTCAGTTGTATTTTTTGACGTTATTTTGGAGGGATTTGCCATTGACTCGCTTATAAGTTGGTACAATATTTTGCCAAAATCGAGTGACAATTTCAAGTAAATCCATTAAAGTTTTCTCCTGGTTTCAATAAGTATCTTTTTTAAATGAAGCTGATTTTTAATTTTATATCATTAAAAAAATAAGTAATGCTCACTTAAGATAGAAAAAAATGTTAAAATATGTACTTGTACTTTATGTATAATCCAAGAATACATAAATTATCATATATATCCAGACATTATCTTCAATAGTTATCGGGAATTTCAGAAAAATACTTATCTCTTTATGACTCACCTATAAGTCGTACTTAGAGTTTAAGACCAAAATTTAACTCCCAAAAATCCGACTTATAGGCGAGTATATATATGGTATATATGTCCATTGTGGCCCTGCCCTACCCCAGGGGTCATGATTTGAACAAACTTGAATCTACACTACCTGAGGACGCGTCCATATAAATATAATCAATTATGGCTTTGCTATTCTTGAGAAGAAGATTTTTTAAGAATTTTCCTTTAATTTCAATGTAAAATTTTTGTCGGCCATTGTGGCCCCTCCCTACCCCAAGGGGACATGATTTGAACAAATTTGAATCTACGCTACCTAAGGATGTGTGGCGGTCAGCCGGGTTCGATCGCCGGTGGCCAGATAGCTCAGTTGGTAGAGCACCTGACCGGAGTTTCAGGGGGCCTGGGTTCGAATCCCGGTCTGGTCCGCTGCATATTCTCCTCTCCCATTACAGATGTTTCCCCATAAGTTTCATCTTTCCTGGCACAGTGGTTCTTGAGAAGATTTTTAAAACATGCCACCAAATTTTCACTTATTCCCAATTATCTCCCTTGAATGAGGGCCTGGCCTTTCATATGAACAAACTTGAATACCCTTCACCCAAGGATGCTTTGTGGCAGGTTTGGTTGAAAATGGCCCAGTTTACAGTTTACAGACACATGCCGGACAGAATGTGATCAGAAAAGCTCACTTGAGCCTTCGGCTCAGGTGAGCTAAAAAAATAATAAAACTCCCTATCACCCAAGAATGCTTTGTACCAAGTTTGGTTAAAATTGGCCCATGGTTCTCGAGTTGAAAATGTGAAAAGTTTATAGAAGGACAGAAGACAGACAATGGGTGATAAGAAAAGCTCACTTGAGCTTTCAGCTCAGGCAAGCTAAAGTCTTTCAAAGATAAAATCCATCATACAATTACAATAGGTTAAAACTTTAATTGGGCTAGGACTTTTAATTAACCTGCCTCAACATAGAGAGCAATCTCCTTCTGTTTGTCTGGAGAGGGACTAGACGCAGTAGCTTTATTTTAAGCAAACCAAAATACTTGCACAAAATAAATGCAAACTAATCATGCCAGTTAAAATCCTTTAATTTCTAGAAAACTCCTTATGTAAAAACAAATATCAAAATTTGATTCGTTCATTCACTTTCAATGGACCGTCATGCAGCGTCCAGTGGTACCCTAGTATGTGAGACACAGTTGTTTCTAAAGTTTTTCTACAATTATCAGCAGCATTTATAGAGTTTATGTACTCCTCTGCCTTTGATCCCAAGATATCTGTTGATATATCATTAACATAGGACACTTCTACAGATGGGACAACAAAGTTCTTTAGTTTCCTTGACTGGGCAATTGAGAAAATTGAAGCACTTGATAATGGAAATCCATACTCTAGAGTTTCAAGATGAGAACACTTTTGAGTGAGGCAGATAAGTGATGCAGGAACTCTGGAATCTCCCATCTCCTCATTTTCCAAGAAAGAGTTGGTGTATGTAAACCGCTGAATTGTCTCCTTATAACAATCCGTGATGTGGTCCATAATTCCCTTTGTCATCACATTAACAAGAAAATCCAACACTAAGTTCCTGAGAGGCATACTGGACGGAAAGAGAATCTTAAGAATCATAACATATCTCAGAATCAAGTCCAATCTAAAGCTAGGACACACCTTTTTCACCTCTAACCAGAAATTTTCTCCAAGGTCCTGTTGATCTTCATAAGGTAACTCCTCTTCCTGATATAGAATAAGCTCCTGTAATGAGTGTTTTACCAGGTGTAACAGAATGTCATTGTTTACTTTCTCTCTACGAACAGTCAGCTTCTTCAGACCTGTGAAGTTTTTCAGCAAGTGAAGTTTTCCGTCATGATTTAAAACAGAGAGGTAGGTTAATTCAAGTTCTGTGATTTTACTTGCAGCACTGGTGCAAGTCAATACCATCAGCATATTCTCTTCATCTTGGTGCCATACAATAACAGGTTGCCTGAGAGAAATGGATTTCAGAGATTTGAATTCCATGGTCATATTTTTGATGAGAACACTAACTGAAGATGTCCAACGATATGAGAGAACAGAGTGCGACCCTTCTGGGATTTCTTGTTCTACTAGAAGCGCTGTTAAATTACCACATCTCTTACGTATAAGCATCAAAATCTCTTCTCCTGTAGGTTCCATAGGGTAAGTTATTGTGTAGCCAAAGTAAAGGTGAATGGATCTCATAAAATTTCCATATTGTTTCAAACAGGTCACAAAATCGGATCTGCCTGCACTGGCAAAGTAGACATTTTCCTCGATTTCCGGACCATATTTTACACAGCCCCAGGCTTCTGTACATCTTAGGGCTTCAGCCCAAGATATGATGACACTGACTACAATTGTTTTTTCCTGCCAAGGTATAAAACTCAAGATCTTTGATGCCACAACAGATGGAAGACTAGTAAGTGGAGAGGTTTCACTGTGCTGTCCAGACATTTCCAAAAATGACTAGGATGGATGCACTGAATTTAACATGCATTCATTCTGAAAAATTAAATAGCATCATAATAGATAATTAACTGATTAACTTTTAAAAATTCTTAAATTTTGATATACATTAAAAATTTTTTATTTGTCCCCAAACGGTATTTAACAATTGCTTTCATTAACCCTGGATAGAAAACATAGGGATGGAGGTACCAAATCTTTAAAATTGTTATCTGATATTGTATAAGTGGAAATTCTAGCGAGACGCAAATTTAGCAATTTCTCCTTAAAAAATGGTACTTTTTAAGTTTATTTTTAGCGAGAGGTAATTTTAGCGATTTTAAAATGCTTACTTAACATGCTACAGAAGCTATTGCAAATAAAATGCAATTATTAGCGATATTTAATTTCAGCGATCTCAGGATCCTCGCTAATAAAGCCAAAATTAAATCCTCGCTTAAAATTCTACTTACACGGTATATCTAGGTTAATTGCTGTGTGATTTTTCTGGAGGAAAGGATGAGAAAATTTTGGACAGTTCTTAGGGCTTTACTGCCTATTTAGCAGAACTCACCTGCATGAGTAGGGGATGTAGGATTCTACTTCCCAAAATGAAAAGATTTAACCCTATACTATAAGTTCACACCTGCACACAGCTAGTACATTTAAACATTTGGTCATGCTGATGAAATATCGAAGTCAGTAAGTGCTCACATGATTATCTTAACCACTCCTCCCTTGTGTATTTTTATAGTAGGGGTAACTTTATTAAAAAAAAAAAATATTTCGTGACAAGCCCCTGTGATCTTAACCTGTTACCTGGAGCAATTCAAATACTTCCGTTTATTGTCAGCTGGGAACATCCTGATTAAAACATTGAAACGCCATCTCAATTTATTTTTTCATACATCGGAGTACATCAAATGATCAATGTGAATCATCATTCAATGTTGAAATCTGAAAACTAGACTTTCACACAGAGTTATCTTTTCTTTACAAGGAACGCACAGTTTGTTCATAAAGTAAGTCTCGTATTTTATCAATGAGAAAATAGTTGTGTTTTTGCATCTTTTTAGTTTCTCTAGCAATAACGAAGAGTTTATCTCACTTTTAAAATTTAAAACTTTAACTATACACTCTTTTTAAAGCTTTAATCTTTTAAGTTTTCTGTATCCGAATAGTTTGTTGTACAAGTTTACTAAGCTGACCTTCGGTGCCGGGGAGCAAGGACGACAAAATGGGTAACATTGTCCAAAATGCTTCTAATTTTGGTGAATTCCCAAAGGAATTTAACCCCCGAATCCACGGCGCTTACCAGGCTGATAGATACTACGGAACACGTGCGTATTTTTATTTCAATTTCAGGAAAAACTTATTCACAAGGCTCGTTAAATACACCATTGAGATAGAGTCTTAATCTCAGCGAGATGTCGTAGGGACTAAAATATTTGGTCGGACGTCCACTACGACATCTCAGACAGGTGCCATACAACGTGATTAGGGATTTTTTGCTCAGATTTCAGCCGCTTGTTTCAATCAATATGGGCTGAAATGAATTATCTGCTCGCTTCAACTTTTTCCTTTGAACATCCCTTTAAGTCTCTATCACAATAAAAATTTTCTTTCTTACCTTTAAAATGTTTAAATCCAACAAAATATAAAGTTGTTTATTTTTCCTATGTGATGTCCTATTCATTTAAACCTCCGATTTTGAAGAGTTCCACAATAGTCTGCTTTGAATTATTCGTTCTACTATTTTTTCCTATAGGAATTATTAGTAGTACGAATTATTCTTAGCAGACTATTGTGGAACTCTTCAAAATCGGAGGTTTAAATGAATAGGACATCACATAGGAAAAATAAACAACTTTATATTTTGTTGGATTTAAACATTTTAAAGGTAAGAAAGAAAATTTTTATTGTGATAGAGACTTAAAGGGATGTTCAAAGGAAAAAGTTGAAGCGAGCAGATAATTCATTTCAGCCCATATTGATTGAAACAAGCGGCTGAAATCTGAGCAAAAAATCCCTAATCACGTTGTATGGCACCTGTCTGAGATGTCGTAGTGGACGTCCGACCAAATATTTTAGTCCCTACGACATCTCGCTGAGATTAATAGAGTCTTAGAAGATAACTTCCACATTTCTCAAAAAAAAGGAAATGTTGAAGTTATCCTCTATCTAAATAATATATTTAAGGAGCCTCAACATGATCAAAAACTACTGATTTGGGCAAAATCAGTAATCCTTGTTTGAACATGTTCAAGTTCACATAGTAAGGTTTAACAGGTTGGGCACCCACCGCCAAATGGTCATTTAACCCCCGTTTGGTGGTAAATCGCCCTTATCGGCGTCTTTATTACCTACCAAATGGGAGAGAAAAATAGTTTTGTTCAGTTCTCTGATATGACGTGAAATGGTGCATAATTTCAACGCATGGGGAATCAAATATATATAAAATACATGATAACTGTCTTGAAATATAAGCGATATTTGGGCCAGGGTAAGAAAACGTGATAGAGGGCGAGGCTTGCCGAGCCCTCTTACGTTTTTGACCCGAGCCCAAATATCGCTTATATTTCAAGACAGTTATGGACATGTATTTTGTTTATCCTGCAACGAAATTTTACATTTGAACGTCCAAAACAAGCTATTTCCGACAGATTTAGGCACATCTCTGCAGATCCCGATCAGAATTAAGAAGAAGAAAAACAGAAATAACAAAAATTGAGGCGGGGGTATAAAATCGAGGCTGGTGGGGATGAGAATCTAGGAATATTTTTATTATGGCTTTCGTGTTAATTTTCAAAAAGTAAAATAAGAGGAAGGGTAAGAATGGACGTTTATTTTGTTAATTTCGTATGCAATGGCTTTATTCTATATCAAAATAGGATATGCAGTCAATTCATGATAAAATAATCGCTCGAAAACCACAATCTTGGAATAAACAATCTTGTCATTTTGTAAATCTTTATTCAAAAATATTTAATAAATATAATAGATACATCTAGGATATGCATACTAAACCACAAAGGGTTGCACAGAAATCGTAACTTCATCCTAAAAGAAAATAAAAAATATATGTTACATTCAAATGTAGAAAAAATGAATATTATAGCAATACGTGCCCACCAATGCCATAGAAGTACAAAAAATGAAATATTTTCAAGCTTGAAGTATTTGAGATTAAATTTAATATTGACTAACCTCTACTGACATATTCTGTTGTTTTTACAGCTGACAAACCATTCTCAGCATTGAAGCTTGGTGAGGTAATTCCGTGGATGAAGAGGAGGGATGCTTCACTGACAGGGACTGCTAGATTCTTCTCAAGAAGTAATTATAGAATAGTTTTCAGCAAATGTATATACATGTAATAGTATTTTTTTGACAAGTTCAAGAATCTTTCTTTAAGTTCTTATTTTTCTCTCTTTCTCACTAAAAATATTTTACACAAAACAGACTTGAACAGAGTTGATAATATTCTGTGATATTTCCTAGGCAATTTTTTTGGGCTGCAGCTTGATAGACATATTTTTTGTAATTTTTTATTTCAAGTTTTGTGTAATATTTTTTATTGAAAATTGCAAACACTCCTTTTTTTCCCCTTACAAAACAAATGGAGTTTATAAAAAAAAATGTTCAGGTCTATAAGATTTATTACATGTATTAAACAATTTTTATTTTAGAACTTTATGGTCATCAATTGAGGTGGCATCTATGTGCGAAAAACAGGGGAGTCGGTGTAGTCCATTTCGCTCTTTTCTTCTCCTTCCTGGGAATGTTGCGCTGCTGGAATCATGATCGTAAGTTACCAGTTTTATTTACTCCTACATTTTACTATTGAATTAAAAGTTTTTATGTCTATAGCCCTAAAACTGTCCAATTTTGCATATTTGACTATGTGATATTCTGTGAAAGTATTTCTACAAAATTTGATAGGGAAGAAAACACATACACAATCTTGACAGCTTTCTAATGTTGACAAGTAAATTTCCTCTGTTTCTTTTTTTTACAGGTCACGTTGATGACTTTAAGTACCACTAAGCCAGCAGATACACAGTCCTTGTGATATGGATTTATTATAGACTTTACACAAGTGAAAACATATTTCAAATAAATGTTTAGTGTTTAATTTTGCTTTATTTTGATTTTTGAAAAATTTAGTAATCATGCTAAAATAGCACAGGGAAAACAAAAGAAAGTGAGAAAGGGGTATTATCAACAAGTGCTTAAATCATGAAAGCTTAAAACACGATTTTATAATTATTAATGCAAAAGACTTGGGATTTGTAGTTTCTATTCCATAATAATCTTAGCACATTAGCTGCAATAATTGCGCTCTGCCCCAGTCTATCCCAAAAAAGGAGAGGGTTACATTACTGCAGCTATATTGACATTTAAAGGTTTAGTTTGATTAATCATTTATATGATTGACATTAGAGTTACATAAAAATTTAATTCAGGGAAATATCTACATAGCTGCTTTAGAAGAAAAGTGAATTGAAGACTTGAAATAAGAGGTGTATAAGGAAGAAGAAAATAAGATACCTTTAGGCAGAAAAATGGAAGGATTGCATGTGTAACAGGAAAGGAGAAAATGTATGGCTGGACCGGGAATCGAAGCCGCCCCTGTATCTCTAGTCAGGTGCCCTACCTACTGAGCTATCCACGGCCCAAACCATTACATTCCTCCCTCCTTAAATTGTCTTCGCCCTCGAAGACACAACCCAAGTTCTTATTGCCCCCTGGCAGGACTTTCACCTGCAATTCCAGGGGTGGTCAACGGCATCAAGTCTGTAACAGGAGAGGAGAAAATGTATGGCTGGACCGGGAATCGAACCCGGGACCCCTGTATCTCTAGTCAGGTGCTCTACCTACTGAGCTATCCACGGCCCAAACCATTACACATGTATTGGTAACCAAATCTTTTGACATAAAAATTGATACATAGGATTCTTATTTTGAGTCATTGGCTTAATTTTTATTTATTGAAAGATCGCCAAGAGAATTGATTTATTGCCTGGAAACAATTACCCAATTTCGGAATATGCTATACACGCTTACAGTGAGTTGACATTTATAAAAAAGCGGTGATTTTAATTCCTGAAGTATATTGTAAACTTAATGGATTACGCTTGTAATGAAGCAAAATTTCCGTCCCTGGGGCATATACATTTTACTTAATATGAATTTGTGATCTAGATATAACTTTGAAACAAATACATATATGTCGAATTTCTGCCTTTGAACTTTGACCACTTGACCTCAAAGTCAATAGGGAATTTCTGTAAGTCATAAGGAGTTACTAGTATGATGTAAAATTTCATTGCATATAGGGACTTGATAGAGATGCAATTCGGAAACTAAGGTATTACAGATGTGCACAAGTGTGTCACCTTGGCCCTGCTGTCCTGTAGAAAATTGCACAAATCAAGCTTTGAATTCCATGTAAATGTAAATCCTATTAAGTAGTTCATGTTGTTGTCAAACCTTAGTACTCAGGGGTCTTGAGTGTAACTTGAATTAAACATTAACAGGAATTGATACGTAACACAAAAAATGAACGTAATATGATGATTGCTTTTTTGTTTTTAACTTTACAAGATAAAAAAAATCATATTCCAGGTGATAACATTGATTTTTTTTTAGATTTTGTAATGAAATGCATATTTTTGTGACCTATCATGACCTAAGATGATGGGTCACAAAAATATGCATAAGTTGTTCTAAATATTTTCATATGTACGTGTACATCCCGTGTAAAACTAATATCCCTTATAACCGCGGTCCCAACCTACTACTATTCTCGGGGACCATGCTGCATGAGTTGAACATCTGAACCACAGCTATTCCATCCTGTTTTTGCCTCTCTTCTTCATAACTCTGTATAAAGATGGAAGCTGGTGTACTCGTTTTGATTCCCCATTTTGAAAAAAAATGCAACCTGAAGATATTTGTACTTTCATAACTTAATTGAATTATATACATGTATGTAAAATTATAGAAAAAAAATTAGAATGAAATACACAATACGCGGAATTTGACACTTACCAGCATAGCATGATGATGCTTAAAACGAAAAATGATACACACGACAGAAGTACAACACCTGTAGAAAAATTAATACTTGTATATATACAGTACATAATATCATATATTAGCAAGATAAGTATTTATACATGTACATGTATTTCAAAAAATAGGAGTACTGTAGGAAAGTGAGAATTTTTGTGAGTATATATATATATATATAACTTCTAACAGTAAGATATGATTTTAAAATTAATTAATATCACTTTTAAAAATACTATATTTTATTTAAAACTGAAATACATTTGTAAAAGTGATTCGTAACAAAGTTTTTAAAAAATAAAGTACGAGGGTTGTCCCAGAGAAAGCGAACATTTTCAATATTTTTTGTTGCACAAATATTAATAAGTGAAAAGGTGGTATGCATTGAGAGCAACATTTTCAAAATATTTCACAGAAATTACATTAAAATATATAGATCTTTAAATAACATTTTTATCTTGGATAACGGAGCTTTCATTTTTTACTTAGAAAACAAAATGTGGACCAACTATGTTGCGCTTTTCCTGATGTTGGTCATCTCCGAAGGTTCAGCTTGCTTTGCAAGTGAGTATGTTACTACAGTGTGATCGTACATAAACAGAAGAGACAATAAGCAAAATTCATTTAAAATTATTTGGCAATCAGAAGTCAGAAGGTATTGCCCAAAATTCCTTTTCACTTTCCCTGTGTACAAGTACATCCTGACAAACGAAAGATTATATTTTTCAAAGTAAGATTTCGGAAATGTTTATACTAAAACATTGATTTTGAGATTAACCAACGATGTCTTCAGCAACGCAGGGATATTTAATGTTATTGAAGCCATCTTTAAAATATGTCTGTTCTTTCTTGACTCAGGGAAAAAAGGGGGAGGGGGTCTTCTGGAAAAGAACAAGGGTAGCAACGCCTTTGAGGGAAAGGGAAAGGCGTAATGACGCCTTTCGCGTTATTACAAAGAATTTAGAAAATTATCATTTTATGAAGGTTAACAAAGTTTTGAGGCGGGTAATTTTTAGGCAGTCAGTCGGAAGAGTGCAAACAATTTTGTTTTTTAAGACTCCATGCATCTTACTAAAGAATCCCATCCCCAATTTTAGTTGAAGTATAGTTAAATAACATTGTTAATTTTAGAAAAAAAAATGGATGAAAAAGATTTGGTTGTAATCGGAAGTTTTTGTTGAATCCTGTTAAAACGTGCATGGTTATTAAAATATACGATGAGTTACCCAACGAATTCTGTGCATTTGAAGATTGTTAAAAATGGGATAAAGATGTCTATACTATATTCAAATTCAAAGACATATCCTCAATCTGGACAGATTCTACATCTTTTACTCAACAAAGGAGATAGAGTGTGGATACAGAATCAAAATAATGTGGCAGCAAAGCTTCACGACCATGGATCATACAACTTGTTTTCTGGCGTTCTAATCACAAATTTTTGAAAAGGACGGAATTCGTATGATTATTGATTAAAAATCAAACGTTTACTGTCAAATGTCTTTTGTTTATGGTGTAAAATAAAGTTTTGTTTAATTCAACATACATGTATATTTATACCCCCCCCGCCCCCCGCTTGAAAAGCGGGAGGGTATATAGTAATCGGTATGTGCGTCCGTCTCTCTGTCCGTCCGTCTGTTACACTTTGGGGTACCCATGCATCTCTTATCCGCAACTCCTCTCTTACCACTGAATGAAATTTGATGAAACTTTCACAGAATCTTTATTACATACATGTGTTGCCATTGTGCAATTCCTTTTTTTTTTTACTTTTCGATCCGACACATATTTTGGGTGTCCATAATTTGAACAATTTAGAATCCACACTACCCGATGATGCACCCAAGTTTCAGCTTTTTCTGGCCCAGTGGTTCTTGAGAAGATTTTAAAAGTTTTTTCCCATATATTTCTATGTAAAATTTTGATTCCCCATTGTGGCCCCACCCAACCCCGGGGGACACGATTTGAACAATTTAGAATCTACACTACCCCAGAAAGCTTCCACATAAGTTTCAGCTTTTCTGGCCCAGTGGTTCTTGAGAAGAAGATATTTTAATGACCCCAACCTAATTTTGTCTTTTATTGGTTACCTCCCCTTGTAAGAGGACCTGGCCCTTGAGAAGAAGTCGAAAATGTGAAAAGTTTACAGACGGACGGACAGCTGGACGACGGACAAAATGTGATCAGAAAAGCTCGCTTGAGCCTTCGGTTCAGGTGAGCTAAAAAGGAGAGGAACTGCAGCTATATTTACATTTAAAGGTTTAATTTGATTAATTATTTACCGGTATATTATTGACATTAGAGTTACATAAAAATTTAATTCAGGGAAATATCTAAATAGCTGCTTTAGAAGAAAAGTGAAGGAAAGACTTGAAATAAGAGGTGTATAAGGAAGAGAATAAGTATACCTTTGGGCATAAAAATAGAAGGATTGCATGTATTGGTAACCAAATCTTTTGACATAAAAATTGCTATATAGGATTCTTATTTTGAGTCATTGGCTTAAGTCTTATTTGCTTAAAGATCTCCAAGAGAATTCATGTTATTGCCTGGAAACAATTTCCCAATTTAGTAATACACGCTTATAGTGAATTGACATTTATAAATAGCGGTGATTTTAATTCCTGAAGTATATTGTAAACTTCATGGATTAAGAAAATTTCCGTGGAAGTCTTCGGCAATGCAGGAACATTTTTCTTAGTTGATATTGAAACTCTAAGGATCATTCAAAATTATTTAATTCACTTCAACGTTTACTGTTGAATGTCTTTTGTTCAATAAAGTTTCGACTGCAATGAATGTGGAATATCCCCTTGCTAGAAAACTTATTTCAAAGAAACTGTTACGCATCCATTCACATCACTACAAATGCATGTACAGTGGCTGCAACAGTATTGTTGACAAACCAATCGTGTAGAATCATTCGTGTATCGTGCGTGATCGTTCGTGTAACGTGCGAGATCTTGGGTGTATCAGACTCAATTGTTTGCGGTTTTAATCGTGAGATCGTGCGTTTAGAATCATGTAAATTTTGTTTTGTAATTTTTTATCGGAATGTTATTTGTAAAATAAGCATTTCTCTTGTTTTTTATACGCCCGTCTTAGAATCGTTCGTGTATCGTGCGTGATCGTTCGTGTAGAGTGCGAGATCTTGGGTGTATCAGACTCAATTGTTTGCGGTTTTAATCGTGTGAGATCGTGCGTTTAGAATCGTGTAAATTTTGTTTTGTAATTTTTTATCGGAATGTTATTTGTAAAATAAGCATCTCTCTTGTTTTTTTTTTAACTTATTTATTTAATAAATGCAAATTAAGTGAATGAAGCGCAATTTACATAATTGAATGTGGAACGAACTAATTAATGCTCATAAACAAGCAATATAGTAAGTCGTACAATATTAAGTTTTCGTCAAATAGCCAATCAATATTGTGATTAACGGTACTTAGATACTTTTTTTTACAAATACATTAACATTTCTCAATGCTTTCATAAATATTTGGTCGACGAATATACATGCACACGACATGATTTTCGGAGGTTTTGATTATCTGTGATTATCTCTGAACCTTACTTTTAATTAATTTTTAAATTTCTGCAAATGAAAAAAAAATTAAATAATTGGCAAGTTCATTTTTAGAGATTCACAAACACTGAATCAATGGAAACATACGGATTTAATTTGTAATTTAAGCCATTCCATGCTGCCATTTTTTTTCCAATCGTATCCCCCTTTCTGCATATCATGAAATCCAATTCAATCAAATTATACAGCCCACATACATGTACATCCTCTGATAGAATGAAAAGAAATCTGTTTTCTTAGGTCGGAGAATTACCTAAATAATTATCACCTTAAATATTAAGTGTTACATGTATTTAGTTATAGAAATATCCATTTCCGGATTTTTTCAAAGTCTATGAAATAATATTAATAATTCTAATGTTTAAGATTGAACTGTAACTACAGGACATCATACAACTGGCCTTTACATACAGAAGTTAATCGGCTGTTATGTCTGATCAATGTTAAACTTATAGGCCATTTTGGCAGGCAGATAAGGCCAAGCAAAAAAAAAAAGTTGGTTCTCAGGCCATCTTTTTGAAAATCAGATGAGGCAGGCAGGTTTTTTATTTTATTTTCAAGATCATTTCTTATTGCGGCGGCAAATCGCATCAATTTCATTAAACCTTCAAAAATAGTAGGGATGTCAACGAGTACCCGGTTAACCGGGTACTCGATCGAACGTCCGAGTATCGAATACTAAAATCGGTACTCGGTTACTCGGATGTATATTTTTGAATATTTCTAAGCTTATTTCTTAATGCATTACACAATCTGTTTTAAAACGTAAAATGCTCATTGCACTTGTACATACAGTAATTAGGGTTTACTACGACTCTTTATAATGACCAATTATTGCCTGTGGCAGTGTTTAAACAATAATTATCGTGACCAAGCACCTGGGGTACCTGGCTTTTCTCACCTTATATTTTGTTTGGCTTTAATTATTTGTTTTCACTGAACATCGTTTAAGATCAATTATGTTTAAAAAAAATTGATAATTTTGTCAATTCTCCGAGAAGCCGTAAATTCTCGGGAAAAGAGCGGATGATATTACACGTGCGATTGTTGATATGGTTGTGTTTGATTACATGCCAATACAACTGGTTGAAGGCAAAGGCTTTAAAAAGAACGGATGTCTATCGTTGCAACAAACTACAAAATACCGTCCCATAATATTATTAAATCTAGGATCGAAAAAGTGTACGAAAATCGTAAATCTGCTCTGTTAGGAGAACTTATCAAGTTCAAGTTGATACTGTATGTAGCTCTGACGACCGATATCTGGACATCAAACGCGACAAAGAGTTACATTACAATTACGGAGCAGATTATTTTTTTAAACAAAAACACTGTAAACAACTTATGATTTTATTTCTTGTGTTTATCTGAGAAATAAATTGAATTTTAAAAAATGTTATATTAAATTTCGTCTGGCACGAAGTGCTCATCATTATTACAGCAGAAGAACATTTACGGATAAGCCTCTTATCAGTGCATCTGGTTTTATTTCTACAAGAGTTTACAATGTTTTACAGTCTTCAATTTACTTGTTCATACTTATTTACACTTTTACCGAGTACCCAGGTACTCAATCGGAAAAACGTCCGAGTAACCGAGTATTGAAAATTGACCGATTTGACATCCCTAAAAAAATAGTAATTCATCTTATAGTACTTTTGCATTATGTTTAGAAAGAGCTTAACTCATAATACATGTAATTAGTAGACTGGGTATGTACCTCTGGCAAGATCAACATTCTGCACATTGTCGATAGCAGTAAAAAATGTCGGCAAAATGAACAATTCTTGAAATAGGGAATCTTAAATGGATTCGAGCAGAACAAGTTCTTTTTAATGAAAAGCTTGCTCAACAAACAACTTATGCATGGAGCCTTGGAAAAATCTGATTCTTTGAGATTCTGTAATGTAATTCACATCCATTTGAATAATTACTAAGCTTGAGTCTCAATGATTTTGTTCATATACAGAATCTTGTTAAAAATTAACACTCTCTTGTTATTCTTGATTTTAGTATCTTTTCAATAGGGTTCAGATAATACTGTTTTCCATATGGAAATTTAAAGGGCATTACGTTTTGACTTCATTTTGAATTCTGCTCTGAACTGCATCTGTATTTTCAAACTAGATTAAAGTTATCATAACTTCCAAACAAACTGATAGTTTCATTGATACTATCTGAAAGCATCTCCCTGACAAACTGTCACAATCAATATTTAATTTTAATTGAATATACATTATGTTTATCATGTTTATGGTTTTTATTTTATTTACCCTTTACTGGACCTCTACACTTTTGTTTCCTTATTGAACCTCAGTTAAGTTTTGCAGGTATTGGTCAGTTACGACCTATTGTATTATGAGGTATTTAAATCCCTGCATAGCTGACCACGTTGCCAGGGTCCACGTTTTCATAGATTTACATGCTTGACATACAGTCCAAGATGAGTAGATAGATACTTTTTTTTCAACGGTAACCATATTTCTCGCCTTTCCTATTCTGTGCGCCCTCTCGATGTTTTCTCCAATGTGAGGTAGATCTAGTTGTGTCTCACAAAAATCGCTTATTAAAGCAGCACATTTCTCCCGTCTGTCACCTCTATATTCGGCCAACCCGAAGAACAATAAATTGTCTCGCATGCTCCTACACTGTAGGTCAGTTATCGTATCTTCCATTGTTTTCTGCGTCTTCGCTAGTTCAGATATTTGACCTTTGACCTCGTCTGACGTTTTTCTCAATGAACCTATTGCGTTTCCCATATTTCCCGATGTTTTCTTTAGATTATCCATCTCAGCTTCAACTGTGTGAACTTTCTGCATAACTCTTTTAAGCTTTACGTTTATTTCATTTATCTTTGAGAGTTTTTTATCGATAATTGATAGCTTTGAGAATATTTCACTAACCCAAGTAGGTCGCCCCTGTATATCATAAGGACGCGTGTTCGAGTGGGCGGGTGGTGGATCTAAATTATTACCCAGCTGAATCAATGAATCATCACACATACACTCACCATTGTTCGTTTCAATATCCAACCTAAGATGTACTTCCTCCTCTGTGCTCTCTGCGTTCTTTGCGTCTCCTCCTGAGTTAACTACTTCTTCATCCACACTCATATCCGCCATGTTCGGTAAATACTGCTCGTCCCCTGGACTTAGGTACAGTTTATGTCTAACGTTTTTGTTTGGATTACTGTTTTTTCTTTTTCTTTTTCGCACCATTAGTCTTACATTGAGCTAGCTAAATTTTTACTCTTTCTCACTCCCGTAAATCTTCTAAAACTTACATATATACCACTGGGTTTACTGTGAACTCACCATGCCACTTAAAAGCGAAGCATCCTAGTGACAGTCATTAGATTTCCTCACGGCATTCCAACAAGAGTCCAATGAACCAGAGAGTGAATTATCGCGGTTTATAAATGAGAAAGGAACACAAAGTGTTGATCCTTTGAAATGGTGGGCTGAACACGAGACACAATTCCCTAATCTCGCCGGCTTGGCAAAAAAATATTTATCAATTCCAGGAACATCCGTGCCCTCGGAAAGAATATTTTCTACAGCCGGAATTATTATCAACAAACTTGGGAGTCGTCTGTCATCAGCCGTTGTCGATCAAATAATTTTCTTAAATAAAAATCGCCAACTCATTTCAATTTCTAATGACATCGACAACAATGAAGAGTGTAACGCGAATGTAGATTGACTTGAAAAACTGTTAAATATGAACTAAGTAAAGCATGTTTTTTTGTGATTTCTTTATCCTTTTTCTTTTTGTAAAAAAAAAATGAATTTACGAATTGTTCTGATTGAATATAAACAGTTTATCAACTTTAAAAAAAGTGTTTTTTCTGTTTCTGAAATAGAGTTTCTAGAAGGTGAAAAACCAAATTTAATTATCAAATAAATGTGTATTTTTGATACGACTAACCGGACGACTAACCGGTTAATCGGTCGGAACGTCTTGCGATTAACCGATTGGCAATTCTGTAATCGATTGCCATCCCTAGTATATATAGAAGATTCTTTTTATATTGAAAATTTATCACACTGTAATGATGATTTTATAACCTAATAAATCATTCTTTTCACATGGTGAATACTATCATTAAAAAAAAAGAAAAGTTAAAAAAAAAAAAAAAAGATCCGTCCGAGATTCGATCTCGAGACCTCTCACATGTGAAGCAGGAGACATACCACTAGAGCACAGAATCGCTTTAAATGAAGTCAAGTATATGCAGAAGTGAAGTCACATACATGTATATATTCATGTTCGGTATTATCAAAATTTTACACACTTCATGGTGTTTGATTTATTTAGCCTTTATTAAACAGTTCTAATAGATGTAATAAGAACATAAAGTCCTCCGAGAACCTGTTTTATACGCAATAACTCTCCTCATGCCCCTGTGCTAAAAATAACGACAGGTAATACGATAAATATTAGTAAAACAAACGGGGCGGGGCACTTTGAGGGGTGATTGAGGTCCTAGGGAGTTTTGGTATAAAATTACATTACATAAGCTCATAATTTTCTTGAAATATCGCCCGGAAATGATAGCGTGACACACAGACAGAATGTATAAATTTACGACCTTGAACTTTGACCTTTTGACCTCAAAATCAATAGGGGTCTTCCTTAGGCCACAGGGAGTTGTTATCTTAAATTTCATTGCAATAGCTCAAATGGTTTTAGAGATATCGTGTGGAAACGAAAGTGTTATAACAGACAGAATTTGCTGATTTATGACCTTGACCTTTGACCTTTTGACCTCAATATCAATA
>PRKT01000349.1:538584-589540 GCA_003671525.1 Saccostrea glomerata | reverse complement strand
TCTTTAAAGTTTCATAAGATATTTAACTGAAGTTTCAACTCTTGACAATAACCCTTGACAGGAAAGCTATGCGGAAAATATTGTCAAGGAAATCATGACAAAATCTCGAAAATATTTATATCGATTTTTGTCCATTCAGAAAGTGCTTTTACTTTGTAATACCCCCGAATAGCGTTTACTCAGCGTGAAACCGGCCTTGAAATAGTAAGCCCACTTGCATTACAGTATTATTTCGAAAATGAGGAACACAAAGTGATACCTCAGCACATGGGAATGCTAAGAATGGGAAAACATATCACAGAACTTTTCAATCAGTGAAAAATAAAATTAAAGAAGAAATCAATGCAAACTCAAAGCCAAAAGAAGTAGTTCATAAAATCATTTTGGAAAAGGGTGGGATACATGAAATAAATGCACCAGGAGAGCATGTAAAAAACAGACAGCAAGTGAGCAGTTTTAAGTATGCAATGAAAGAGGAAAGAAATGGTGATCCCTTATTAAACATGATGGAATTAAGTAAAGAACAGTCTCTCGACAAAGAAACAGCCTTTGTAAGGGATGTGTCTGCATCACCAGAAATGGCAGTATTCATGGCAACAAAGCAACAATTAACTGATATTGAACGTGTTGTACAAATGCTGACCATTTTTCAGTGCTTGGAGTGGATGCTACTTTCAATGTTGGAAAATACTTTTTAACATTGACAACATACAAACATTTGATGTTGATGACAAAAAAGCAAACGCATCCAGTATTCAAATGACCAGCTTTAATACACCAAATGCGACTCTTTGATTCTAATTTTGCATTGCCTTCAAATATGATAAAATACAATCCAAATTTACAAGGTTAACATGTTTATGGGAGAGATGGAGAGAAAAATCTGTCAGATGCATTTGACTCTTGTTTCACAAATTCCAAACATCTACTACAATATAAAAAAGAAGCTTACTAATCTTAGCATAAAAGCTGAAGAGGTTACAGAGTATATACAGGACATTTTTGGGAAGCAAATTAATTCGGAAAAAGTACCAGGACTTGTGAATTGCTTTAGTTCAGACGAATTTGACTAGAAATTGGAATCGTTAAAACCATTATGGACAAATCGGCATCCTAATGGAGATGAGTTTCTTAAATATTTTACCACTTTTAAGGCAAATCTGATCACAAATTGTATGACAGCTGATTTGAGGGCAATGTGTGGCTTGGGATATCCACCTTCAATGTATAATCAAAATGCTAATAGATGTGCAAATAGTGTTGTAAAACCTAATCTGAAATTAGAGAAATTAAGTGTGGAAGATTGTGGAACACATCTTCAAAACATCATTCAGCGCCAACATGATGAAGCCAGATTGGCATTACTAGGCAGAGACTACACAATTAGTAACAACTACAAAGAGTATACAGTAGCAGAAGAAAAATATTATCAAATGACCAGACCAAAGAAAGTAAGATTGAAAAACAATTTTTTTTAATGCCACTGTTAAAAAAGATGATCCTGTAAGTATTACTCCACAAAATGTCAGACATTGCACTCTTTCTGTTCCCCACAGAAAACTCTCAGATCTCCATGGTAGCTCAACATGTTGTGGAAGACATATTTATGACAGCCAGCAGTTTACTTCAGAACAATGAAAGCATAGTGATGGCCCCCGGATCAGATGAAAAACTACTTTTTGTTCTAAATTCTTTCAATAAATCAACACCACATCATGCAGTGGAAGCAAATTTCAATACATGTGTGACTCTAATTGCATTAAATGGGTTACACATAAAATATGCCCACATACTGTAGCTTTCGCAGATCACCAGCAGAGACTACAGAACTTTTTGGACTGGTACAATACTAAAAGTAAGTATCCAAAATATACATCATTATCAATGTTTAATATGCCATCTTCAAGAGGGAAGAAAGCTACTAAATCAACATCTCGAAGAAAAGGTGGAAATCCCAATAAAAAACGACAGGTATTAGAGAAGTATGTAGAGGCACCTATTGCTGGCAGTATATCAGATAATTTAATTCCTGCCCTACCAAACCCGTCCACAGGGCCCTATGCCATAGCCATGCTTGACTTTTGTAACCCGAACGTTACAAAATGTTTTGGGTGCCGGGGATATTTTAGGGAAAATAATCAAATTCCAGATTCTCCGCATTGGGTATTGTTTCCAAGATGAAGAGACCATATCGGGGGAAAGTTGGAACAATGAAAGAAGGACCACTTTCAAATGTTTATTTCCATTTATCAGAGAAGTGATCAAGAAACAAGATCCTTATTTTATATCATCTTTAGTCTTTTGTCCTGAGGATTTAAAAGGTCATTTGCTTCCTGAACATCGTGAATACCTAACAGCAGCAAATATAAAGTTTTAACTTTTGCAGTATCTCATGATTATCCATTGTCAATTGTGGGCTAATTCGTTATTGTATTACGCTGTTATCAAATTAACCTTTCATTCTGAAAACTGATTGTGATAAGGATTTTTTTTTTGAAAACATGAATGGAAACTGACAAATTCTCTACGCCAGTAATTAAAACCTTCCTGTTAAACCCCTTCCGTAGATCTCTATGTAATAATGCTGAACTTAATAAAAACAGGGCATACGGTCTAGATTTTTATTTAGTGTGTATCAAATGTCAACTTGTCTTCTGCATTGGTTCTAGATAGTGATGTCATGGGCGCTTCAAATACAGCAAAATTGTATCAAACAAAATTGTTTTTATCAAGGATGGTGAAGGCAATAAACCGTAAGCACAGCATTCTTTGGTGCAGTGTGTGAAGGGTGAAGGGTCATGTTTACAATAAATTGGATCATTAGACTCATATAGGTAATAATAATGTCAGAACTAAAAAGAATTACTTTTAATGTAACGGGTTTGTTAATGGACTTTGAGATTGAATACTGTTCGTTATCTCCATATCCTTCTTTTAACCACCGAACATGTATCTCTACTGGTGGACAGTTTGTCCCCGAGGACACTTGTCGTTCGGTACTTATTCATGCATGAGTACACAGAATAACGAAATGATACTGGCAGGCGCGTCGCCCAGTATAAAAAGGCGTCACTCCTTTGAGTCTATAAGGGACACAGACTCAAGGAGTTCATTTGGTGCCCCTCGGATAATTATTATTAATATTAAGGGATATTAAACATATGTCATATGTACAGTCTTCAGATTCCCAGTTTTGCTATAAAACCAATACATCATATACCAAATTGAGAGAGTGTAAAGTTTCTATTACAGATATATTGGATAATTACTTTTCCGATCCAATGTCTTCGGTTTCAAAATGATCTGTGCGAAACTGTAAAACCTGTGACATTTTGATAACTGACACTTCTTTCACCAGTAATCTTACTGGACGGAGCTTCTGTACCAAAACTTGGGAAAATCTGAACTGCAAATCTACTAATGTTGTCAATGGAAAATAATGTAATCTGTGTGGACTTATTTATGTCGGTGAAACCAAGTGATCGCTTACCAATAGAATTTCAGGTCATCGATTTCAAATAAATCATGGTGGTCAGCAGCTTTTATACAAACTTTTTAATTCATATGATCATTCTATTTTATCAATGAAAGTTAGAATTCTCGAAAAGATTTATCACCACACAAATAGTCCGTCGTTGAGTACACCTTTCCGTAGACAACGAGAGGAATTTTGGATTAGAAAACTAGGGACAGCCTTTCCCTATGGATGTAATGACAATGTCGATAGTGTTGGAAATCTTTCCAGCCCGCAGTGTAATAATGTAAATGTGATGGGACTTTTTAACAATACTCAGATACGTAAGCGTAGTCATGGACATCGTTCGTACAATAAACCTGCAATACACGACGTCTCTTTTGATTCATTACTACCTTATGTTAATCAACAGTTAGGTCTACATTAAATTCGAACAAAACTTTACTCTGTCCCTTTGAAACTTTTAAATAGTCTTCTTGAAAAGACAAAGGAACATCCAATTTTAGATTTCTCGTCACCTGAGGCTCGGATCTGTGATTATGGATATTGCATATCATAGGCTTTTTAAACCTGCACGTTTCACGGAAGAAAATGCAGCTAAAACAATCCGTCTTTTCCTTAAACTTCAATATGCAAATAAAGGAATTGACGCGGTTAATATAAGTAATATTCTTAATTACGAAAGGGTCCAGTCTTGTATTGCACCATATTTCAAGTTAAAGACTACACCTTGTATTTCCTACAAATATACATCGACCATTGCTTCCAAACTTTTCAATTACAAACACACTTTACGTGGCTTGGATATCGACTATCTGAAAAATAATCCCCCTTCGTGTTCATGTTCTTCTTTGCCCTATAACTATAGTCCTGCTGGACACGTTATTACAGGTGAAGTAAATATAGTTCATAATGAGGACCTTAGATCACTTATTTTAAAAGGTCCTAAATATAGGGAACCCCGATCCTTCAACTGGAGTCAGAATTTCATGAAAATTATGGCTTCTGTTGAAAATTACGCCAGAAGATGGGCCAGATATGAAAAAGAAGACGTTGACACCTTGTCAGAATGGATTAAATGTATCAGATCCATATTAAAGTCACGTATTAAAAGATTGAGGGGCAAAATAAAAACCGTCTATCCTTCTGTGTTCAATAATCCAGAAGTGAAAAAAGAATTAGATAGATTACACGATCAGTATGCACTAGTTCCTGCCGACAAAGCAGGTAACAACATTGTCTTCGTTTGTAAGGCTCATTATATAAATTGCATTCTAGAAGAACTTGGATTTAATTCTACAAGTGGTAATCCTACGTGTACCCATACTTCTCTTTCTAAGGAAGAAATTTCTTCAAAATCACCTGTCAGTTTTGAATACTTTTAATATTCCACAGAGCCGAAATGAATTTGAACTACCTTATATATATTGGATTTCGAAACTTCATAAGAGTCCTTACAAACAAAGATACATTGCAGGTTCCAGTAAATGTTCAACCAAGCCTCTTTCGTTACTTCTCACTAAGATTTTTACAGTAGTGAAGGAAAAACTTCAAGAGTACTGTGCAACTATATATTCAAGAAGTGATTTAAATCAGATGTGGATACTTAAAAATTCTAAAGAACTTTTGGACAATTTGAAATCACAAGACTTTACAAAAATCAATAGCTTAAAAACTTACGACTTTTCAACTTAATACACAACAATTCCCCATGACAAATTAAAATCCAGGCCTTTTGATATCATTGACAGCTGCTTCTTCAATAAAAATGGAACTCGCAAATTTACTTACCTCGTTATTGGTCATTTGCAAAATTATTTTGTTAAGACAGATTCTGATTGCACACATGAGTACTCTGAAGTTGACATCAAGAAGATGCTTGAGTATCTGATTGACAATATCTTTGTGGTTTTTGGAGACCAGGTATTCCAATAATCGATTGGAATTCCCATGGGTACAATTTGCGCTCCGTTATTAGCAGACTTATTTTTATATTCATATGAAGCAGAATTTATGCAAAATCTTATGCGTGAAAAGAAGAAAAAACTTGCTGTGGCCTTCAACTCGACATTTAGATATATCAACGACGTATTGTCAATTAATAATGATAATTTCCATTCCTACGTCGATACGACATATTCTGGTGAGCTTGAGATAAAAGATACCACAGATTCTGACATATCTGTTTCATACTTGGATATTTTATTTGAAAAAGACGTTAATGGTAATCTAACAACCAAGCTATATGAAAAACGTGATGACTTTAACTTTTCTATCGTCAACTTCCCTTATGCAGCAATAGACCTTCAATACCTGCATACGGAGTATATATATCTCAGTTGATTCGATACGCAAGAGCATGCTCTACGTATGAACAATTTCTTAAACGAGGTAAATTATTGACAAGCAAGTTGATGAAACAAGAAAATCAACAGTCTCGTTTAAAAGTCATCATTCGTAAGTTCTATGGTCGATACAATGACCTTGTCAGCAAATACAATTTATCATTGAGTCAAATGCTGACTGACGTTTTTCATAACAATATATTTATTGTGAGTCCATTATTTATACACTGAATTGACGGATTTTTTCCGTTATTTCCTGATCATGACAAGGAGCACACGACTCACTCCTCCATGGCACCTGATCCCACCTCTGATGTTTCGGAGGTCCGTGTTTGCTCTGCTCTTATTTTGTATATTGTTTAATGGACTTTGAGATTGAATACTGTTCGTTATCTCCATATCATTCTTGTTTAAAACTGTATTCATTAAGAAAATAAAGAATATTTTTTTTATGAAGTTCTTAGGTAATTCCTATTCATCTGCATTTCTTTGTTGTCTTGATAATTTAAATTGATGTTTCAAAATGTTTTAATTATATATACTTAAATATGTAAAATCCTCAATCCTGCCATGGAAAGTCTTCAGAATTGCAACTGATCCATAGAAAATCAATACAAAATAAATCAAAATGGTATAAGTATATTATTATTTTACTGTTCACATTTATATACCAACAGAAATATATTATTTACCTGCGTAATCTTTGAAAAAATGAAACCAATAAAAAATCAATCAAATCATTCAAATTCTGAAAAAAAGATTTTTTTAGGTGAGGACAAAATTGAGGCCAAACATTTTTACAGAGGCCAAATTTGAGGCATGAAGCCAAATTAGAGGCCAAAATAGAGGCCAGGCCAACTTAGAGGCCAGGCCAAGTTTTATAGTATTCTGTCCGACCGTCTGTTACGCTTTGGAGTACCCATCTCTTATCCGCAACTCTCTCATACTACTGAACGAAATTTAATGAAACTTTCACTGAATCTTTATACATATTGCCATTGTGAGCTCCTATTTTACTTTTTTATTCGACACGCATTTTAGGTTTCCCATAGCAAAACATGGCCATTGCCGTTATATTCTTACCTATGACGTCACATATGGCGGTTTTTGAATAACATTAGATACAACGAGTTATTCCTCTTTACACATTACCATAAAACAATAAACAAGAGCAATCACATTCTTTGTCATCTGATCAAACCCGCCTTGAGCCCATGCTCAGGTAAACAAAGAACTAAATTTGATATAAAATAATCCTTAAAATACTTAGAATTTTTGCAGTCCAGTGGTTTATGTCCATCGTATCAATGGTTTCTCTTATCGAGAATTTTGAGCCGCCTCCAAATAGAAAAGTTAAATCTAAAACTTATCAACAGCAACAATTTTTTTCGTGATTCCACATAAACGTTTAAAAAGGAAGTCATTTACAGTCTCAGATATTCTACACTTTCATATCAATAAAATAAAATGTACATATTTGTCGCTACATGTATATGTACAAAGTCATTCATGTACATTAAAGGTGCATGAATTCCATTAAATTTGTAGTGATTAACTTGCTGTTTTATAAATTTTTAGGCAATACTTCTCTCCTACTTCAAAAGTTTTTCATACTAATTGTTAGACCATTATTTATACACTGAATTGACGACGGATTTTTCCGTAATTTTCTGATCATGACAAGGGGCACACAGCGGGTGTGACCGGTCAGCAGGGGATGCTCACTCCTCCATGACACGTGATCCCACCTCTGATTTTTCTGAGGTCCGTGTTTGCTCTGCTCTTTTTTTGTATTATTTTATGGACTTTGAGATTAAATACTGTTCGTTATCTGCATATCCTTCTCACACCTCGATTACAAATCGACATTTACTGTGCATCCCTTTTCTCATTGAATCTATTTTGGCATTAAAAGCAAGTACTCTGGGTGCATATTATTTCTAAGGTCTATACCATTTTTGTCGCCCGCGTGGCGCAGTGATAGGAGCGTCTGCTCTAGAGTCGCCAAGTAAGGAGTCAATCCTTACGTTGCGGGTTCGAATCCCACTGCGGGACGTGGAGACCGGTCCTTCGGATGAGACCGTATAAACAGAGGTTCTGTGTCGCAGTAGGTGCTGGCACGAAAAAGATCCCTCCCTGCTCAATGGCCCTAAGTGCCGAATAAAGGACAAAATTTGCAGCTCTCCACCGTCAAATGGTGGCGTTTCCATATGAGTGAAAAATTCTCGAAAGGGACGTTAAACAATATACAATCAATCAATCAATCAATCAATCAATATATCATCATAAACCCCTCCCCCTTTTGATGTCATTTTCAAGGCCTTATTTGTTAGGACACTCTATGTTAAATTTACGATAAAATTTCATAGAATTTCCAGAATGAGGTACAAATTCCATAAAACAATAGTGTCCCAACACATACCAGAATTAACAGGATTTTTGGATATTTAATGTTCATATCAAAAGAGTTTTTCTCAGTTACAATATGGTGGAAATAAAGTTGTGTTCGAGGTTGCGCCGCCTGGACATACCATTGCTTACAAATACATTGCTAATTTAAAAATAAAATTATGATTTGTGGTTTATTCCATAGACAGAAAAGATTATGCCAAGTAGATACTTTAAAATTTATTGATGTTCCTAAAGCGGTTTTAATTTTATGGCGCTAGTCCATGAACTTTTTGATACCCCGTCGTATATATGCATTTAACATACTATGGACAGTTAATATACATTCAATATATACTGAAAAGAAAAAGAAACGCATAATAGCATAATAGCGAAATATATTTAACTATATGGCCGAAAATTATGAAAATTGGTCAAATGTGTATTTTGATTACTGTGCACTAAAATTGCTGGTCAAAATTACTCAACCATGAAATGTATGGCTTCACGTAGGGGAAATGATAAAAAGCCAAAAACACGTGCATGTTGATGATGACAATTTTATGATCACATTTTGTGGTGCTAATCGATTCATTGGAGTTATAGACATCGTTTTACGCATTTGCAATCAGTATAAATTTCGTGCAATCATGGTATGGCTGACGGAAGTTACACTGGTTCCAGTAATTGAATTGCGTAAGTGAATAAAAAGGCAACAAGATGTTGCTGTGCAGTTTGTTTTAAACTTTTCAACAAAAAAAAGGTTTTTCAGTTGTCAGAGAGTAATTAAAAGGCTTCCAACCAACCATGGCGGTGACGTTGACGCGTTACAACGTCACATCAAGACAGGGCTTTTCATCATGTCACCTCGATTGTTGTCAAGGTATTATAACTGAAACCGATATTTATACAGCAAACTATTATACCAATATTTTCACCCTTAAATTGACAGAAATTCTCTGCTCTAATTTGGTCCGCGAGCTTGGCAACTTTTACGTCGATTTTACTCTCAGGCGCGCACGTACGCGTCGTGTGCGTAATGTTTTTAGCATGTCCACACTGGGAAAATGTAGCCAGTGTTTGTCGAGACTTTCTCACAAACATTCACGTGTACCAAACCAGCTGGATTCTGTAAATTCTATCCTAAAATGAAAATTCGTGGCACTCATTTGGCGGGGGGATTTGTTGGCTTTGGAACAATACAGCTTCTATCAACCATTAAGACTATTGTCGGAAGAGTTGAATAATAATCAAATGAGAAAGATAAATGCTCTGGTGAACTCAATGCACTGGAAAATCAAGGCTGTTACCAATGTGCAAGAGAGATGATGAGAATTTTTATTTTAATTTTGGGGGGTATCGACATATCAATTTCAATAACTCAGGAATTATCAGTCAAAGTCACACAAGATTTTGGCAACTTGTAGATTAAAGATGAATTAAAATGTTTGATAACAATACTGGAAAACATTTTCGAAATAATAGTTTTAATTTAATTTAAAAGTAAAATATGCGTTTCTTTTTCCTTTCAGTATATTACATTAATTATATATTCAACATACTACAGATAATATATTTTCAATATATTAGAGTAAATAAAAAAAATACTAATATCCTTACTTTACCTGCTCTACTACCGTAATGGCAATTATATATTGCAGTTATAATAGGTGTAATACGGTGATAATTCTGGCTGTAAAATTAAAATATTACTTTATTTACATTTAGTAGGCAACAATAACTGTTAACGTACTAAAGTAATAAGAAAGAGTATTCTTAAATTGTAATTGTCCAACATACTGATGTATGATGGATGATGAAAAAAGGTTATCAAAAAAATTATAAAACTATAAAACTTATTAACTACATGTACCATAAAGCAAATAAAATTAGGTTTTAGTGTTTATAATTTTTAAAGTTGTCCTTTCCAAGTTCAATCTGACATCTTTCATAGAAGCTAAAAAATTTCAGAATATTATATTTTTTACCATGAAAGCTTTTTCATAACAAAAAAGAACAGTTTATTTGTCATAAATGACCTTATTTTGGAAATAGAATGGGTAAATAAAGATATTCTTACCTAGAAAGAGCACGGCGACAACTACAAAGAAAGTCCTCTTTCGTAGGAATCTAATTTTTCATTATGGATATAAAATGGGCGCCTTCTTTTAAACATATCTGTAGTGATAAGTTTAATGTCTTACATTGAACTTACATTAGTATACATTATTTAAGATAAAAATTTACAATTTTATTTCACAATGAAATGGAAATATAACGAATCACTGTCTAGTTAGAAGAGCATATCAGGACATCAACGATAGTTGGAAAAGTAGGATAATTTGCATAAAGGACTTTACAGTGATTCCTTAAACAAATTCCTGAACTAAGGGCAAGCTTGCTCTCAAAGGGAAGCAGAACAAATGCAATTTTATACATAACTTTTCCTTCAACAAAACAATTTATTCTGTCATTGATTAAATTTCTATAATGTCTTTTGTTTTATTAACTTTGTACAATTGATGTAAATGCAAAGAGTACATGTTACATTTATAGCCGTTCTTTGCTCAAAAACATCGGGGAAATCATTTTTTGTCACAAGTAACCTACAAAATGACGTCATTTTTATATTGTGACATCACAATCATGAAGCTATACATTACTAATCATGTGCTATTTATAGAAAATATGTATGACTATATGTGTGCCAAATTTAATGCTAATCTGAATTGTGGTTTTGTATATAAAGAGATCATTCACGTACTTTCTGATCACTTATCGTAAATGCAGATATTGATATTAATCAGATAATGGAAATGAAACCATTTTGTCAGAGTAACTACAGTCAATTTGCAACATATGCATGCTTATTAATTAATGCAGTACGTTTACTCAAATGTTCTAACATATGTATCCTTTGTTTCATATACCTTTTATTACAAGTAAAAATAACGTTAAATACGTTAAATATTTTATTATTTAGCACTGTAAAGGTTATTAAAAGGGAAATACATGTACGTGTATTATAGACACTAACAGTTAGTGTATCTGAGGAAAAATTACATTAAATGAAAAAAAAAATCTGCTTTCATAAATATACAAAGAATGTCATGGAATTATGACCTTTTTATGCAATATGCTTACATAACACATTGATTAAACACATGTACGAAGTGTTTGTGTTAGAGTACCAATGTACTATTTACGGAAATTCCAAAAGACTAATGTTTTCAATGCAAAAATATGCTTATTATTTTTATGCAAATTTACAAAATCAATATTTCAGAAAAAATGAAAATCCAACATATTATCTATCGATTACGAAAGATGGAAATTCGCAAATGAACGAAAAAACAGTAAGTTGCATCAATTTGTACAGATAAAGATAAGTAATACGACAGTGCAGACCATAATGTGAAGTTCTGCTTCTAAACAGACAACTTCAGACTTAATACTAACTTCTATCCATAGCACGTATTGGAAAAAATTACAAGGGCTGAATTCCCTGAATAAAAAATATCCAGTTTGTCTCTTCTGAATCACTGCTTCAATTATTATATAATTTTCATTGTGAAAGTGACTCAAAATCATTATGAGGACATCCCTTCTTTTTTTTTTCTTTAGAAATATTTTGATGTAAAGATATGTTTTTCCTCAAGTCTGATATCAACTCTGTTATATTGCACTTATTCTTCTCTTCAGAACATCACCACTCAGTCTTAGTATGGCCTGGAAAATAATAAAAAGATTTTTTGTGACACACTGATGCCACCTTGTGGCAGATTATGTCGGGGTTTCAGAAGAAGGTGCAGGTTGGTCTGTATCGTGCCCTAAAAATATTATTTATTTAAAAAGTTATGCAAGTGACTTTAATATGAGTTGAATACATGCCAATGACAAATCATTTTAAAAAATATGACTTGATGGATGACCATTCTGGAAATATGATGTTATTAATATGGTATATTCAAAGCTTTATGCAGAAAAGCCTAAACATGACTCATTTCTGTGGTTATTTTCAATAGAAATAGTGTCCGCAGCCGTCGCCCATTTTAATATTTAGGTATATTGTGTAAAATGCTTTGCAAATCACATATCTTCTTGGGCGATACATGTGCTGTATGATTTTTGAGAGAAAAAAAATTACTGAAAATTGGTTTCATTTGCTACTTTTTAAAGAAAATAATAGAAAATGCACATGTTCATGACATCACAATCAGCATTTAGGAGGTTGTATAAGGAAAATGCTTTGTAGGTTTCTACTTTATGGAATTTCAATAATTCAAAAAAGATGAATCTTAATTTTTATCATCACTTTTATATTTTGTTTAAATACCAGGATTGTCCAAAAAGTTCGTGGAAATATATAAATAATAATTTATAATCCATCAATTAAAACTAAATCATTCTGACTTGTTTTTTCGTAAGAAATATTTTGATATACAACAGATAGAACCATTTATTTTCACAAAAGCGTCATTGTCCACGAACTTTTTTGACAACCCTCGTTCAGGGCCCAAACCGTAACTTGTTCTTTCTCATATGCATGTCAAACTCGAAAGCCGAAGGTCAAAAGTGTTTGTATCCTAGGGAAAGTTTGTTACAAAGAATACACCTGAGAAATATGAAAGCTCTCGTTCTAATTGTTCAAGATTAAAGTTTTTAAAAAGAGGTCTAACTCTGCGGTCGAGTCGAAAGGTCAAAAATATGTTTTCCTATTGTAGATTTTTTCGACAACGAATATACATGTGAATTATGAAAGACCTAGCGCCAACCGTTCAAAGGTTACCAAGGTTAAAGTGTGGTATATTGTTAAAGAAGATCAAACTTCAAGGTCAACACAAAGAGGTCGAAGAAAGTTCTTATCTCAAGGAAAAGACATGTGAAATATAAAACCCATAGCCCCACACACTAAGAATTATGGCAAAGGTAAAGTTTTTTGGGGACAAAACAGACAAACATACAGATAGACAGACAGACAGGTGGACGGACAGGGCAAAAACTACTGTAGATTCCTTATTTATTGCGAGTTTTTATTATCGCGATATGGCTCTTTAACGTCAAATCGCAAGAATATTTATTTATGATTTACATAGATTTCAGCACCATAGAAATAAAAGCAAGAAATTTTATTTCGCAATTGATGCTTCACGCGAAATTAAGCGATAATAAATTCCTCGCGTTTAATTAGAAATTTATCCTCGCGTTTAATTAGAAATTTACAGTATATACACCGGAGACTTCGTTTATGGGGGCACAAAGATCTGTTGAAAGTATAATTTAAATTTCGTATACTAAAATGTGGAAAGAAGGTAATTTTTATCATTATCACACACTGGACAATTCAATTAATAGCAATAGTTTCTAATTTAATTTGAAAAAATTATTTTTGAAGAAAGAAATATTATTACAGAGAAAAAATGACATTAATTATTGAGAAAATAATTGAACCTAGCAGAAACAGAAAAAAAGTAATAAATGTACAGACATGAATGTTGTAACAGAAATTTATTACATTCATATTTTTTCTTATTGTTTTCATTGTATAAGATTCAACTTTTTTTCCGGAAAGGTAATTTTTGAGAAATAATAGTCATCGTTTGTTACACTTTGACAATCTATTGTACCTATCCCCAAACATAATTTAACGTTCTGTGTGACAGTAGTCCAGAAAAAATAAAAATGGTTACAACGCAGATATGACATGCGACAAGTGATATTGCATTTCTACTATTGGAAAGGTACAACAATTTGCAAAGCCCCTCCCCCCCCCCTCCTTCCACCCAGTGACATATCACTGACAAACACCAGGCACTCTTTAATCAGACAGATGTTAAGTTTAAATCGGGTAAAATATTTATATGCAAGTTTCTGTTCGAAGCAAAACTAAACTATATAAGTGCACATATTTTAAATAATGGTAATCGTTTTATTCTTTAAAAATGATAATTTAAATTTATTAAATAAGGTTTAAAAAACTCAAAATGACTGAAAATGTCAAGATGTTTTTGTTACTTTTTTCCAACTGTTTGAAAACAAATCATTCTCAACTTATTTTGCATAAACTCACCCTAGAACGATCATCATAGATCAATAAAATATAAATGTCTTACCTGAGATAGGTCAGTCCAGATTATGTTGAACACATCATCCTTTATAAAAGGACTACTTAAAGCATCATGGGAATACTTGTTTCTATATAACCTGATCCTCTCTATGTCGTCACTCTCCGTTATGTGCTCTATATCAGGTTTTTTTCCCCAACCACTCCCGGGAGGAGTAATGTCAGAGTAATTCCTCAATAATTTGTACATGATGGTAACGTCCATAGATAAAGATGATACACGAGTGTTGGGTCCACCTTAAAAATATTTAATATACATATGCTGCGCATTCTGCACTAGATAGATAAGAAACAATCGTATGATTTTATACAATTTATGTTTAAATTTAACTAACCAAATTTATTATGTATTTACATTTTGCGTCACATCATTGATAAGTAGCCCTAAAATATATATAAAGAGTCTTATGTAATATACTTTATTCTTTCATTTTGTCTTCTACTTTTTCTTTAGGCCAAAGATGTTTAAAGTTAGCTAAAACACTGCTACAGATTATCTCTTTGTTTTGAAATATAATGGGAAAGTATATAATCTATCATTTTTGTGGCCTAACATTACCCCAAAAACCCAGGCATTGAATTAAGTCAGTCTATTTTACCATAAGATTGATTATATATTGTTTAACATCCCTCTCAAGAATGTTTTACTCATATGGAGACACAAGGACCCAACTATTTTAAAATATTTTCTTTCTTTCATTGGAAGAATAGTACCCGAAGATACTTGTAGATAAAGAAAACTAACTATTTTTGATATAAAATGAAAACTGTCCGATGTTTAATGAATTTTGTTTAACAATCATGGAAATCCAATCAAAAGATGGAATGCAGAATAATATGACTGATCATAGCAAGACCAAATTTGGAGAAAAGATTTTTAAACAAATGCCATGTATATCTTTGATCCAATAACTTCTAAATTCATAGAGTCATGGTCTTAACTTTTGAACCACTAATGCCCGAATATAATTGCCAATTAATGGAACTTTTTTCAATGTTCTTAAGAAGATTCAATTCTTAAAATTCCGATTTAAATATAAACCTCTAACGTTACCCATCAAAACAAAAGAACTCATAACTTGATTGCATTCAAATCAACACGATATGAGGTTTTCAACATAACAATTTTTTTTCTTTAATGAGTGGCTCCTTTAAAGATAATACTAAATCATCATCCTTTACCACAGTTAACAAGAACAAAACGTTAACGACACAATCAAATTCAAGCATTGGACGATTTAAAAAAAACTCACTCACTCTAGCTTATAGCATAGGCAAAAATACATACCATACATCAAAAAATTTTAAGGAAATAAAGCATAATGTTCAACAATAAGGATTTAAAGATAGAAAATCAATACGTACCTTGAGGAGGAAAGAGAATCTCTAGTTGAGGTGGTAAGAATCGGAACTGTCCTGTCCTCATGTATGGCTCATTTTCTCTCAGAGTCTCTTCTAGATCCTCTTTGGGGAAGAATTTATCAAAGCAGATTCTTACAGCATCAGTTGCAATTTGCAATAACGTTTGAATTTTGGCGAAATTATCTGAATAAGAAAAATGTACCTCCAGTGCTTTAATTATGTGGAAAAATTGTTAGACATAAATACAATTACTGCAAATAACAAATTAAAAAAATAATAAAGTTCTTTCTCAAATATATCAAATAAGGTAAATGTACAGCAGTCTAGATGTACTTATTTTAAGAATTAAACAAATTAACACAACAAAAAATTGGAAAGATTTAGATCTGTAAAGTCAAGGATTTTATCAAATTAACAACAAATATATAAATAGTTGAGATACCTTTGGTATGTGAATCACTATTCACAGAACTTCCCAAACATGAAACTCTACAGGTCCCCATAGCTTGAAAAATTTCAGCTTTAATGCCATGTTCCTTTAAAAAGCAAATATTCAAATTAAATCAAAACTTTGTATTTTCATCATAAATAATAATTTAATAATTAATCTTATAGAGGCAACCAATCTTTCAGGTCATGTTGTTTTTTTTTTTTACAAATATTTCAAAATTAGTTGTACTTTTGTCCAATTCCTAAACAACGTTTCAGCAATACAGTATAAGTCTATATATTTATGCTTTGTATTTTTAGTTCTCAATTTTTAACCATATTTCTATTTTTTCTGTGTTATACTGTATCTTTTTTTTCTTAAAGTTTGTTTATCCACCTAAGTATTAAGACCATGATTAAAAATTCATTCTTCAATCACTTTTAACATTACTTTTAAAAAAAACGTCCATTGGATAAGCTTAAAATATTTGAAATTAGGTCTGCATACATCTAGCCAAGACATACAACAGGCAATCTTCGATCCAGAATCAGCATTTTTACAATATATTCCTCTAAATATATTCCTTTAAAGTTTCAATTAGTCTCTTCTACGGGGAACGATCGCATTTAAAATCAACAGGTATTTGATTTATATGACTTGTATCTTTAAAATGAAGGCAAATTCATTGTAATTCATACCGCATAAAAAATTATAAAGAGCACAATGTTAGTATTACCCCGTTCGTTTTTTTTTTGTCGTATTTTATACAATTCCGACATACATAACAGGTAATATCTTAAAAAGTCTTTGTGTGAAAATGTTGTAATTCATATTTTTTTAAAGAAATAATTCATCTCTTTATTTTAACAAAGAAAAAAGTATACCTTTATGATAAAATAAACGAGAAATATGTGTCATAAATATTGACCTTTCTGCACTAATAAAGGTAAGTAAGCTCTGACAAACATCTGAATAAAAAACTATTTTGCGAAAAAAACGAGTATATTGTTTTAATTAGAAACAATTTAAACAGATTTATTCTTTTCTTCTTTATTCAAATCATTCTGCCCCCCTTTCATTTCCCCGTCCACAACAAACGTTTACCTATTTGAACCTAGGAATGGCCTTTTACAATAAAATCTACGTTCTATAAATCAATAAACAAATATAGGCACAAGTACATTTCTCAATTTTTTTTAGTTTTATCCAGAAAATACAATAAATGGTAAACATGAAATTTAACATATTTTCCATATTGAAGCCGCTTTCTTTGATGAATTTTATCTTATCTTTTTGCACTTATATATCAGCATATCATCGACGTTTTTCTTCACAACTGAAATTGCTATTAATTATCAACCAAAGGAATAGAATTCTTATATCAACCAACTCCATAAATCAAATAAAACTGTTATTAATGATGAATTCATTTTCTTTTTGTAAATGGTGTTTGTTATTGATTATAAACAATGTTATGTCTATATCACAGTTGCAAACATCAACAGGAAAAAACAAACGTCGCTATTGTGACGTCACATAATGCTGCTTTGACGTAGAACGACATAGGTCCCCCCTTAATGAAACACAGGGATGAATAGGGAAGGAAAAGCTACTTCAAGAATTAAAACTAATTCATGTAATTTTTTTTAAAACTAAATTTCATGTTGAAAAGTAATCAAAATGTAATAAAATTTACAAAGACGCTCTCACAAGTGTAGAATAACTACAAAACCAATGATCGAGTTTTAAAAAGATTTTAAGCGCTTTTAACACAACAATGGCACTGAGAACCAATGATCGAGTTTTAAAAAGATTTTAAGCGCTTTTAACACAACAATGGAACTTGATCTCACCTCTGATATTTTTAGAGGTTCATGTTTGCTTTGTACAAAATAAGTTTTGCTGTAATGGTTTTTTTTAGCGTGATTACTGTTCATTACCTTCAGATTTCATTTTTTTTTTAAATGAATATTGTTTATTCAAGAAAATTCAATTATCGTATTTGTAAATGATGCTATCAATGATTTTAAACCTATACTAAGGAATTTTATACAGTTTTTATTATAAATGTTTAGTTTTTTGTATAGTATATGGCAAAGTAGAGAGTTCTTTCCATATTTTCTTATCTCATTGTAACTCACCTTCTGAAGGAATATCGAATTGTCTAAAAATACATGTGTCTGCTATATTCAGCTTTGAATTTGAAATATAATCACACGATTTTTTAAATAGAAATAAGCAATATATCTAATAAATCAAGATTCATGTGATTGTTTAAATAGGTGTCAAATTTTATGACTGAAAGGTATCTGAATTGTCAATTAAATGTACCTGCCATTCAGTGACTGAATGGCCACTGAAAAGTCACCGAAAGCCGCCTTTTAACTGAAAGATCTTGTTTCTTCCTGTATTTTGTGGCACGGGACCGTGGCTTTTAAGGTTTCGTCAAAGGTCAACATGTCCAAAAATTTATTTTTACAATAGCCCAAAAACTATGTAAGGTATAAAGTTAAAACTTTTACAGTTTATAAATTTGTAATTGATTAACAAATAAAAAGTATCACTTGATAAAAAAATAATTGGAATAATATTAATTGAGAAAAAATTCTTCTTAAAAATGCATATATTTTTTTTTAAAAATACACCTAATTAATCTTGTGCTTTTAGTGAAAACCATCATTGCAGAAACAAAATATGTTTATCAATGAAGGACAAGTTGGACTTGGATAGCTTCTGGAAAGTTGTTTTCCCTGTTTATTTTGTCCAAATGTTAAGACTTGAAAGTGAAAGTACACTGCAAATGGCGGATTCTATAGGGGTCTTGTCTTTATACATGTCATGCTTTCAATAACAGCCTTTCAGAGACCATTCACGTCCAACTTGCCCCTCATTGATAAACATATATTATTTCTACAATATTGGTTTTCACAAAAAGGACAGAATTAAGCAGGTGCATTTTTCTTTAAATATGCACATTTTCTGATGCAATTTTACTCAAAAAATATCTTTTTAAAAATATTTGTTATGAAGTGATACTTTCTATCTATTAATCAGTGATACATTTTAAAACTGTAAACATTTTGACTTTATACCACACATAGCTTTGGAGCAATTGTAAAAATAATTTTTTAGACATGTTGACCTTTGAGGAAACATTAAGGGTTTTAAGTTCTCATCCAAAAGACTTTTGGTTTTCACTTCTTATGCGATATGCAAATCGCTTGACAAAGAAACAGTAATTACCAATATTTACATCTTAGGTTTGATGTGACGAGACGAACGAAAACCGAAGCTGATCGGTCTTAAAAATTTTTAAAAACCCAATTCCAAGAAGATCAACAACCTTGATTTTACTTATAATTTAGAGTCAATCGAAATAGAAAATATTTCTTGATTTTTTTTAGACGAATAATATCTATCTATTCTGTTTATATCTTCTCTCTATTTAGGTACATTAACATGAAATTGTCCAAATTAGGATTTTCAGTTAAATGTTTTAATTTCTGACATTTTAAAAATATTAGAGAAGAAAAATATTAGTTCTCATATTAGTAAAATATCAATTTAAATTTTCAAGCGTATTTATTTCAAATTTGTCAAAAATTTTCTTTTTTAATACCTAAATTAAATATGATATCCTGTCTAAACTGACTCTCATTGTTATATTTTTATATTCTTACAGTGTCTCTATATTTGTCAGACCGTCGAAGGCGTTGTCTCCAAGTGTGGTAATCTGATTCCATTGAAGATTCCTGAAAAGTGGTCCGTAAAATTGTTATAAGTGATATATTTACTAAGATTACTATTGTATTTAAACTATTAATTTATAACAAATCTAAACATTTATCATTAAATTTTGTGTTCAATTTTGTTTTTCTCTTTTAAAGCGGCCGCTACAGTATAACACGTGTTCGTAAATTAATGTTTCAATGCATGCACACTAATTGAAAGTAAAAGAAAATCGATTCCAATCTCTTTGCTCATTTGCGCTCGCTTCGTGATCGGAAGTTCGTGTGTTGGAAACACGGACGAGACTGGCCTAAGTTGGTAAGAAATATGTTGCAATTATTCCATCGCCAAGCACGTTGCAGGTTCTTCGGATTTCATTTTAAACCGAGGTAACGTGTCACGTAGGCCTTGTCGCCCGCGTGATGCAGTGGTTAAAGCGTCTGCTCTAAAGTCGCACAGTAAGAAGTTGAACTTACAGCGCGATTGTTAGAATCTAATTGTGGGACATGGAGACTGGTCCTTTGGATGAGACATATAAACCGAGGTCCCGTGTCACAGTAGGTGCTGGCACGAAAAAGATCACTCATTGCTCAATGGCCCTGAGTACCGAGGCCCGCGTGATGCAGTGGTTAAAGCGTCTGCTCTAAAGTCGCACAGTAAGAAGTTGAACTTACAGCGCGATTGTTAGAATCTAATTGTGGGACATGGAGACTGGTCCTTTGGATGAGACATATAAACCGAGGTCCCGTGTCACAGTAGGTGCTGGAACGAAAAAGATCACTCACTGCTCAATGGCCCTGAGTACCGAGTATAGGACAAAATTTGTATCCCTCAATCGGCAAATGGTGGCGTCTCCTTATGAGTGAAAAATTCTTGAGAGAAACGTTAATCAATCAATTAAGCACCTAGGCTGTTGCACGATAAAGAACCTTCACTGCTCAATGGCCCTTAATGCCGAGTAAAGGTATGAATTTGCAGCCTTCACCTGTGTATGATGACATCTCTATATGAGTTGAAAAATTTAGAAGGGGCGTAAAACAAGATACAAATATAAATGTACAATTCCTCCATCAATCTGTATTTATTGCTAAATTGAAAAAGGAAGATTACACGTTGAACTAACTTAAATCAAAAATTACTTTATTTTAATTAACTTTATCAAATTACATTTGCTGCTTTCATAACTAGCATATCTAGCTTTTAGTTATATTTAATCAATTCCGAGATAAATTTTACGTCAATATTCCTAGACTAGATAATACATTATTACACATTATCATCTTGCTTTTTGACATGCATCAGAACATAGCAAGATAACTATGTCAACGGGTACTTTGTTAGGAAAATAAAATGCAAATAAAATTTATAGGTTCTACTGTAAGCATGTTTTGAATTCATCTTGAAAATCTTTTATTTTTTTCTTGAAAACATTGATCTTATTTGTGTTTTGAGCATTATTTATTCATTTTTTTTATTGTCCAGTACAAATCTGATTTTCGACTTCGACAAATTATCTTCAAACATGCTAGAAACAAATTATTTAAAACCAATTTTAATTATATTATTGTACAAAGCGTGAAATAATGCATTTTCACTAAAGAATTCAACAAAGCCCTATCCCAACACTAAAACCTATGTCCCAAGGTCATGAAATTCATAAATTTGGTAAAGGTAACCTCATCATCATGACTGTTCACTTAGCTGAAGATTTTCAAAAAATTAACACATTTCACTTTATTATCAATATAGTCCCTATCAAAATAGCCCCTCATTGTCCAATGTCATACTAAAGCTCGGGGACTAAAAGTTTTATAAAGTCGAAAAAACACATTTGTTCATCATAACTTTGAACTTTGTTCTCAACACTAAGGAGCAGACAGGATTATTTAACAGAAGTAATGCATATTCACTACATTATCAGTAGAGTCCCACCCTCACATCAGGCCATCTGACTTAGGAGCCATGAATCTCATAATTCTGGAAGAAACACTCTTGTTCATCATAAATATATACTAAGTTTCTTTGCGTTATAACCACGAGCAGAAAAGAGTATTTTCAAAGAAATTATACCTTTAAGCAAATAATCATTATAGAGCATCCCCCTCCCAAACTACAGGGATATAAATTTAACAATTAAAAAAAATCCGTGTAATTCATAACCATGCACCTAGTTTGATTATATAATACCCCGGAGGAGAGTCATAAAGAAAACTCAGAAATGATCATATCGGTCATATGAAATATGTCACTTTTCGTACTTTTCACATAAAAATTGATTTACCCGATAGAAATGAAATCTCAATCATCATACAAAAATTACACATAACTTTTATTGATAGACGTGAGAGAATGGGGAGAGGGGGGGGGGGGGTACTTCAAGAATGAAAACTAATTCATGTTGTTTTGTAAAACAAAATTTCTGGTATAAAAAAACTTTTTAAAATGCGATAAAATTTTCAAAAACGACCAACAAATGTATGTTGACAACAGAATCAATAACTGATTTTTATGATTTTTGTACTTATTAAAAAACTTCAACATTAGCTTACTTTCAAATTCCACAATTGTTTTCCAGTGAGAATACCCTACTTTTGGTACCAATTAAATTTGCATTTAAGAAAAGCTTAATCTTTGCTGTGTTGCCATGCGGGGGCGTCAGTGTTTTACAAACACATGTTGTTTTTAAAGTAATGAATTAAGTGTTTTATATCTCAATGGCAGTTTATCCCATCTCTGATGTTTTTTTTTTTAGGTTTATGTTTACTCTATACTGCTATAAAAAAAAACGTTTTATTTCAATAGATTTTTCAGCTTGATCACAGGTCTTTATCTTCATATTTCATAAACAATCTTTATTCCAGAATATTTTATTAGCGTATTTGTATATCATGACATCAATGATTCCAAATCAATACTAAGGAATTAATTATACTTTTTACTAGCAATGTTAAGTTATTTATATGGCATTGGTCAATGTACGGGGTTTTTCAACTGTACTTTACATATTTTCTTATCATAGTGTGTCCCAGCATTTGAAGGAATATCGAATTGTCTAAGACAATATTATCACAGATAAATCAAGTTATGCCGCTTTGAAAAAAACTGTTAAATTTTACAACGTCGGATAATTACGGATTTTTAACCCAATCAAAATCTTTGTTTTTGTTGCGCCACTTTTGTTAGCCTGGTAGTGCGGTGAAAAAAAATCAAGATGTAGAAAGTAATGAAATAACACTTTGTGCAAAAGGGGAACTGCTTACATGTGGCCTGAGATTAATTATTGGTCATCTCCTAAGGAGAGTATCAACTGTGCCTGTGATTCATGTTGTGGAAATTATCCTTGTGGGACGTACATGTATTCGGTGGAGGCACAGAAGGTTTTTGGCAGAACACGTCACGTCCTGAAAGGGTTGATATTCACCTCGACGACCTGGAACACGGGGACTCCCTTCGCCCATGCATAAGTATTGGAGAAGTATTAGAAATGCAGTGATTGTGCATTACCATCAATTAGATATTGTTTATGGTCATTATAAAAAACAATGTTTGCATGTTTACATATTTGGAGCATCTTTGAAATCATTTTGTATATCCATATGAGATTTTGGATTAGCAGCAAACTTTTATAAATACAGGCTAATTGGCGGTGCAACAGGGCAACTCAATTATATAATTATATTTCTTTACACATATTTCCCCGTTACCACATCATGGGTTCTCCTTATCATGATTTGTTTTTCTGGTGTTCGGTCAACTGTTCAGTATAACAGTTTTTACTCACTTGCTGATGTTCAGTAAAGCATCACCATATAAATGCTTTATGCTTGTTGGAATTATTACTAACGCTGTCGATTAAAATCTAAAAATTATTATATTTTACACATTAGCTACAAATGCACGTAGTTCCTAGCAATGTGATTTATAAGTATCAATAGAAGTGTTTTGAACACACATCGTTTTAGTAAGTCTCAATATGCTTGGCGATTGATTGTTATGCTAGTGAAAATGCTGGCTTTGTGCTGATATTAATTTATGCAAGACAATGTGGAGGATTATTCTTAATCATATTTATCTTATTACAACGATTATAAATGATAAATTACTTTTATCTTTAAAAAAATAATCGGACACTAAAAATAATTAAATTAATTTTAAAGAATTGGAAAAAATGAAAATTTTAATCGGCATCGTGATCCTCTTCTAAAATTCAACCATATAAAACATCCGCAGACGAAAGATGCATGAAAAATCTTCAAATTGCAATAAGCAAAAATTCAAAATAATAATTAATGATTATTAATTACCGGTATTTTTGAAATTTTGTTAACTTCCTATGGAAAGTATAATATTTGTAAGTAAAAATAATTTTTAAATTTGATTTGTCCATTTTGTCAATTACTATTTTGAGCCTTGGAGAAGAAATAAAAAATAAAATGCTTGCATTTAAAGGCATATTGATAGAAATTTGCTTACTTGTTATTAGTTTAAAAAAAATCAATGTAAATTGCTTAACCTACAAATTGAAGAAAGTGACAATGATAACTGGATAATTCTTGCGATGGACAAATAAATTGTTTATCATACACTGACTCTTCGTGAACACTTGAATTTAAAAAAATACTAGTATTGATGGATTAGACAACAATTTTCATTTTCACACATTCCTTACCCGCGACGGGTTCGAATCTCACTGTGGGACGTAGAGGCCGGTCCTTCGGATGAGACCGTATAAACCGAGGTCCCGTGTCGAAGTAGATGCTGGCACGAAAAAGATCCCTCACTGCTGAATGGTCCGAAATGCTGAGTATAGGACAAAATTTGAAGCTTAAGTCTTAGACATACTTTGAAACAGTTACTTACAAGAGACATGTGTCTCTGGGGATGTTAAAAGGTACTTCAGTGAATCCTGTAGAACTACAGTGCACAGTCATCCCTGTACAATAGGAAGTCCTTTCACATATACAGGTATTAGGACAGGCTTCTGTCACAAGTTCGTACATCAGAACACAGAGAACTAACGTCCACACAACCAGATTCATTTTTTAAATCAAGGTGTCTACTGGGGAAACATTTTAATGATGCTCTTATCATGTGTATTTTTATTTCATTTTAGATAAGCATTAGGTAAATAGATAATAATGACAAATATTGTTTCTTTGCAATCTAAACAAATTTGATGAACAAATAACATTTCTAGTATTTGTTTCATCTGATTATTGTATTTTTTCTGCAGGTCGGAATATTGTCTTTTTATAATTTCTTTTTCTATCACACAAGAGAAAGTGTGTTCAATGAAGAAAAAAATATAAATCAAAGCTGTTTATCTTCATCCCCAATAATGATAATCACTTTGAAGGGTCGATAATATATGTAGCAGAACAATTTTCAAACTTAACAATAACCCCCAAAGGCTTTCCTTCCTCCCTTTCTCACTTTCTCTTTTGTGCGTGTGTGTGTGTGTGAGGGTGTGTGTGTGTGTGTGTGTGTGTGTGAGAGAGAGAGAGAGAGTTAGAGAGAGAGAGAGAGAGGGGAGAAGGAAATGTCATTCGTTCTTTTGATTGCTTTCATATGTTGAAGATAATTTTTAATTACATTTACAACAGTTTCATCCGGCAAAGTGCTTGTAAACATATAACTAGTAAGATTATATCATATCTTTTTAATGGATATTGATTGTACCAAAATAATGCAAAAAAATAGAACATAATAATAATAATAATAAAACGAAATTACTTTTTTTACTTTTTGACATCGATCTCGATGCAAATTACGACTCTTCCGGTTTGTACAGGACTTAATCCACAAACAAATACATACACACGCGATTGCGTTAATATATATATATATGAGCAATTCAAGAAAAATGCTTCATTAGTGGATTTTTTTTTTACATATTCCTAAAACTACTTTCAAAAAAAAATTTACTAGAAACAAAGAGAAAACATAATAATTTCCATGTGTCTTTTTTGTGTAAGCATGCATTTTATATTTAACAGTCACAGACTGATCCAAAACATTTAGGGATGTAACCAATACTATATTAACAATTTCTTTTACTACAAGTTCCAGCTTTACGTGATTAAAATGGAATTTGATATCCAGAAAATAATAATTATCAAGTTAATTAGTGTTATAACTGACTACAGGAAGTATGTGGTATGATGTGTTATGCACAGAGATCAAGTGGTTGTTAAATGTCAATTGAATGTTATTAAAACGTGCTAATTATTTTTTTTTATTTATACAAAATTTTATTCACATCAGTGAATGGGATTGGATAGCAGGCTAAATCTATTTTAGCACTCTCCCTAATGACTGTCGTGCTAATTATATTTGGGGAGTGACAAGACCAATAAAAATTTTATTTTGATGTACCACCAAAGTACCAAAATTTGTACTTTTTAGACAGATATTGTCAAACAATATTTTTCGTCTGGTCGGAGAATATTTTATGTTTAAAATAAAAAAAAGGAACTAAAAGATCAATGGTTGAAATTTGAACATAACAATGTACATATTAAAAATGTTTAGGCATATTTTACATTTAACATTTGTATATGAGCTTACAATATGCATGTATTTGTATTGAAATTGATTTATACTGTGAATATACTGATTTCATAAAAAAGGAAAAAAATTTAGACTACATGTACATGTATAATGCCAATAAAATGTTTGTCTTGAAATAATGTTATCTTTAAAGGTTCAATTCTAATGTATATTTCTTTATGTACAATTCTATTATAATACTTCGTACTATTTGATTGTAATATGTGATATTCAGCACTGAGAAAAAAAAGGAACTAGTTGAAATACTAAGAAGACTAGTAAATTTACTGTCCATAAAATCACTAACTTAAAAGTAGTTTTACTATGTATTGGGTAGATTTACTAGATAAGATTAGTAAATCTAGAATTGATAAGTAACTTTCACTAGGTATTTAAGTATCTATACAACCCCCGCTCCACTTCTAACTATCTTAGCCAGTAAACAGAAAGATTACTAATCACGTCAAACCCTTTACGGGGCACTGTAACAACGCACTTTGAAAAATTATGCACTTTGAAAAAAAATTTCAAAGTGCGTTAAATTTGAGACCAAGCTAACGCACTTTGTAAAAATAAAATTTGTTTTCAAAGTGCGTTAATATCGACCATATTAACGCACTTTGAAAAAAAAATGAAAAACTTGATCAATATTCTTGCAAATAATCGGTTTGCTAAATAATTGACCTTGGTTGGATAACTTTTTGGTGGATCACTTTAGGACCTGAGATATTGACGTTTTAAATATTTAAGGTTTTGATAAATACAGTTATTATAAAAGAGAAATGGGTCTTTTAGAAAAAAAATGGAGATGATTATTTTGTTTTTTTTTTAAAGAAAATTTAAAGTTCTAATCTGTAATAAGTAGATGTAGGAAGTGTGTGTGTGTGTGGGGGGGGGGGGGGGGGGGGGGGGGGGGGGGGGGGGGGGGTACGCACTTTTGTTGCGGCCTGTAATCTCTTTACTTTGGGGGGGGGGGGGGGGCTTAAAGTGAACGACTTAAAGCATAGCCATTTATCTTCAAAAAGAGGTAATCTGATTTTTCATGAAAATTCTTTCTCAAACGTTTTACTGTGCTTAAAAGTTTCTAGTTTTCATCTGCTTTAAGTTAATACAATTATTGATAGTTTTCAACGTCATACAGGTAATGTAAATACATATCCATTTTGGGGTAGGTTGAGTTGTTACCGACGCCTGTGTATTGAAAGAGAAAGAGTTAGACTGAGAGATCTTCTACCCGGCTTCTACCGTTCACGGTAGCCTAGTGGTAGAGCGTTCGCTTCGTGATCGGGAGGCCCGGGTTCGATTCTCGTTCCCGGCGCCGCGTCAAACCTAAGACGTAAAAATAGGTAGCGACTGTTCCTTCGCCAAGCGCTCGGCATCAGAAGTGAAAGTCACGGGTCTTTCGGATATGACCTTAAAAACGTAGGTCCCGTGTCACGGTAGGCGCTGGCACGATAAAGAACCCTCACTGCTCAATGGCCATGAGTGCCGAGTATAGGTCTAAATTTGAAGCCCTTCACCGGCATACGGTGACGTCTCCATATGAGTGAAAATTCTCAAGAGGGACGTTAAACAATATACAATCAATCAATCAATCTACCCGGCTTCTCCTCTTCTCGTTGGGAGTAAAACAATTCATATGTTTTTTGCCAGATAAATAACACTGAAATAGAATCGTTCCATTACTAAAATCTATATGCAGAATTTTTGTGTTAACATATTTTTTTTCAAAGTGCGTGAAGTGTCTCCATGGTAAAATATCTTGATGTAAACTCTTAACGCACTTTGAAAAATTTTTTCAAAGTGCGTTGAGTATGCCCAAAATTTAACGCAATTTGAATTTTTTTTTCAAAGTGCGTTGATTTTGTCCCAATTTTAACGCAATTTGAAATTTTTTTTCAAAGTGCGTAATTTTTTCAAAGTGCGTTGCCACAAGGCACACTAATTAAAATCACTATGTACTGTAGAAGCACAAATTTTCGTGGGCATAAAATTTCATTGTTTTGTTATCAAAAATAGTTTCGTGGGCATTTAATTTCGTTGTTTTTTTTAAAGTAACCCTATTCAATATATAGTCATATAAAATTTCGTGTGGGATTTAATTTCGTTAAATATTGTTAACAACGAAATAAACGAAATTCAATCCCCCACGAATATTTGTGCTTTTACAGTATTTCTTTCACTGAGTAAGGAAAAAAACTGAAAATTGACTTATTATAATTTTGGACTCGTTAAACAATTTTTGTATAAATTCAAAAGCAGTTTATATAGGATTCTTTGATCTTTATCTTTTCTTGTATTATCTTTCTAAGAATATGGTTCATTTGAAACCAGAGTATAAACGTTGATATAGAGCTAATATTTATGATAGCTGATCCTTTAAAAGATACTTCAATCGGGTGTATACTCTTTCATTAAAGAATACAACCTGTTTATTATCTTTAATCATACGCATTGAAGGATATGCATGTAGTGTGTTTTCAAATGAACACTGGGAACTTCATTTTTGAATTTAAAATAAGATAAAATTGCTGATTTAATAACCTCCGTCATTTTTAAGAACTGCTGAAACAAAAATTAGAAATCCATTGTAATTCCTGTGATTGATTTGAGATACCATAATCTTTATCTTTCTCAATTCTCCATTACATTTCGTGAAAGTATATTTGACAGAAAAGGGTAAATCTCTTGCAAAAAAGAAAACATCAAAAAGGCTTTCTCATGACAGAAAAAAAACGTTATTTATATGGTAGGTCGCTATTTCTTGGATTGCTCATTTTATATCTTATGATTTATTTTTGATATTTAGAAGACAATATATTTTGTAAAGGTACTGGGAAGAATGGGTTCACAAAACAATATCCTCTCTCCAATAAGAGTTTAATGGCAAAGTGCTATTTGGGCAGTATATAAAAGAGTTCTGTGAAAGTTCCATAGAATTGCATTCAGGGATTTAGCAGAACTTGTGATAACAAATTGAATACCTCTCTTATCAAGAATAATAACAAATTTAACAACATGTATTGTTATGGGAAGGCCACCTAAATCCGATCTAAACATCAAATAGAAAGTGCACAATGGCAACACAAGATAAAGATTTTGTGAAGATCTTAAATTTCATTCAGTGCTATGGGGGGGGGGGGGGGGGGGGGGGGTTCGGAATAAAAGATGCGTATCCAAAGTTTAATACAGAACGACAACTTCCTTGTTACATTATGGGAAACATCAATCATCTTTCGATAAAAACAGAAAATTAAATATAAGTTTCAAATTCATATAGTACTCTATAATGATTGTGTAAAAAGTCATTAAATTGTAAAACTTTGTTTCAGGAGTTGCAGATAAAGGATGGCTATACCCCCAAGTGTAATGGACGGAAGGACATATATGTGTACCGACGGAAACATCTCCACTTTACATATGTAACCACCCCTACCTCTGAAAAGTATAATTAGTATTGTATGGTCTTATATGATTGGGTCTTCTTCCGATGAAGTATCAATTTTCATTCATTTATTTTTATTGAATGGGTAAATAACACTATGTATTACTTTTTGAAAATAACTCGGCCGATATCTTTCTAAAAACTAATATTTGATGCACGTTTAAAATAATGTTAACTGTTTTACAGTAGTGTACAGTTGTTAATACATATCCAAAAAAAGCTAAAACACAAGATGTATTTGTGAAAATCTATGGCTAAGGTTAAAGTTTCTCAAATGCAAGTCAAACTCCAAGGTCAAGAGATTAAAATGTTATCGAAAGAAAGGACTAGTGACAATTGATATTCTTGGTACATGTACGTGAATACGAAAGCCCAAACACCAACTATTTAAAAGTTATGGTCAAGGTTAATGTTTTCTAAAGTGGGTCAAACTCCACAGTCAGGGTCAAAATTAATGATGCGCAAGATACATATAAGATCCTGTCATGCGAAGTACTCCTTCAAAAATTAAAAGCCCTACCACAACTGTTAAAATGCGATGGCGAAGATTAAGTTTTTCAAAAGTCGAACAAATTCCAAGGTCAAGGTCAAAATGTAAAAATTGTTGGTATTCAAAAAAAGGTCTTGTCATAGGAAATATATCTGTGAAATTTGAATGCCCTAGTACTAAATGTACAAAAGTTATAACCAAGGTTAAAGTTGGGTATATTTTTGCAAAATGTTCCAACCTCGAGAGGTCAAATATTTTGGTACCCAAAGGAAGATATTTCACAAGAAATACACATGTGAAACATGATAGTCGTACCTCCCATCAATCAAAAGTAATGGACAAGGTCAAATATTTTGTGGACACCGCTAGGCGTACGGACGGACAGAGCAAACACTATATACACCCGAATCTTCGATTACCTGGGCATGAAAATATTTATAGCTCATCAGTAAAGAAACGTACGGTTTTGTCTTGCTACTACTTGCATTTTCTTTATTTATTGATATTTACATTAATATGTATTTCTTAACATAGTGCATGTTTCTTGTAGTAAAATGAATTAATTTTAATTGTTATACGTTTCAGTTGTAATTCAGATCAGATGTTATGATTGGGTCTTTTTTGTGTTACCTGGGTCTTCAGAAGTGATGTGAAGGTAGTGATTCATTAAATATATGAACTATGGGTAAGAAACTAAGACATCAGAATAAACAGTACGTTTTATGTCAGATATATGAATGTCTTGTTAGTATCAGAAAATCATTTTCAATCTGAGCGTCTTCAACCTCAGTTTAAAATGAATTGAATTACAGAAGATTTCAGACAACAATTCTATTGCTAGAAAAAAAGATATCCGAAGAAAAGTTTTATATTGAATTGCATCTTCGTTTTGAAGAGACTTTGCCTACAGAAGAGACAGACAAGTTCCCTCTTAGATATTATAAGAATCAGAATGTGGTCATGAGCAAATGTATGCTTTCATAGAGGATGAGTCACTGTGGTAAATCAACCAACAGACTTTAGTGCCTAGGGCATATCGTAGAACAGCCATCTTGTCCGTTGCACACCTTTGGTTTGTCACGCGGGGGTTCCTATTAAGAATTCTAAACAAGAAACGCTTGGTTTCAGTCCTTTAGAATATTTGTATGACACAGTTTGCGAGGACAGTCTATCAGATTATGTTGCAAAGTTGAAAGAGATACCCGGTCAAACTTAAACACAAGCCAAAGAGAGCCTACCTAGTAGTCCAGATGAAACAAAAATAAAACGGTATGACAAACGGTTGAAGACTCGAACATTTGAGTCATGAGACATGATCCTTAAATTGAATTGCTATCACCTCCAGGTCAGCCTTTTGCATTCTAAATACTTTGGCTCACTTGAATTAAGCCAAAAAAAAAATCATTGACTCAATTTACAATATTAAAATACCAAACTAACACAAGAGCAAACATCTCTATCTTATAAACGTGATAATATAATAGTATGACAGAAATAACTTTCACTCCGAGGTTAATTAATTCAGTTGCTGTAACAAATCCTGATTTCATATTCCGAGATCAAAACAATTTACTTATGAACATGGTCAGTCTTCTCTCAAATTCCTAAATACAGAAATATGAACCATGTCTCTTAATGACAAGAGACAGAAAAAAGATCTCAAATATCTTATAAAGAAATGTTCAATATTACTAGTACACGTTCCTAAAACGAATATTTTCGATGATGTTGATGCATTGGAATTATTGAAAGCAGTAGTAGACCTGGGGAGTTCTCCTTGTCTTCTTGTTTCAGATCAATATGGTTCATTTCAGTTGTATATTGCTTTCTTCAAGGTCAATGCAATTTCCAAACCAACTCCTACTTCATTCCATTGATTTAGGACTACATTGTTAAATTCGATGTGTTAAGTTTGTAATTAATTTGACCTCTTAAAAGGTTAATGTCCGGTCCCTTTCTTATCTTTTTTGTTCGTTGTTTAACGTCCCTCTCAGAACTTTTTCACTCATATGGAGACGCCTACACTTGCTGAAAATTTATATATTTACTCGGAACACAGGACCATTGATCAATGAGGGATTGTTTCCTTTAAACGGGAGAGCAAAATGAGATATCGGTTTCTGTATGCTAAAAGGTCTTCACCAGCACAAAGTGACGCTTTTTGAGTAAAAACAAAACAGACCTGCAACCTTTCAAAGACTGTTATCACATTAAGTATGCTCTGTGACTTTATTAGATGACTTTATTAGATGAGAAAGAGACTTTTATCAATGAGGAAGTAGTAAATAGGAACACTTTTGAGGAACGTCTATTACCTATCTGTATTATCTATCGATCAATACATAGGGCGGGTGTGATCATTCAATAGGCAAATCTTTCTCATCGTAAGAACCTTTGGTGTTTCCAGAAGTCAGTGTTTTTGCCATGTTCGAGATTAGTTTTATAAAATTTAAAACTGTTCGTTAACGCCAACTTTTATCCGGAAATTTGACTGTAAACATTAAAAAAAACTGAATTTTGCCACACTCAAGTTAAATTCTTGACTATATTTTTGACAATGACTATGTTAGATTTCTTTTTACTAGATCAAATTTCTTGCACCTTAATATATAAAGGAATTGCTAAGATTCATGAAAAGACGAAAACAAAAATCAGATATTATACAGAACAGTCAAGGGTCAGAAAGGGGCCTAATCTATACGGAAATGTTTTCTCTGATTTCGCATCAAAGTAACATGAAAATGCTACCAAATGAAATGTTGTTTAATTTAAAACTGTAGGTGATCTTTTGATTAAATTTATATAAAAATTTACTATTGCAATCAATTTTACATAAAAATATTGCGGAAGTTTAAGAGGTTAATATGTTTTACGGTGTGACCGTTGGGGCGAGCGCAGTTGTTCCTTAAAAATACACTTGAAACGTTGATCCGCCACTCCAAACATCAAGTCGCACAAGACATCTAGACTGTGACGTCAGATGACGTAACTGACTTATTCAGTGTTTACGAAAATAGTCGAGCGTCTGATTGAAACTAAGCAATTTTGAAAAAAAATTGTAATGTTTTTTTTTTTTGGATCTTTTACGACTTCCACAAACTGAAGCCTTTAATGTTTTATATTATCTAATTTATTTATTTATTCGTCATTGTCGCATGGAATCCTGGTAGCAAAGGAATTTTGGGAATTCTGGTTTCACACAAAAATTTACATGAAATATATACAATTTTCATCCGAATTTCCTCTGTTCTCACACGTAAGTCTATTAAACTCTCTTCGCGAGCGTCGCGACGCTCGCAGCGCTCGCTATTAACCTACATACGATGTTTTTGGTGGTTTTTTGCAATTATTAAGGTCTTCTGTTTCCAACGGAAGACCTTCTACTGATTCTGTTGGTTAAGATTATTATTCTTTCTTTTTTCTTCTGCTTCCTAGACCGCAACTTTGAGGCCTCATATCTCATTCATTTCTCAACGCTCAAATTTTCAGAAATTATAGACGTTTATAAACTCTATTAGAATGCTGATTAAAATTTCAAAAAGTCACTTCCGGTTTTGAGTTATTTCCCTTTAAACGAAAATTTATAGGCTTTCGTTTCCAGACAAAGGCTCAGACACGGCTAAAGCTGGAGCAGAAATTCTACTGATTTTAGATAATAAAAGGATTAAAGTTGTGCACATCGGTTTTTGTTTTTCGATTTCTCTATTCAAAATGGCGCTATATAGGGGTCAGAAATTAGAACGCTTAAAAGAACCAAAAATTACTCATATTTTACTTTATATCTTCTAAACTAAAAATATTTTGTTAAAATACATAGAACATAATTTGTGCAGAATTAGTAGATCTTTCAAATGATATGTCGGAGAAAGGGCTGACCCCTAAATTAAGGGGTATAGAGGGGCCAAAAGTTTTTTCCAGATATCTCAAAAAGTATTGAAAATTTGTTACACATCAAAGAAGCAAAGTAATTAAAATGTCAAGCTTAATCTAATGGAATCGTCAAAATACGTCCAGTGTCGTCACTTCCGGCCAAACCGGAAGTAGTTGGAAATCGCGTATTTTTGCCGTTTTGACAAGTTTTTGGGTAACATATGTCTCTGGCAGCTTTAAAATTAATTTTCCGTGCGTCGTTGTCACTTCCGGAAGTAGTAAAAATGGCTTATTTTTGCATTAATTAACATAGCATTAGAGGATTCAAAGCATTTTTGGGCGTTGTTTCTCATTTTTCTTAAAAATCAAAGCTACTTCCGGTCAAACAGGACGGAAGACCTACTCGTTGCTTTGCAACGAGCTTTGCTCTAGTTTTTTTTATTTTCCATATCAAAATGAAAAATTCTGTATATTTTCCAATACTTAGTACATTCAATAGCATGCAGATACAATGAAAATTAATAGAAGGGTCTTAATTAATCGATATAGTGCAAGGGTTTACACTCAATGGACGATATATGCTTCTACACAAACTAAAGAAGAATTATTATTGGGTCGAATTTTGGTATATGTTTTTCATTCCAATTGTTAAGATTTTGTTTTTAAACTCAATTTAACTACGGAATGTTCTGTCTATCTGATCAATGCATTAGGCTCACAGCGGATGTGAGGACCACGACCTGTCAACAGGTGATGCTTACTCCTTTTAGGCATTTGATCCCACCTCTGGAATTTCCGTGGTTTCGTTTTTTGTGCCCGTATACAGATTTGAATCATTTGTAGATTTTTTTTTAGGTCGACCACTGTCCGATTTATCTATGTCTTCCATTGATTAAGATTCTACGAAAAATATCATGCTATGAAAATACTTTTTATCTCTCTATGAAGACTAATTTTAAAGAGCACAGTTGTTGGACAATTAGAGACAGAAATTGAATACAAAACGACTTTAATTTTCTACCGTCAGATTCCCTTATTAGTCTATAGTTTACCATTATCACCTGCATATTAGTTTAAGTAACCCAGTTAGTTCGATACACACGAGGATGTTCTATGTAAAGGTAAAGATAACGAATAGTGATTACTACGAATCATTTCAAGATGGTAGAAGGTTATTAAAAAATAAAATGATGGAAAAAAGGATATTTACAATAGTATTTAAAGAGAAAAGTTTGAAAATTCTTAATTCGATTAAATGACTTCCCTTACAAATAAATCTGACGTTAGGAAGTGATGTCGTTCATACATATTGTTTAGCTTTTTTTTTTACTGTGAATAACATGTTATTACGGACTTTTCCATTACCAAAGCATGACAAGGGTGTGACCATTCCACATTGGATGCCTGCATCTCAATTGCACCAGAACATTAATTTTTACTTTCAGGCATATACATTCTACGTAAGACATGTTTCAAATTATAAATTACAATATGCACGTGTCAGTGGGGATGTTACCCGGTACCTGGGTAAATCCTTCACGCCAACAGTTTACAAATGTTACATTGCACTTGTAAGATGTACAGCTACACAACCTAGGACAGGTTTCAGTCAGAGGTTTGTAAAACAGAACGGACGGAACTAATGGCCAAAAAGTTAGATTCATCTTCTAAATCAAATTGATTCTTCTTTCATTAACATTATAACATATCCAAAACCTAAATTCAGCAGGAGGATCAATTGTTCTGTCTGTGATAGCATTACCTTTGATGATGAAATATTTGCTTTTTGTTCTGCAATGCTCTATTTATTATTTTTTTAATCTCATTTTACTAAGTACTAGGTTCGTGGTAATAAAAGCCTACTAGTGAACTAACATACTTTTAAAATGAAACTTACTATGATTGTGTACTATATGTTATAATTTAACAACAAAAATAAAAGAAAGTAATTTTTATCATTGAATATCTTCAATATTTTTAAATTTATTCCTTAATCTTTTTGAAACAAATAAATAGTATAATAGAAGAGAAGAAATTTACGTTTTTGCAACGTCACAATCAAATATTCAACCCATGTAGTGGCAGCATAAACTTTATTGTGTACTTTTTGATGAATGTAATGAACATGTATATCATGGTCATCAAAACATTCAGTGATACACAGAACAATATAAGAGTAGAAAACCGTCTAGAAAATATGTAAGAGTTCAATTTCTAAGCCAAAGGTATTTCTCTATTTTTAGATTAGTTCATGTCATTAAATGATAACAAAAATGCCATTCAGGAACACAGAGTACTTTCTAAGTTTACAATATGTTGTGTTCTGCACAAAAATCAAATGATTGTTGAACTCTGCACTATGATCAGAACGTTTTAATTGGATTAGATTGCTCTCAAACACAAGTATACACAGAAATGAAAATAATCTATCATTAAGAGTGATATTCTCTCTTCAACTTTTATTGCAATAATATATTTTCTTCCAAAAATAAATTATTTATAGATTTCCTTTAAAAGAATTTCTATATGTAATTGTGTTACATAAATTCACGAATTTGAGCAAATTTGAATATTCCTAGGTTTTACCGTTCACGGTAGCTCAGTCGGTAGAGAACTCGCTCCATGATCGGGAGGTCGTGAGTTCGTATCTCGGCCGCGACTGACCTAAGTGGATAAAAAATGGGTAGCAACTATTCCGCGCTAGGCACTTATAAGTGAAAGTTGCGGGTCCTTCGGATGAGACCTTAAAAACCGAGGCACCGTGTCACGGTAGGCGTTGACACGATAAAGATCCCTCACTGCTTAATGGTCCTGAGTGCGGAGTAGAGGTCAAAATTTGAAGCCCTTCACCGGTATATGGTGACGTCTCTTTATGAGGGGAAAAATTCTTGAATGAGAAGTTAAAAAACATACAATGAATCAGTCAAATATGGGTTTTCAGCACCATATATCAAATGACATATAATCTCCATCTAAGTTCCGATTATGAATGCGTAATTTGATTATTAATCTTTTACTTTCTGTACGTTATTTTCATCCTTTTAAATTACTACCAAACACCGAAGAAATGATTTGCAATAAATTCGATGTTAAGGGGAGATGTTCAATAATTATAAATGAACCAATCCCCATCTATCAAAATATGTTTTTCTATTCCATCGTAGTCTTGCGTCAATTGTTGGTGTAAAGTATTAAACATTATCAGCAAAAAAGGAGGGAGTTCAATAAGGTTTTTAATCCAAACAAGAAAATAAAATCAGATCTGATGGTATTTTGTCTTATTTTTTTACAAGTTTATCCTATTCTACCATATCTCACTCAGTCTGATACTTTCTACTAAAAGCGTTTTAAAATAGCAATTAATTTTTGAACATATTAAACACCGATCTGTTTAATCATCACTATTAGAAATAGAAAAAAATACTGTTCTTTAATTGAAGCTCATATTTCGTCTTTTAGGATTCCTGGGGAAAGTTCACAATTAAACAAAATGTACCTTTAAGGGTTTAACATCTTTTTAGTGACATTATAAATTCATAATTACAACCTTTAAAAGTATCGGGGATGGAGGGGGGGGGCATATACTTTCAGCTAGGACAGCCACAACCAACAACCAAGCCCCGGAACCCCCATCCCGAAATCAAATAATTTAAAGTATTACGCCAGAAACAATTTTTTTCTCTAAGTGGCACACGCATATTTTTTTAAACGCTTTCTATCTAGATATACAAATACCTCAAATAAGGTTGAAAAACAATGGTTGCAACGATCGGAGCATGCTAAAGTTATGAGCATGATATATTTTTTAAGAAGTCTATAGCAGGACTTATTATTGTGATGTCTAACACACAGCAAAAGTAAATTATTTATGTTTTAAGTCGTAATCTGGACATTGTATTTAATTTTCTATTAGCAAATTTCATTTCATTTAATAGAAATGGAATCGTTTGACAGTCTTTAATGTCTTATTTATCAAATCCTGACTATAAAATAAAACAATTATGACTCCTTCGATGGTGAATATGGTTTTTTATTCACCAGATAAATGTCAATATTGATCGAGGCGGAGTCGGCGTAACTGCTTGCCGGTAGAGAGCTGAAAATTTTGTCATATATTCGACAATTATGGCCGTTGAGCAGTGAGGGATATTTTTTCTTGCCAGCAGCTACTGCGACACGGGACCTATGCTTTTTTTTATGGTCTCATCCGAAAGACGGTCTCCATGTTCTACAGGTGAATTCGAACCGGTTATGTAACGATCAACTCCTTACTTTAGACTCTAGAGTAGATGCCCTGTAACAACGCACTTTGAAAAATTACGCACTTTGAAAAATTTTTCCAAAGTGCGTTAAAATTAGGGACCAAGCTAACGCACTTTGAAAAAAATAATTTTTTTTTTTTCAAAGTGCGTTAATGTCGACCATATTAACGCACTTAAAAAAAAGATTGATCAATATTCCTTCAAATAATCAGTATAATAAATAACAGATCCTGGTTTGATAACTTTTTTATGATAAAGTCACTGTAGGACCTGAGATATTGACGTTTTAAATTTTTAAGGTTTTGATAAAATAAAAGGGTCTTGAAAAAAAGAGTGACTATTGTTTAAGTTCATTAATTCCTTTCTTCTTTTTTTTTAATTCTAGTCTTTGATAAGTAGATGTAAAGGTGTATAGGGGGCACTAACAGAGGACAGCTTCAAGCAACTCAGCATTTATCATAATAAAAAGGGGCCAATTTTCAAAACTATGAAAATTCTTTCTCTCTCATACGTTTTACTGTACTTGAAAATTTCTAGTTTTCATCTGTTTTAATTAACTCATTTATTATTGAAAGATTTCAACGTCATACCAGTTAGGTAAATACATAATTATATGAATGCTTTGAGTATAGCATGGACATCGAGACTGGGCAAAGGGCCAGTGGAGGGGATGGGGGGCTAAGCCCCCCACTCATTTTGGATAGATATATACATCGTATAAGCATTGAAAATGCAGCGTACCCTTTTTAGGTTTATTGCTCCCCTCCCCCGTTTGTTACCGACAGCTATGTATGGGAAAGATAAAGTTTTGGACTTAGGGATCTTATACCCGTCTTCTCCTCTTTTCGACGGGAGTAAAATTAATTCATTTTTGAGGTTAGGTTTAGGCTTAGTTTTTTTTAAAGATAAATAACAAATAAAATCTTTGCATGACTAAAATATGATTTTTTTTTTTCAAAGTGTGTTAAGTGTCTCCATGGTAAAATTACTAAAATATATTGATGTAGCCTCTTAACGCACTTTGAATTTTTTTTTCAAAGTGCGTTGAGCTGGTCCCAAATTTAACGCAGTTTGAAAAAAAATTTCAAAGTGCGTTGATTTTGTCCCAATTTTAACACACTTTGAAAAAATTTTTCAAAGTGCGTAATTTTTTCAAAGTGCGTTGCCACAATGCCCTAACTACTGTGCCACAAGAGCGACAATAAGAAACTTGCATTGTAATTATGTGTTTTTATATCTTTTATATTCTGTTGAAAAGGGATTGAATAGGGTCCTTATGTGAACACATTACTGTTCAGTTATACGACTATTTTAAAAACTTATTTTCAGTATCTCTAAATTCATCAAACTTTAAAAGATATTATCTTCAAACGTGATTTTTTTTCCTCCAAGATTTCTAGAGATGTACAATACACAATCAACTATATAAAACATTTTCTTTTAAATACAACCTGTACCATTCGGAAAAGTAAGATATGCTCATAACAGTCATTACTTATAAATAGCTAGGGCTGATTACGGTTCTGATTAGTCAAGACGGAATGCTTACTCCTCAGTGGCACTTGATTCCACCTATAATTTTTACAGAGCTAAGTGTTATGCCCTTCACATAATTTGTTTTGTTTAGTAGATTCATGAGATTAGTCAAAGATTTACTGATAGATTGGTCAACTCGATATCGAAATTGAAGCTCAATCATCAAACTATAATTCGACTTACTTTAATGACAAATGTGGATGACCTGGGAGGGCTCTTCAAGATTAAAAAAAAATAATTATTTTATTTGGTTAAACTAAATTTCTTGTGAAAAATCTTCTAATAGTAATAAAATGTACAAAAATAGTTTCAAATTTTTCAATAATGTACTATGCGTAGACCGATTTTTAAACAAACAATGGATCAAAGGTTTAAACACCTCCATTGTACTAGATCTCATCTCTAATGTAATGAATGTCCATGTTTGATATGCTCAAAAAAGGTATTATTTTAATAGATTTTTTGCTTTTTTACCGTTCATTACGTTAAATTGTTTTTTCGTTAAACTTTTCATACATGAACAAATATTATGCAAGAACGATTCAAAATCGTATTTGTAATGATGATGGCAATCATAATGATTCTAAATCAATGCTCCTAATTTATTAGCTATCAGAATTTTATCAGTGGAATGTTGCTGAGGTTTTTATTTTATAATTGGTCTATGCATTATCTGAAAAAAAAAAATAAATTAAATATTTTACAAGGAATATATAAATTCAGCATTCCTTAAAGTTAATGTTGGTATTGAATGTTACGAGTCCGACTCTAATTATAGATATTTGAGGAATATTTGAATTGGGGTATCAACAGCACCAGAGATCGTTATGGGACTTATCTAATGATGCAATCAAGAGATTTTGAAAATTTGAAATTTGAAATTTTTGTTCATAATCATTATGTTGAACATTTATGAAACGATCCCTTTCTTCTCCATCATTGAAAAGAAGATCTCCATTAACTTTCTAAGTGAAAGGGGTTTCATAATAATGAATAAGGGGAAGCACGTACAAACATAGAGTTGAAATAGTCTTACATATTTCTCATTCCATTGTTATATTACTAATCTTCTAACTCTTTTAAGAGTATGTCCATTCAGAGTAGAACAACCATAATACATGATTTTATGAACTTTTACATTATTATAATATTCTTAAAATTCATAGCCTGGAACGACTATCAGTAACAGTACACCAGGAAAAAATTGTACGCTACCCTGTAAGCTCTTGACAGATTTTCATGAAATCTTAATTATATTTTTTTTTATATGTATTTACCCTCAATGCCACTTAATAGAGAAATTAACATTAGTTTCATTGCTAATGTGTCTGAACATATACAAACTGATATTTATGCCTTTTAAACTTTCACATACTAGCAGCTCACATTATCGTCATATTTAAAAAAAAATCTTTTATTTATGTTTTATTTCAAGTTTTCAATCACAATATTATCATTATGTTAAATTAAACTAAACTCATTTCTAAGGCATCTCTTATTTATGCTTTATATATCAAGTTTTTAATCACAATATGATCATCACGTTAAATCAAACTGATTGCAATTATAAATTAACATCACTTTGAATGTAAAAATATGATTCAAAAGTAATATACAGGAATATCTTCATGGTTTGTTTTACTTATGAATGCCTTGAATCAGTTACTTACAATTCACATGTATCTGTGGGGATGTTGGTAGGTACTTCACTTAACCCTCTACCAAAACAGCTTACATATGTCCCATTACAGCGGGTACTCCTCCTACAGTAACAACCACTAGGACAGGCCTCAGTCACATGTCCGTACATCAGAACACAGAAAACTAACGTCCACACAATCAGAGTCATTTTGGGAATCAAAACGATATGTTCCCCATGAATCCTTTATCACTCAACAAACTGTTCAATAAGCGTGATAGTAAATTTCACTGAGTTAATCTAATGCGGAAACATTTTCAATAATAGTATTTGTGTTTCAGAAATTGACGCTTTTATGAAGTATATGTTAGTATCACTTTAGACAGTACTGCGCATATACATGTTGTAGATAAAAAGAATCACATGTTTTAAAAACTTCAAAGATTGATTGATTATGGACTTAATGCTCAAGTGTATCAATGAAATAAATAAAGATATGATAAAAAATAAAATTTAAAAGAAATTTAAAAAATGTAAATCTTATATATTTTTTCTAAAGGTAAAAAGAAATGATTTCATTGTAGTCTAGTATTAGACAGAAAGAATTAAATGACGTTGATGAACATTTCCCATGATATGTTTAATCTGACAATTACATTTTCTCTGTTAATCAAGGTACTGTTTTTATATATATTTTTGCCACAATTAAAATACATTAAACGAAGAATAAAAATATGAATCATAACTGTTTATATTCGATCCCCCACGGATAATACATGTTTTAAATGATCAACAATAAATCGGCCATTGCAATATCAAATTTCATAACAACTTCAAAATACATTTAAAATGACAGCAACAATGAAATAAAATAGTGTTATTATTGACAACAGGGAAGTAAATGACATGTTGTGTTTGTGTTTTTTACAGGGGTCAAGTAATTGTTAAATGTCAAATGATTGTTCAAATTTGTGTAGTGACAAGATCATCAGGAATTTGATTTTAATGTACAACCTATGGGTAGAGAGGAAGAGAGAGACAGAGAAATAGATACATAATATCAATCAATAGTATTCTTCCAGTTTAAAAAAAATGTTCAAATTAAAGATAAAAGGTCAACGACTGAAATATGATGATACTAATGTACATATAAAAAGTTTAAGGACACATTATCTGGATTTTACAATATACGTATTTCCATTGGTATCTGATTTCTGATTTATACTGTAAATACTAATATATACTGTTTTCATGGAAAAGGCACTATATTAATAATAATGATTGTCTGTCTGTAAATTTAATTGTTTATCTTATATAAAATTAAACTCTGAAGGTTCAATGCCAATGAACATTCTAAGTACAATTATTTAATGCTTCGTATCATATCATTGAATATGAGATATTAGGTAAGTTAAAACTTAAAACATACATGGACTCCCAAAATATTTTTTTCTACTAATGAAAAAAGCAGTTTGAAGGGGTGGGGTCGGGGTGATATCTTCGATATTATGAAGATCATTATTTTTTTTATTACACTTTATTTTTGTGAGTTCTATATTTGGTATTAAATAGCGAGACTAATATTTTTACGAATGCTTGTTTCTGCTGTATACATCCGATGATACGTAAAATATATTCCAGAATAACATTCTTGTGGAAAAAACCGCTTTGCATAATAACGCAAAAAAATTTCTCGTAAATAAAAAGTGATTTTCTAATATGCGGGGCAGTTTAGGCCGTTTAGATAAACGGGACTGCACATGCTGACACACGGTTTCGGTTTTACTCAATGGACAATAAACAAACTGTAAGAGTTTAAAGGTGCATGGAGACAGATTTGAAGTTAATATTTTCTGTATAATATCATGACTTATAAATTTTAATAGCATTTCACTCAAAATTATATTAAAAATTTTGTTTCATCTTAAAATTATTGAAATTTATTGGATCTGTTTGGGTGACACATCCTTGCATCTCACAAATTTTACTTTCATTCTTAATACTTCGGAAAGGTGACAATCTTGTTGTGTATTCATGAAATTTTTTAGACTTTTATCCAGAAAAATAATTATATTCAGAGTAGAGATGTTAGAAAGCAAAGCCCCTTCACAAGTATCGTCATTCCGCGCTAATTGTTGTGTACAGAGTTTAGTAAATTGATCACATCCGTGAAACGCATGCAGTTTTTGTAAACACTAAACAGAGAAAGAGCTCTGTTATTGTTAATTATAATGTTTACGATTCACCGGATGCGCTCAATTTGTTAAAGTCTGCTCACCACAACTTCACAGACTGACAATATACTGTGTGTATGTTTTGCTTTCGAACATTTCTACTCTGAATTTTCTGGATTGTAGTTTTATTTTTTTTTTTCGCGTGAATGGTACTCTCAAATATATTTTACTGGTTACATGACATGTATTATCAAACGTATACAACAGAAACAAGCATTCGTGAAATTTTAGTTTCGCTTTTTAATACCAAATTAAATTTCAAATCTGTGGCCATGTACCATTATTAGATATTTTCGTTTCCTTCAACAAAGGGACGAAGTTTTTATTTTGATCCCTGTCTGTATTTCGAAAGGGCGCGATAATCTGATAATCCTGTGAATAGACGTTTATTTGTAAATTCTGCCGATATTGATATTCAGATGAAAGGATTTCAGACCAACATGTTTTTAAACTGGTATTGATGATGTGGTTGCAATTCTATGAAATTAGATAAAGAAAGAGTTTCTTAAAAACAAAAGCATTGTGCATTTGCTAGAGCTGCAATTTCTCTACTTTGGTCTTTATTGCAGCCCGGAGGACCAAACTGCTCTATACATATAAAGGCCGGTATAAACGATGAGATTTGTAGTATAATACAAGTATTATGATACTTTTGTATTATAATACTTTCTTGTACACACGCTAATACATATCTTATAAGATTGTAAATAAACTATTATTCCCACGTGTTTTCTCCTGCCATATTTCTCTCTGTGTCAAAATAATAAAAATTATAATAATAAGCTCTGCTTCTAGCATCATTTTTGTGGTAGCTACAGCTTGATATATTCCACAAGTCCCCCTCCCCTTCCCATAAAACCACGAGTTTTTCGATATCTTTACTCAAAAAGTCGGCCATTAATATTTACCATGTGCTTTATTTAGTAATGATATAAATAGGATGACCCCCAATGTGAGTACATTTGATTGGTTGAAAGTGAAAGGTGAGTTAAGACTTGTATTAGGAAATAGAGCATTGCTCTATTCTTAATACAGTCTTATAAGATTCGAAAAATCTTATGATACATTGTATTAAGAGTGTATACACAGTAAGATTTTGTATTATAATACAAATCTTATAATACAAATCTTACCGTGTATACCGGCCTTCAGGTAGCACCGCGATCAAAACCCGCGACGGTGTAACGCGGAAAGGATTAATACACCGCGGAGGGAACGCGGTCTAATACGGGATCCGCGTTGCCTGTACTGCAGTACAGGCAACGCGGATCCCGTATTTCCCGCGTCCCCGCCGCGGTATAATCACAACGCGGTATTTGGCCAGGTAGACAGGTAATTGCAAAGTTTTAAAGTTTTGCATAAGGTTCTGTCTTTGCATACAGTATTTTGGACATTTCACAAAAAAGTGATATGGTGTTTCTGAACTAAATCCGCACATATCACAACTTTTATCTTCCTTTAAAAAATGATTAAGTCAGCATTTAAATTACTAGCAATCCTTTGCAATTGACTATGCAATATATTCATTTTACAACTTCCATAATTGTGATATTTCTTAGGTTTTATGCAGTATATATTTTTATGGCAGTCTTGAATGATGTAACTGAAGGAAAATATGATTTCTTTCGTTTGAGGAGCGAATTAGACAGAAATCAATTTCTACTTGGTGTGATAATGAATTACTTTTACGGAATTACAAGGTTTTTATTTGAATACCTGGTGAATATCATGTGGTTCTTTAGAACCGGTCTCGTTAGCAAGGCTATATAAGAGGTGAATAGTGGTTTAAATACCAGTTTAGGACGACACGTAGAGCACGATAAAGTTTAAATTTTATCATACATGATTTATTCAATCCAACATAAACTTGTATATACAATTTGATTTTCATATTTTGCATATGTTCTGTACACTGTACAAATAAAGCTACTGCGTGTCGTTGCTATGTCCAAATGGTGTGTTTGTTGTTTATTGTACTTTCATTTGAAAGTAATGAATGGATTTAGAGTAGAAGGGTTTATTCCCACTTAGCCAAAATTCTGAAATTCTTATTCCCACCTAGCCAAAATTGGGATTTTCACACCTGAGTGGTCACCTGTGTATAGTCTGTTTTAGGCTTATTGCCAGTAATCATTACCTGTGGTATATAAGTTCAATATCAAAATACATATAAATATTTCTTTTATTACATATTAATTAATCAGGTTTTATATAATCATTTGAAAAAAGAAATTAATTCATCTTGTAACAGAGAGATAAATAATAATTGACAATACACAATTATTATTGAATTTATTTGAATTATTACATAACCAGTACTTTACAATAGATAGGTAGGGAGATTGAAAAGAAAAAAAAATGAGTCAATTTAATATATCAGTGAATCAATTAGGAATTACATATAGTAGAAAATTTATCGGTGGTTGAATTAAAAAAAAACCAGAGGTTGTGATTACATACTTATATGCATATTTACCTATTGAAGAATTGGCTTATAACATACTTTTAGGCAAAAAAGTTATAAGAATAGTAGACACAAATTTTCTTGATGTAACATTTTGTAAAATTAATTATCATAATATCATCGGATTTATTATAATAGTTTTAATTGTACTGGAAATAAACAAAATGTCTCTGCAAGACTGATATTAAATTCTTAATGCACAAAGTTAAATAAAACTTTAGTTTAAGAACTATGATTTTAAAAAATGTTCATGTAAATCTATTTAGAAAAAAAAACTTGTCAATATCTTTAAACTTTTAACATGCATTTTATGCATTAAGGAAGAATTTGTTGCTCAAAGCAGATATATTAAAAAAAATTGAATGATGAAATAGGTAATTTATCAAAAGCATTTTGATTAAGCATAATTTATTTTTCAAACAAAACAGTCTAATGTAGGCATATTGGTATTTATTTGACGTATTAATTTTATTTGAAAATGAACACTTATGCACATTAAAACATTATCAAATTAAAGACTAAAATAAAAAAAATGATCTAGAAATTTAAACTAAAATACAGATCATTTACCATTTACAAATTTAAAAACTGAAGAAAAATCTTATTTTTATTTATTCAGTAATAATTTAACGAAATAATGTTGATTTAAAATGGCTTCAATTAATTCAAATAAAAAAAATCTAAAATATAACTAAAATATTACTTCCATTTACCATTTATTGATTTATCAGTATTTAAGTATATTTTAACCTTTTTCTTGTGGTTAACTTAAAACAGACTATAGGTCACCTGTAATTAATTTCTTTTGTTCTCTCCATCCCCTTACCTGTACACCATTTCCACCTAGCCAAAACCAGTCAACTGTGTCAATTTCAGAATTTTGGCTAAGTGGGAAGACACCAGTAGAAGTCTTGAATGTTAAATGGTAAATCATTCCAAAGTCTTATAGTTGAAGGGGGGGCAACTGTTTTATATTCAATTACATAAATGTTTCAATATTCTCTTGAAAAAAAGAAAACAAAAAATAAGTGTTATATACTTACACAAAATCTATTCATACAAAAGATCGTATATTAAATATAACCATTATTTATTTCAAATTCTTCCATTCTCACGTGACCAATCAACTTGAGGCAGAGACATTCGAGTCTACAAAATAAAGACAAGAATATAATGAAATTTAAATTTTACACAATTAAAATTCGCCTACATAAATAAATGAAAATAATAATCAATTATATAGTTGTAAATGGTTTATTCTGCTGAGATTGTACATGTATCTCGGGCTATAAATGATATGACAGTAAAACCGGGAACTTTAAAACCCCCTTATGAATTACACATTAAGTAGAAAACTCCTTTATATTTTCAAAATGGCCTACATGAAATAAATGAAAATAATCAGCATAATTACTAGTTGTAAAAAGTTTTATTCTGCTGAGAGTGTACATTGTGTCTCTATACAGGCTATGTAAATGATATGACAGTAAAACCGGGAATTTTGAAACCCCTTTATGAATTACTAGTATACATTTCAAGCATTGTGTGCCCTGGTTTTATAAGTGTGCATATAGGCCTAGCATATTTTGTTGTTATCAAATCAATACAAGTACATTACAACAGTAATGTTCGAGATGAAAGTTATAGAAGTGTTTAACTGTGTATTCTATGAACAGTTTCTTTAATCTAATGAACAGCAACATAATAACTAGTTTAAAGTAGTTTCCTGACTAGAAAAATAATTGAATTAAATAATAATGGTAATAGAAATATTTCCACACTGCCGAAACTTTCGTTTTAAACGCCATTTTTATGATAAAAACTACTCTATGGTACAAATCAGAACTGAGCGGAACCAAATTCAGAAATAACAGAAAATAACCCCACCCGAATTAATTGTTCCTCAGTTTGTGGGTCATTTCGGTTACCTGCAACAGCCCTAATAATTATATATATCTGGAATTTATAAGTTTACAAGTAATGACACTTTTTAAATGGAAACAAAACGACTACAGGTGTTAAATCTTAAAGTCAAAATTCTTCAATAAACTGTACAATCAAAATGACTTTTCCTTATTTCGAATATCCAACCTGATATAACAATAAGGTATGTCTCATCTTTCAAATTTGACCACCTTTTGCATAAAATATAATACTAGTAATACAGTGTACGTAACTCTCATTAAAAAGGGAGAATTATATGTGAACACTTGAGTATGTATTCAATAATTTCAAATGAACTTGCGAGTTCTATCAGTGTCTGTACTGTACCTACACATTATTTACTTCTATATATGATTATATTACCTGTAAGATATTCATGCCTCTGTATATGTCTGTATATACGAATTACAGTGTCCCGCCATGACCCGACCCAGAGAAGATGTGATTTGTGATCATAGCTTATGGTGTATGGGTCCTTTATTCCTTGCTCTTCTGTCAGTATCACTGCCAGGAACTGACCGTCCTTGTCAATCATCTGTACGGTCCTGCTGTAAGATTCACAAACTAGGATGTGTGACAGTGCATCTGCACAAATTCCATATGGTCTAAATTTTGACACTTGTGAATTGCCTTTGTAGGAGAAGCGATGTGTTCCAATAGAGTCTGTCACTACAACACCTAAACCAGAGTCATCTTTATTCAAGTCAGAAACAATCACATCTCCATTTAGGTTTTCTGTGATATATCTGGGATTATCGTACAATTCCTCATCTGGGAGATGTAGGAGGTTGTGTCCTTTATTATTGTACCGGCCTACCTTGGCTTTATTTGTATCCTCCCTCATCATCCCAATAAGAAAATCTCCATTTAAGGGAGAGCAGTAGAGACAGTTTGGTTTCCAAGGTTCTGCTATCATCCTTAACGTCGACTTTTTATTATTGTCCAACGAGAGTTTGTGTATTTTGTAATACGTATCTATGTACACAAGATTGCCTTCTCTAGTCACTGTGCGTAAACCATCCTCGAGTATGTCGATATATTTAATGTCAAGATAATATAAAATTTCTCCCGTTGTATCTGTCAAGCTTAAATCGTTCCAACTGCTTACCCAGGCAGTGTCTGGTGTTAAACAGGATATATGACCAATAAAATTAGACATAAACGACTTACTCTTTACCTTGAAAGTTTTCTGTAATAATGGTGGAGACATCACTTTAAACATCTGTTCATTTCTTACTTCTCTTTTTCTGGTCTCTGTAATTTGAACTCCTCCCAAGCCATTGAAAACATTATCTTTGTTGTTTTCCTTGCTCAGAGAGTGAACTTTTACAACTGCTGTACTAGGAGTGACATTGATATCTCTTAAAGAATAAAAGAAACTGTATTGCTCTGTTTGCTAACTCTTCAGATCTGTGTACACATTTTTGAATGGACCTGATGTGTTTTCTTTGTTGTTTCTGCTCAGAGTTGAAGTAACATTTTAGTTTTACCCTGGTGTCCTCTATGACATCTTCCAGTACTTTATCTATCTGATCCTTCAGACTTTCAGCTTTGATTACCATATTTTTCTGGAGTTTGGAGATTCCTGTTTGACATGATCTGAAATCAGAATTGATTCCTGACTGAATACCAAGATAATGCAGCATGATTTCACTTTTAACAAGAACAATTCTTTGCTGGTATTGTTTTTGATGAATTTTATACACCAATTTTATATCCTGGGGTACATGACTTCTGTGCTCTACACAGTCAGAACAAATAGGAAGTTTACATAAAAGGCACCACATTTCACAGGCCATGTTTGGGTGTCTCTCACAAGTATCCAGTAACATAATGTCTCCATACTTTAAGCGATCAATCACAACACCGTGGTGTTTGGTGTCAAAGTCTATCACATGTTCCTCCTTACATGGTACACACAAATCTTGTTTACATGTCCTACAGTAGTATTCTGCCTTCCCCCCACACTGAGAACATTCTGGTGGTTTTAACTGTGTTGGGGGTGTTTTACTCATAATGCTGTCATGATAATAAGTCTATCACTTTTTATTGTTGTTAAATTTTCTTCCATTACTTTTTTCCGTACGTGGAGCAACCTACAAAGAAACAGGAAATGTCAGGAATTTTTTTTTATTTTTCTAATTACAACTCTTCATGTATATGGTGCAAAATCATTTATCATTGAGCCATTCATTCTGCTAAAAATTTCATTGTAGTTCTATATTTTTTTTTTACTAAAACATCCCGCTCTAAGCTGCTATCCCACATTGATTCTCAGTATAATCATTACCTCTGAAATGAATAACTTTCCCACTGGTTATGTATATGTCTGTATCATTATCAAGATTTCTGTTATTACATTTCCTCTTCTAAAAAATCAATTGATACATCATTACATGTACAAAAGAGTTAATAACTTAAACATGTAACTCAAATCTAAATTCTTCCTAAATAATAGTTAAACAATATTTTTAAAAATCATTAAAAAAAATCTATAAAAGCAACCCCTTACCACTGTAGTACCCTGGTACAGTCCATGTACCTACATGAACTGCAGCCACATTTCATCGTCTTTGAAAGGGGGGGAGCCAGAGAATTTTTTTTTTTGACTTACCTGAAAAAGTTGACAAGCAAACAAAAAATGGAGAACTTGCCCGAACTCGAAAATCC
>PRKT01000349.1:511192-537717 GCA_003671525.1 Saccostrea glomerata | reverse complement strand
GGGTGAGGCCAACTTTTTTTTCAAAGCCAACTTCTTTCAGTACCAATTTTTTGGTGTCCAGTACTACATTTCCCTATATCACTTACCTGTAGTATGTAGTGGTGGTGGGGGTGGGGGCAACTAGCCTTTCAATGAACATTTCCAATATTAAAAGTAATGTTGGGAAAAAAGGGGGGCAGCCCCCCGTTGCTACGTGCCTGAACTGTAGTATTTTAAACGATTGGTTGTACATGTATAAAGTTCACGATCATAGACTTGTAAACAAATCCAAAAAAGCAATATGATGAAAGGAAAACGTGTTATAACTAAATAAGATTAAATTATAAAAGACATTACGAGTCATTTTCAAACTTTGTCCAAATTCCAACACCAGTATTTTGCAAAAATAAATGTGGCAGTCTAAACTTTTTAAAGTTTTATTTTAGCATTCAAACATCATAGATGCATAAACAATGTTAAAGCACAAAGAATTCTATTAACATATACTAAAAAAAAACATTATATGTACATGGACCCAACAATAAATGCCCATGGTGTTACTTAGTTAAAAGTCATAGTAAAATCATAATTTAAAAAAAAAATTAAGGTTTTTAGAATAACAATCTCAACATAGTGATAAAATTATTCTATTGAATCAAACTGAAGTTTCATAACAGAAAATTATCAGATAAAGTATAGCTGGAAGTTGTAAGTGTTGTAACTTTTGTATATATCTTACACGTTTACTTAAGGCATACATCATTTACCTCAGCACAAAATACTTGCTTTGCAAATAAACTTAGTATTAGAAAACGACAGTATTGTGTTGCAAGTTTCGATAAAATTGTATAAAGATTTAGAACATAAATATAGGAAAAATGTGTTGGTAACACCAAGGATATTTGCATAACACAAAGGACATAAAGGTTACACTAAGGATATTTTGTGTAATACTTAGAAAGAAATAATAAAGTTGTTCTCCTTCCTTCCGAAAAGGATAGTAATGAAATTACCCTAGAGGTGAATATAAGAGTATATGGTTTTAACATAAAAAATTGGCGGGGGATTTCTTTCATTATACATTTTGAGTCTGACTAGTAACACCAAGGATAAAACAGTAACGACATAGACATAACTATCCAATCATAAGATATATGACAGTAGAAAAATGAAATCAAATTGTTATGCCCGAATAATAAATAATTACTATCACATGACTTTGAATCATTGATCAGTACTTGTTAGTGTATTTACATATCCAAGCAGAAGCTGTAACACCAATGACAAAAAATAACACAAAGGACACCTTTAAAAGATTCAAAGGTTTACATAGATGAGTCTTAGATCAGCTAGAACTAATTTTTAATGAAGAAATAATTGTGAAACTAGAACATGTACATGTATTTGTAAATGACCAGATTTCAAATATATAGAATGCATTAATCTTTTTATGGATTTTACATTTTCATTTCATTTATCTACAGCTAGCCTCTTTCCACAATGAGCTCTCTACATAATACACATCTACAAGATATGATGGTGACAATATTATTAAAACATTAGCAATGCTATACCAGCTTTTATCTTTTACAGTTTTTGGCCTGTTAAAAAGGAACATGGTTTTAGGTTCTGTCTAATCCCGTGCATACATTTAAGTTCATTTTTTCTGTATCTTTATCCAGTCTCTCTTCCAAAGGATCTGATTTCTCTTCATCTGTAGTCTGATGTTCATTATTGACTCCAATTCTTTCTCTTCCAGGGTGTCAGTCTTTTCAGTTTCTTTAGTCGGATTTCCTATCAGGAACTCTTGACTTTTTTTAATCTGTACTCTTTTTCATTTTTTTCATTGATATTTTTCTGCCCTTTTTGCTCTTGTATCCACTGATCGTTTGCCAAACTTTCATTGACAGTTCTTCAGGGTAACAATCCAACAAAGTGGCTTGAAATGTAGTGGTCTGCCACCATATCTGGCCTTGTTGTTGTCCAATGCTGCCTCGACTATATAATCTTCACCACCACTTTCCAAAAGCTTATGTACATCCAAGGTTAAAAACTTCTTTCAGCACCAACTTTTACAGGATGTAGAACACAGTCATGAGGGATTTCAGTTGGACAAATCTGAAGAACATCCTCAACTAAATGCAAAACTGTATTCTAGGGTAATGACTGGTACATTGTCTCCTTAAAAAAATCTTTTGAAATCCTTTTAGAACAGTTATGAACAATTTGTGACTTTTTCATCTAAGGGTTTACATGATTAAAGGACTTTAAATGCATTTGCAAAGAAATGTTCCGTATCTGATATAACTTTAAAGGTATTTTCAATTCAATGATATAAATCTATCTTTTACGTCTTGGATTCTATTGGCTTCATTGCAACTTTTTAATGTGTCTTGTTTACATCATCTTCATCAAGAGAACATAACTAGAATCCTCAGACTAAAGAAAACAAATCATATTCTGCCTTATTTCACATTCCCTTGTGTTACCTAAAACTTCCTTTGTGTTACCATTTTTAACCATCATATATTTTTAGCACTTCATTATTTATTGTTACTTGAATTGCAATATCCCACCACATTTGTTTTCTGCAATACAATGAACACAATTACCACTCCATATGCAATACGCTTGTTTCATTTTTCTATCTTTAATCCTTGCTGTGTCCCTTGAGTAACTGAATTTGTCTATGGTGTTACCATAGGTTACTTTAAAGAGCATAAAAGGGGATATGATTGCATTACATAATGAATTTTGATATTTCAATTTATTCAAAAGAAATAAAAGTTGTATATTTTCCTACAGAAACAAAAGAACATGCAAGAGTATATTAATAACATAAATATTTAATCGTTTTTACATCCATTGTGTTACCAAACATTGTCCTTTGTGTTACTCAAATTATTTATTGAATTAATTTATAGCTCATGGAAACATAATATGAAAAATAAATGCCAATTTGATAAAAATATTTCTGTTATTTTATATTGTAATAAACTTTACACAAATGTTGTATTAAAATTGGGAATTTAAAGGGTTTTTTTTTCAATTGGTCCGCGGAGTTACCCAATTCTGTCCTTTGCATAACCAAGACTGCAAAATCATATGATTTTCAAATGGTAAAAACATTTAGTAAATAATTTGGCATTTTAAAACAAAATTAGTTACTGGATAGTTTTAAATAAGGGAGGAAAATAAAACATATGACTCCAACTTTCATTCTTTTTAATTATTTTCTATGTAAATTGTCCATGGAGTAACTAGATACATCCTTAGAGTAACTTTTCTTGCAGTAACAAAATGGACAGTAACACCAGGGAATTATTATATAAATAATTGGAAGTATAAAAGCAATAACTGACTTATGAACATAAAGCACAGCTCCTAGATGATAGGTATTTTGTTATAAACTTGCTCAATGCATCAAAGAAATGGCAAATTAATTTATCATCACAATATCGAAGTAACTCCTAGGACTCAAAAATAAATTACTATTGCAATCAAACTTGCCTTCAACCACATATTGTGCCTATGGTATAAAAGATCTGTGTAAAGTGTCTCATGATATTTTGGCGGGAACAAGACCAAAAGAAGGAGGCTGATAGTGAAGAGTTTCTTTAGGAAAGATAACTGTTACAGATAACTTTTATGTCCTGGTAACTCCGAGGACACGTCCAAAATAACACACACTTACTCTTTTTCAATCACATTTTAGCATGCATTTAGACAGTATTAAACATGTACAACACAATAAAGGTCATTTTACACTGCTTAATTATATTTACTACATCAATAATCTGAGTTGAAGTCAAACATCCGGCCAAATCACAAGCAATTCTCTTTAATTTTACTCAGGTTGAAGGACTTTTTTCAGTATTCAAGTCAATTTTTAATCGCACTTAATTTTTTTTCTACACTTGTAGATTGTTATTAAATTCATCGGGAAAAAAAAATTTGATTTTTATTGCAAAATTTTCAAAAAAAGCTTGTATAACAGGAATTTGGACATTTTTTGAAAATGACCCTTACATAAACACTTACTGACACACTCTCCCTCTTTTTGTTTACATTGGTTTTTTTTGGAGGAATAACGAGCCCGAGTAGAATTCTTACGTTAAAAAGGGAAACAAAGTCTTTTAAAATAAAGGTACCAAGGGCTAGAGTTGGGACATAATAAGAAGTGATATTTTATAAACAGAATGGTAATCGTATATTAGGAAAATATCTTCTATTCAAGTATTCGGGATAATATTCAATTTGCTAAATGTATATCCCATTTGTTTGCCGGGAAGTTCATTTCATTTAAACCGTTTTGTGTTTTTCATCCCTTCGCCAAGGCTCGAGGATAAAAAGTTTTCTAAAAAAAAACCACACACACAACTCGTTGGATACAAATCATATTCAACCACAAATCATGAGAGATCCTAGCTATGTTTACTTACTAAAAAATTCCGACATATATTTTTTATTTGATAGATAAAAGGCATCGAGATAAACCCAAGGCTAGACTGAGAAAAAATATCCTCATCAAGGTATAAATAAGTGTCCATAATTCTAACATACTAGGTCCTGTTTTGAACTATATTGATATTTTTGTATTTTCTATTAAATAAACTCAACCAGGAAAGATTTCATATTTTGATATTCTTTCTACTTAATTAGTGCAACAGTTGTATTTATAAGCTAAATAAAATTTTTACAAAGAATTGTTTCTACAGTGTATAAAAATCACACTATGACATGTGGCAAACTACCAGTGCTAAGAGGCGTTTACCTTACGCAACTTTTTGTCTTCTTGAGGAAAAAATGGACAAAACAAAGATGTAATTATTGTTAACAAAGCTGCAAGAGTCACTTTTTAATTAAGGAGGTTTTATAATCTTTAGTATTTTTTATCATTTTCAGTGGCGTATATTCCATATAGGCTAAAAGGCTGCAGCCTACACATCATTTTCTCCAGGATTAAAAAAAATATAGGGCCTACATATATAACTCTGAAAGAAAGAGTTATTAATAAAGTTGCTTCAAAATTAGGTTTTGCCTTTTTGATTTTATTTCATTTTAAGTCAAATGGCAAAAATGTAATTTAAGATTAAAGAATCTGGGGGGATTAGGCGAGTCATATGCCCACACGGATTTTGTCGCTCTGTAAGCATATCGGAATAGTCGTACGATTTACCTAAACATTTAAACTTTGTACAGCACTGTCCAAATGACAATATCTACATTTTTAAACCTTGCAGTTATCGTTACAGTTTTTAACATGTGATGAATTTCATAGCGTGTTAATTGTTCCATCGAATATGTTTTCAGAGGTTGGAAAATGGTACGCTTTACCTTTAAACTGTTTTTGCATACAGAACAGCCATATCATGCTGGTCTACCCATGATGGTTTACATTTCAATTGTGCAATGTTGTCTTGAACTGAATGCATTCAAAATGTTATATATCTTGAAAACTTGTTTGTGATAGGAAATATATTAATTGACCGTAAATAAATTTATTATCTTATTTTTTCACTTTGTTTTTATGAAAAAATATATTTATCTATAAATTTCAACCTGAACTTAAAAAAGTCGTGATTCGAACACTCGCAACAAATAACAAGGTTCTTCAACACCGCCGCTATGACCACTGAGCCACGAAGTCGCATATCCATTGCCCTTTAAATAACAAACAGTTCTATATGTATAGCAAGCACACAATTGGACTTAGAGTTTTTGAGAATATGTTCCGAAATAAAGTAGGAAAACTAACTTTTTTATATAGAGTGGGTCTTTGTACCATTTTTTTGAAAATGGGGAGGGATACATCCTTCCATACCCTTTCAATATTTGTTTACAAAAAAATGGTACGAAGACACACTCTATATAAAAAACACAGTTTTTACATTCAACTTCTATTATTTTTACGGTTACTAAAGCGTGTTACCATTTTGGTGGGTTAATTACAATCAATTTCTAAGTCATTTGATTCAGGTTTTATCTTAACTGTATGCAGAGGATTATAATTAACTCTAAAATTTAACAAAAAGTGAAATTTGTAAGAATTTTTAAAGTCGATATTTTAACTGCCCTTGCGTAGGCATATGACTCGCCTAATCCCCCCAGATTCTTTATTATAATTACTGTTTGGAGAAATAACAAATTTATTCAAATTGACAAAATGAAAATATTCAAATTTTCCTATAAGACAATTCTTGGGTTTTTTTCTGTAATGCTACGACAAGAATTTATATACCTTTAAAATTTTAAATACCGGGGTATTCCTTTTTAAAATCTTTTTATCGTAAAATCGCATGATTTCATATCTAATTTTCAATTTTTTCCCCCATCAACGGGAGGGGGCGACCCCCCCCCCCCCCCCCCCCCCCCCCCCCCCCCCCGCCCCCCCCCCCCCGTGCCTACCCCCCCTCGGCGCTTCACGCCTCAGGTAAATCTCCTATTCACCATAGCCTACACATGAACAGAAAGGAATATACGCCGCTGATTTTAGTATCAACGACTTTTCATACATAGAGTAGTGGAGTACCAAGCCATACTGTGGGTGAAATTTCGCTGCAGTTATCTTTCTTCCCATAATTAATAGAAAGCGGACATTTAAATCTGAGGTAGTGTTTGCAATCTGGGATGAATAAATATGCACAGACGTTGTCCTTATTTGCTTTTTTTTTCTTTTTTAGGGCGTTGGCCTAGTATGTACTTTGTCTACCATGATGCACGTATTTCAATGCACAATGATTCTTTGTCAGCAGACTTATTCTTAGGGTGTGAAAAAACGTTGATGTTAGCTGAGATTACGGATATATTCACTGTATTTATTTTTCATCATGCAATATCCACCAATTTAAATATTTATGATTTAATGATTAAAGAATAGGAAAAACACATACATGTTGTATCTGTGGTAAAACATCAAATGTATGTGACAATCCTAAATTAAAAATTCTCATGAAATCTCCCGTTTAATAACTATTATTATTTATTATAATTAAATTAGAAATATTTAATTACTATAAGCCTTATTTCATCAAATCATCATTGATGCTTAGAAATTTTAGGAAAGCGATATACAGTTGTGATATACTAAATATTTTGGTATATAATTTCTTAAAGGGGTGTAAGAGATCTAAAATTAGAAATATCTCATGCTTATTTTATTTTTATATTAATTTTAGAAGATGGTTATAAGCACAAAAATTGAAATATACGGTGTTTCATTTTGCGAAAGATATTGTTAGCCTTTTAACCAAGAATTATTTAAAAAGATACTGTGTGGCTTTTTAAGGACTCTCACTTGAAATTCTATACCCTTGTTGGTACGAACTTAACCATTTGATCTAAATTCAGTATTCAAAGTTACATAATTTTTTTGTTCTATGCATGAATGTCTTCTTTTGGGAATATCAGATTTAAAAAACAGATCTCCGACATGAGGTAAAAGGTGCACACCTCGGATATAGATAAAATTGACTAATGTGATTGTTTTCTGTGATTTATAATTCTACTTTGACAGTCTATCCATCAAAAAACCGTGCCCAAGTTTGACTATCTGTACAAACACCAAGATCACGTGATTACTTCTGGATTTAAAACCAATGCGTGTTCCTGAATAATAAAAATTAAAAATCTTATGATCAATATTTTGTATATAGGCTATGATTTAATGAAATATTTTTATTCCATGGCAGTGAACTTTCGAAGATTGTCAATTCTGACAAAGTTTAATCTTCTACCTTTATGCTGTTAATTAATACATATTACAACTGGCCATTCTTTGGACTACATGTACAACATTTTTCCTCCCGAAAAAAAAACCAGACGAGACTTTTAACGCTGATATTAATCATAATTAAGCTGGAATAGTTGAAATATGAAGAATATTTTTTTAAACTAAAGCGACAGTCTAAAAGGGTTGTTCATTATATTGCCTACTGTTATAGATGATGGTGCTAAACAGTGACACGAACGAGAGGGGAATTTTTTGCCTGTGAATGATCTTTACGGTAAATGCCCAGTTCACAGGCACGTAGTACTGGTTTTTTAATTTGGGGGTAGGAGGGCAGAGGAAAAAATTCAATTTACGTGAAGAAAAAAAGGGTAAATTGTTTAAACTTGAAAATCCTTTTTTCGTATGTGTGGAGGGGTTTGGGGGATATTTTTCAACTTCTTTTTATTTTTTACCCATTAGTACAATGTAATATTTGTATAAAAAGAAAAAAATACATTTACCCAGTTCATGCAAGATTATAGTTTGCTTTGGTAAAAGAAATTCTTCATAATGATACTAATTGTTATAAACAAAATTAACTGCTTATTCATAATTAAAATGACATTTTACAATGCATTTATTTTTTTTAACTCTTCCCCATTCTGTATTTCAAATTGGGTCCTCAAACATTATAATATTTTGACAATAAAAAACTTTACATACATGTACTGCAAGAAAATATTATCAAAAATAGCTATTTATTTTATAATACAATAACTATAATTATCTAAAATTAAGTGCGTAAAATATTTATTGCCGCTAAGACAATAACGTTAAAAAGTTAACACTCTTAAAAATGTTCTGTTGAATTTTTTTTGTTCCTTTTTACCACTCGATCTGAGGTAATTGTGAAAAATACTATGATAAAAAACTATGATAAATCCGATAAATGCACCTAAAATAAACGTGAGTCCCCAGATGACCAGTTGGCAAAAGGGGGATAATGGGAAACTAGTGTCGGTCTCTGTCGATTCCTCAGCCCAAGAACAACTGTGGGCTTGAAAAGTAAAGACGAAACCCATGCATAATGAAATCTCATCAAACCCAAATTTAATTGTAATGTACATGTAGTCCATATTGTTGAATTGTTGATTTCACCCGTTAAGCTATATACTCTGGATTCTTCTGCTTTAGGATACTTTAAAATCTGTATCTGATTTTTTTCTTCATTCAACCTTATTTTCATTATCACCCCCAAATCGGCTATAATTGTCATTTGCCATAACGCGCTTGGTCTTATCTGAGAGAGTTAATCTTTAATGGGATCACACTACCCCTTTATTGAGACCTCTCAGGGGGGGGGGGGGGCAGCCCCCCGTTGCTACGTCAGTACGTGCCTGAACTGTAGTATTTTAAACGATTGGTTGTACATGTGTAAAGTTCACGATCATAGACTTGTAAACAAATCCAAATAAAGCAATATGATGAAAGGAAAACGTGTTATAACTAAATAGGATTAAATTATAAAAGACATTACATAAACACTTACTGACACACTCTCCCTCTTTTTGTTTACATTGTTTATTTTTGGAATCCGGGATGTTTCGCGCCGATTCTGTTTCGCACTGAGATGGTTCGCGCCTGGATGATTCGCGCCAATTTTGGTGCGAAACACCTCCCCTCTTTTTTTTAATATTTCATTTATTTTGTAATAATTTAAGACCATTTATTAAATCTTAGATATAGATATGTGTTGTATGCTCAGAATCATGACTTTATAATATGCGGTGCCACAGGTAACGGATCGTAAATGTTAATATGGTGCCCGTTTGCTCAGCGCGTGTGTTCAACTATTTAGTTGTAATTAGTTGGAGATCAAAAGGTGAGAATTATTTCATTACAGCAATTATAAAGTCGTACAGCAATTATAACTTAAAAACATATAATTTGTGTTATTGAGAACATGTGTATAGAATAATCCACCAGGAAGTTTGATTGATTAGTCGATAAACTAGGCTTTATAAATGGCCAATTGTTTTTTCTGATATTATACAGAAAATAATAACTTCAAATCTGTGTATATTGTATATGCTGATTATGCATAATGCATAAATCATTCATACTTTATTTTTTACCTTTTCTTTCTTTTTTATCTCCCAAAAGAAAAAGAGCAAAAACAATTGAATTCATTTTACTTCATGATTTTATTTTTATTTTTCTAGATATTAAAACAAGTTGACAAAATAGCATCAACACAAAACAATAGAATAAATATTTCACAGTAATGTCACATGTTTATATACATGTACGTTGCATATAATAACATCACACTTCAAATAAACCTACAATTAAAATATTAATTAATTTTCTACAAAATTTCCATACTTACATCAATATTAACAGACATAATTCATTATCATTATTATTATTTTTTCAAAACGAACGAAATGAATAGCATACATTTTATGTTCTTGGAGCGAAACATCGTGGGGCGAACCATCTCAGCGCGAAACAGAATAGGCGCGAAACATCGCGGGGCGAACCATGCATCGGCGCGAAACATCTCGTTACCCTTTTTTGGGGGGAATAACGAGCCCGATTAGAATTCTTACGTTAAAAAGGGAAACAAAGTCTTTTAAAATAAAGGAACAAAGGGCTAGAGTTGGAACATAATAAGAAGTGATATTTTATAAACAGAAGGGTAATCGTATATTAGGAAAATATCTTCTATTCAAGTGTTCGGTATAATATTCAATTTGTTATGCAGGGAAGTTCATTTCATTTAAACCGTTTTGTGTTTTTCATCACTTCGCCAAGGCTTGAGGATAAAAAGTTTTCGTAAAAAAAACCACACACACAACTCGTTGGATACAAATCATATTCAACCACAAATCATGAGAGATCCTAGCTATGTTTACTTACTAAAAAAATTCCGACATATATTTTTTATTTGATAGATAAAAGGCATCGAGATAAACCCAAGGCTAGACTGAGAAAAAAATATCCTCATCAAGGTATAAATAAGTGTCCATAATTCTAACATACTAGGTCCTGTTTTGAAATATATTGTTATTTTTGTATTTCTTATTAAATAAACTCAACCAGGAAAGATTTCATATTTTGATATTCTTTCTTCTACTTAGTTCAACAGTTGTATTTATAAGCCAAATAAAAATTTAAATACAATTCAAAAAATTGTTTCTACAGTGTATAAAAATCACACTCTGACATGTGGCAAACTACCAGTGCTAATGTAACCGGGTTTCCCAAATAATTAGACGAAAACTCAGTTGATGATGTGGGGGGGGAAATCTGGTAAAGAACGAAATGGCCAAAGCTTCTCAGGTGAGCGATGTGGCCCATGGGCCTCTTGTTTTCAATGATTTTTAAAAATATTGTTTAACTATTATTTAGGAAGAATTTAGGTTTGAGTTACATGTTAGTTTTTAACTCTTTTGTACATGTAATGATGTATCAATTGATTTTTCAGAAGAGGAAATGTAATAACAGAAATCTTGATAACGATACAGACATATACATAACCAGTGGGAAAGTTATCATTTCAGAGGTAATGATTATACTGAGAATCAATGTGGGATAGCAGCTTAGAGCGGGAAGTTTAAGTAAAAAAAATGCAGAACTACAATGAAATTTTTAGCAGTATTAATGGCTCAATGATAAATGATTTTACACCATATGCATGAAGAGTTGTAATTAGAAAAATAAAAAAAAAATTAAATAAATATTCACCAACATTCCTGACATTTCCTGTTTCTTTGTAGGTTGCTCCACGTACGGAAAAAAGTAATGGAAGAAAATTTAACAACAATAAAAAGTGATAGACTTATTATCATGACAGCATTATGAGTAAAACACCCCCAACGCAGTTAAAACCACCAGAATGTTCTCAGTGTGGGGGGAAGGCAGAATACTACTGCAGGACATGTAAACAAGATTTATGTGTACCCTGTAAGGATGAACATGTGATAGACTTTGACACAAAACACCACGATGTAGTGATTGATCGCTTAAAGTATGGAGACATTATATTACTAGAGACTTGTGAGAGACACCCAAACATGGCCTGTGAAATGTGGTGCCTTTTATGTAAACTTCCTATTTGTTCTAACTGTGTAGAGCACAGAAGTCATGTACCCCAGGATATAAAATTGGTGTATAAAATTCAGCAAAAACAATACCTGCAAAAAATTGTTCTTGTTAAAAGTGAAATCATGCTGCATAATCTTGGTATTCAGTCAGGAATCAATTCTGATTTCAGATCATGTCAAACGGAAATCTCCAAACTCCAGAAAAATATGATAATCAAAGCTGAAAGACTGAAGGATCAGATAGATATAGTACTGGAAGATGTTATAGAGGACTTCAGAGTAAAACTAAAATGTTACTTCAACTCTGAACAGAAAGAAAAAAGGAGACACATCAGATCCATACAAAAACATCTAGACAGATCTGAAAAATTAGCAAACAGAGCAACACTGTTTCTTTTATTCTTTAAGAAAACCAATGTTTTCAATATCAATGTCACTCCTAGTACATCAGTAGTAAAAGTTCACTCTCTGAGCAAGGAAAACAACAAAGATAATGTTTTCAATGGCTTTGGAGGAGTTCAAATTACAGAGACCAGAAAAAGAGCAGTGAGAAATGAACAGATATTTAAAGTGATGTCTCCACCATTATTACAGAAAACTTTCATGGTAAAGAGTAAGTCGTTTATGTCTAATTTTATTGGTCATATTTCCTGCGTAACACCAGACACTGCCTGGGTCAGCAGTTGGAACGATTTAAGCTTGACAGATACAACGGGAGAAAGTTTATATTATCTTGACATTAAATATATCGACATACTCAAGGATGGTGTACACACAGTGACTAGAGAAGGCAATCTTGTGTACATAGATACGTATTACAAAATACACAAACTCTCGTTGAACAATAACAAAAAGTCAACATTAAGGATGATAGCAGAACCTTGGAAACCAAACTGTCTCTACTGCTCTTCCTTAAATGGAGATTTTCTTATTGGGATGATGAGACAGGATACAAATAAAGCCAAGGTAGGCAGGTACAATAATAAAGGACATAAACTCCTACATAAACAAGAGGAATTGTACGATAATCCCAGATATATCACAGAAAACCTAAATGGAGATGTGATTGTTTCTGATTTGAATAAAGATGACTCTGGTTTAGGTGTTGTTGTGGTGACAGATTCCATTGGAACACATCGCTTCTCCTTTAAAGGAAATTCACAAGTGTCAAAATTTAGACCATATGGAATTTGTACAGATGCCCTGTCCCACATCCTAGTTTGTGAATCATACAGCAGGACCGTACAGATGATTGACAAGGATGGTCAGTTCCTGGCAGCGATACTGACAGAAGAACAAGGAATAAAGGATCCATACACCATAAGCTATGATCACAAATCACATTTTCTCTGGGTCGGGTCATGGCGGGACACTGTAATCCGTATATACAGACATATACAGAGGCTATGATCACAAATCACATCTTCTCTGGGTCGGGTCATGGCGGGACACTGTAATCCATATATACAGACATATATCTTACAGGTACTATAATCATATATAAAAGTAAATAATGTGTAGGTACAGTACAGACACTGAAGGAACTCACAAGTTCATTCGAAATTATTTAAGAAATAAGGTATCATTTTTTGAGTTTTATTGAGATGTAAAACGGGTTGGTCACGTGATCAAATCCCATAAAGCCCGAAGGGCTTTATGGAAGATTTGATCATGTGCCAACCCGTTTTACATCTCAATAAAACTCAAAAAATGATACCTTATTACTTATATTTACATTTGTGACTTATTCATACTTTATATTTGCCTGATTGTTACTTTTAACGTGTGAAATGCGTTAATTTTTCAAACTCAACGGCATTTATGTAATCCACTAAACGCGCGTCGACCCTTTATGACGTCACAGAGAAATTACGTCAAACGTTTATCCAAACGCACATCTATGACCTCTTGACCCCATACCTGTATTTATACAGTTATAAAAACGCTTGCCTTCAGTAGTGTTATATAAAGGAAAACATTTGCAAATGTAAATATTGAGCTATGTACATGTATAAGTATACACTGTATTACATTATTCTTTATGCAAAAGGTTGTTAAATCTGAAAGATGAGACATACTTTATTGTTATATCGGGTTGGATATTCGAAATAAGGAAAAGTCATTTTGATAGTACAATTTACTGAAGAAATTTGACTTTCAGAGTTACATGTAACACCTGTAATATTCTTGTTTCCATTTAAAATCTGCCATTACTTGTAAACTTGTAAATACCAGGTTTATAATTAATACGGCTGTCACAGGTAACCGAAATGACCCGTAAACTGTGGAACAATTAATTCGGGTGGGGGTTGTTTCTGTTTTTCCCGAATTCGGTTCAGTTCCGATTTGTACCATAGTAATACCTTAATTGAAATGAAAGTTTCATTAGTGTGGAAATATTTCTATTACCATTATTATTTGATTCAATTATTTTGTTGCTGTTTGTTAGCTTAAAGAAACTGTTAATCAAATACACAGTTAAACACTTCTTTAACTTTTATCTCTAACATTACTGTTGTAATATACTAGTATTGATTTGATAACAACAAAATATGCTAGGCCTACACACTTAAAAAACCAGGGTACACAGTGCTTTAAATGTATACATCTTCAACATGATCTTTTGTATGAATTGATTTTGTGTAAGTTTGTACCACTTACTTTTTGTTTTCCTTTTTTCAATAGAATATGAAAACATTTATGTAATTAAATACACATGTATAAAACGGTTTCCTCCCTTCAATAGACTTAGCAATGACTTACCATTTAATATTCGAAACCTTTTTTCACTTCCATCATTCAAGGCTGCCATAAAGAATATATACTGCATAAAACCTAAGAAATATTACAATTATTGAAGTCGTAAAATGGATATATTGCATTGTCAATTGCGAAATAATGCTAGTAATTTAAATGCTGATTTATTTAATCACTTTTTAAAGGCAGATAAAAGTTGTGACATGTGCGGATTTAGTTCAGAAACACCATGATATAAATTTTTTGTGAAATGTCCAAAATATTGTATATACAAAGACAGAACCTTATGCAAAACTTTAAAACTTTGCAATTACCAATGCCTTTATCTTTACAACTTTTTTTTTAAATGGAGACAATGATCTTACTTAACCCTTGTAGTGCCGGTACGCGATAAAGCGACGACCCAGATAACACCATCACAGTGCCGGTCGTCGATATAGTGCAGTCCGCCATGTTTTCCGTTCAGTGCCGGTCGTCGATATATCGACTTTAGACACATGATGTTTTATTTCGTATTTTAGCCAATGAAAACTTGGGAATCCCTTCAGTCCGTATAGAAATTCTAATAATAGAGACGTTGAAGTTTGTTTCTAGGTATTTGATTGGTTAATTGGGGGAAATACTAATATTTATTATTGGAAAACGAAACTTGAAACGAGTTTATGAAAACAAGATGGAGGTTGTAGATGATGTGGTAGAAGGAAATGCGGTTTTAGACCAAGTAGATCCCGAGAACAGAGACCTGTTTAGAGAAATTTTTCTCAATGAAGATTCGGACGATGAATTTGTTGGCTTTGATGCCGAAGATTTGGAAAATGACGAAGGAACAGCCGAGTTTGAAGACACGTGGATTCAGGACGACCTCATAGTACACGCTCCTGTCTTCCGAGGCGAGAAGAAAATCAACGTGGATTTAGACGATGACTGTGAGATGATTGATTTTTTTAAATTGATAGTAACAGAACAGTTTCTAGAAGAAGTTTTAGTGCAAGAAACAAACAAATATGCGGCAGATTTCTTCAACTCGCCCCAAGGTAGGAACCTCAAGCCTCAATCGCGTTTCCGGAAATGGTCCGATGTTGATCTTGACGACATGAAGAGATTCATAGCTATTGTAATAGGAATGGGCCTAGTACAACATCAGGACATCCAAGATTATTGGAGTACAGATGAAATGTTGAGAACACCCTTCTTTGGAAACACCATGACCAAGAACAGATTTCTCATGATCATGTCCTTATTCCATCTAAACAACAACGACAATCATGTGCCCCGTGGTCAAGATGGACATGATCCAATTTTTAAAGTCAGGAGGGCTTATGATCATTTTCGACAGAAATTTGAAGACCTGTATTCGCCAGGGGGAAATATTGCAATTGATGAAGGGATGATTGCTTGGAGAGGCAATCTTTCCTTCCGTGTCTACATGCCGGACAAACCTGAAAAGTTTGGAGTCAAACTATTTATGCTGTGTGACTCAACAAATGGATACTGTTCTCGTTTTGAGATGTACTATGGTACCCAGGAAAATGAGTCAAACAAAGGAAAAATATATGACCTGGTGATGAGACTTATGAATCCCTATCTAGGAAAAGGCCATAAACTTTACGTAGATAACTACTACATATCACCGATTCTTTTCCATGACTTATTTCAGCGCCGGACGGGAGCCTGCGGAACCATGCGTGTCAACAGAAAGGGGGTCCCAGCAGATCTAAAAACAGTTAAACTCAAGAAGGGTGAAAGTGTGGCCATGACAAATGGGACCCTTCAACTGCTAAAATGGAAGGACAAGAGGGATGTACACATGTGTACCACAGTGCACAATGCAGAGTTCATCTACGTTCCTGGCAGAGTAGACAGGACAACAGGACAGCCAATTCAACGCCCCCGCTGCATCGTGGATTATGATAAATACATGGGAGCAGTTGACAGATGTGACCAAATGATCGCATATCCGGCTTTCAAACGAAGAACCTTGAAGTGGTGGAAAAAGGTTTTTTTCCACCTTCTTATGATGGCAACCCTAAATGCGTACTTGCTTTACAAGGAGCATTGCCTGCGACTTCGGAAAAAACCTGTGTTACATCGAGTCTTCAGAAGAGAAATCATAAAATCACTCGTAGGTGAGACCACCCCTCAACCCACTGTAGTCCGTGGAGCTGCCAATCCCAGAGATGTTGAGCGTCTAACTGGCCGTCACTTCCTATCAAAGATCGCGCAAAAGGAGGGACAGAAGTCAAAACCCCTAAGGACTTGTCCTGTATGTTCTACAACCACAGGAAAGCGAAAAACTGTGGGAGATGGGAGGAAAACTGTAAGATCGACATATGAATGCAAGGTTTGTGACGTTGGACTTTGTGTACATCCTTGCTTCATGCTTTACCATACAAAAAAGGACTATAAACAGGCCCACCAGCGTCTACAGGACCAAAATGAGGACAGTAGTGACTCAGACTAAATTGGACATTCTTTGATTTTTACTATTGACAATTATTGAAAGTGAATTTGAATTTGAAATATTATTGTTGTTGCTCTAACACAGGATGAAGAATTAGCATTTTTTCTTGTTTATACCACTCTGTGTTTAATGTGTTTTATGGAAAGAATTATTCACTTTATGAAGGTAATTTATATAGAAATATCATCAGTTATAATGAATTAATGAAAATAATTCAAAATGGAAATGAAAATTTAAACAGAAATATTTAATTATGAATAAATGATTTGTATTTTAATTTTTTTTTACCAGAATTTGTATTGTTTTGCTCTATATCTTTTTAACAAAGCAATATATCAGAAAAATTTCTTCACAGTCTTGTTCTTTGTTTCTTTCTGAAAAAAAGTTGCACAGATTGTTATCAGCAAAAAAGATAAGAAAACGGTGATAATTGAGATAATCTGCAGCATGTGTAATTTGAGAGAAATTTGCAAATCAGCCTGGCACAGTCAGCGGCTGGAGCTCCTTATCAGCTCGGCACTCACAGATGCTGTTATCTAAAGCATCACTGGCACTACAAGGGTTAATACAACCAAAATATTGCAAAATTTAAACTTGTTCAAGAATTTATGTAGTTTATGTAATTTATGAGACAATTTATTGCCTCTGCTGGGGATCAAACCCGGGACCTTTGGCTTACCATCCAGTGCTCTACCGATTGAGCTCAAGGGTTAACTCACTAGCCCAAGCTAGTAGGATGCCATGTACAGTCTTACTCTACCACAATTGCAACTACAAAGCGATTTGCATGATATTTTTATTCTGCTTTTGTTTTTCAATTGTCAAACTACAAAACCAAAATATATTTATGTTTTCTTATTAGTTTTTTTTTATATTTATACACTTATTAATATAATTACCAGTCATATATGTTAGAATACAAATTAAAATTATTTTTTTTCTTTTTAATTTGCCCTTTTTATGTACATTTCTATTGAATATATGCTTGTATACATTTTATATTTTTCAATGTTATGTATCTAATATTTACTTGTATATGTAGGACTTTGATCTTTGTATTATGGAGAGGACTTATATAGGCAGTGCCTGCTGTCCAATCCTATTATGTTTATTCATAATAAAATATTGTTTAAAAATATAAAACAGTTGAAGTCTTATTACAAGTTATTGTAACATAGAATATAAGCTAGATGATAAATAATGTTGTAGATTAAAATTTGTAGTTTAAGAAGAGTACAGTTTTGCAATAAATGAGATAAACTGAAAGATGGATTCAAATTTTAAAGTTCAAACTGTACATGTATGACTATAACATGAAATACAGAATATGGTCAAAGAAATTTATACATGTTATAAAGTATTTGATTTAAAATCAACTCCAATGTAGCCTTAAATGTTTATTACTAGCTACAAAACTGTAGGTAAAAAAATCCATGACACATTAAGACTAATAATTCCATAACACCTTTTAAGTCTGTAATCATTCCATGACATACTGTGGCTCTAATTATTCCATGACATACTAAGACTATTATAATTCGGTGATATACTAAGTCTGTAATAATTCCTTGACATACTTAGACTGTAAAAATTCAATGACATACATAGACTATAATAAATACATGACATAATATGACTGTAATAGTACCCTGACATACTGAGACTGCAATAATTCCATGAAACACTGAGACTCTAATATTTGCATTACATGTACATAGTTTGCCTGTAATAAGTATTTGACAAACTGAGACTGTAATAATTCCATGACAAACCGAGACTGTAATAATTCCATGATATACTAAAACTGCAATAATTCTATGACATACTAAGAATGAAATAATCCACAAACTGAGACTGTAATTCCATGACACACAAAGACTCTAATAATAACATAACATACTATAATGTGTTCATAACATACTGAAACCGTCAAAATGCTATGACATACTGAAACTGTAATAATTTCATTTCATAATAAGACTCGAATCAATCCATAACATACTGAGACTGAAATAATTCCATCACATACTAAGTCTCATACCGTAATTCCATGATATACTGACACCGTAATAAATCTGTAACGTCATGAGACTCTTATAATTTCATGACATACTAAAACTAATAATTCCATGACATACTTAGACTGTAATAATTCCATAACATACTGAGTCTATGATAATTCCCTGACATACTAAGACTGTAATAATTTCATGATATACTGAGACTAATAATTCCCTGACATACTAAGACTGTAATCATTCCATGATATACTGAGACTGTTATATACACATCATACACTAAGACTGTGATAATTCCATGACATACTAAGACTGTAATAATTCTCTGACATTCTAAGTCTGTAATTATTCCATGACTTACTTAAACTGTAATAATTCCATGACATATTAAGACTGAAATAATTCCACAAATTGAGACTGAAATAATTCCTTTACATAGTGTATCGAATTCATGACATACTGAAACTTTAATAATTTCATCACACAATAAGACTCGAATAATTCCATAACATATTGAGACTGAAGTAATTCCATGACATACTAAGTCTAATACTTCCATGACATACTGAGATCGTAATAAATCTGTAACATGTTGAGATTCTAATAATTCCATGACATACTAACACTGTAAAAATTCTATAACATACTGAGACTGTAAAAATTCCATAACATACTGAGACTGAAATAATTCCATCACATACTGAGCCTGTTATAATTCCATGAAATACTGAGACTGTAATAATTCCATGACATACTGAGTTTGTAATAATTCCATGACATACTGAGTTTGTAATAAATCCATGACATACTGAGACTGCAATAATTCCATGACACTTTTTTTTATGTTGAAAAGACGATAAAATATAAGAAAAAATATATACAAATTATAACACAAGTGTAGAGCCATTTACGGTTTTGTAGTTTTCCGCATTTTTCTTCTAAACAGTTGCAGCTATTAAGCTGATAACTGAACTACTTGATGAGTTGCAGATCAACTTCTTATTTAGTTCTGCTTTGTTGATTTTTGACGAAACTATAGCATTTGTAATTGTTTATAGTAGAATTTACGATTGGGTTCGTATTACATTTCATTAATGTTCCAAACAAAATTGAAATTTAAAATTATTGATTTGGAACTTGATGAGTAGCTAATTAGCTATATATTGACAATCTAGATAGAATATTCTATCGTTAAAGTGATAAATATACTAAATACAGATCCGGTTTAACGATAAAATGTTTTCTGTGTATTGCATGGCAATGTAACAATCAAATAAAAAAAGATAACTCTAACTTATTCTGTGAATAATTCAGATATCCGAATGTTGATAAAATGAGTTGAATATTTGTCTATATTTGGAATATTAATTAGGTTAAAAGCATACACAACAGAGAGTTGTGTATTAATTTACAATCGTATTTGGTAGTTACATATATATTCAATGAAAATCCTTTTGGATTCTATAACAAGAGGCCAATGGACCTTATATGTCACCTGAGCATCATGCAACAACTTTCAAATGATTGAATTTGGTTCATGTTTTAAGCTAGATGCTATGGCATACATGATTTTGAAAGAGGCACCATTGCTAATTATAACTATACACTTAGCATTTGCTTAGTTTGCTTATTTAATACCCATAGGCAGGGTAAGGGAAAAATGCATTTCCACTACATGTATTCAGTTATATTGAGCAATAATCAGAAGAGCCCCTACTACACATGGACCCCTGACCCTAGGTCACACACTTGCTTATCAAAAATGTTTAATTAATAGCAAGGAGCAGATTTCAAACAATTTATTTTCAGTATATAAGTAACCCCCCCCCCTTTGGTATCCCTGATCCAGGGGTCTTGAAATTCAAAATTATGGAAGAAGAGCCCTTGCACATCATAACCATATAGTTATTTCATCTACTTACTACCAAGGAACAGAGAAAAAGATTTTCATAGATGTAATGTATTTTCACTACCGGTATATAATCATTATAAAGCCACGCCCTAACACCAGACCCCCTAACCATGGGGTCATTAATTTCTCAATTTTAGTAGAGGCACTCGTTAAATACATGCAATTTTTTTGTTTCTTTTCTTAAATAATGTCAAATATTCACTGCGGAGTTCACTTCCGGTGTAGTGGCATGGAGTCCAGACTGAGCTGTCAAAGTGGAAAAAGGGCCAGAAACGGCCCGCAGTCGTCAAGCAGATTTTGATGTCTTAACTTGAATAAATAGTACAAACACTCCGGATTTTGAATAAGTTGCGAGATTTTCCTGGCAAAGCCCAGGCCCAGATCTATTTGTTTAGGTGGGTCCCCCTAAAATACCTTGCCATTCTGGTGGTTTTTCAGTTGAGGGGGAAAATTTTTTTCGTAATTTTTTTTGACGATAAAAACTTCAGACGCCTGTGGTAAATCATATTCTCTTTTGGTGTCCTAGTTACTTAGCCAAGTCCAAGTTTTCAAATCTGAATCATCACCTAATAATCAGTTCAGAAGACACAGATTACATTGAAAAATACTGAGTATGAATAATAAGTTCAACATCATACATTATTTGAAGATGTGCATTAAAAACAATACATGTTGTTACTTGTAGATTTCTGTTACAAAGTCAGCATTATGTTCACAAATAGGGATGAAATTTGAAAATTAATTAGGAGTATTTTACCCTATCTTTGGACTTTCAGTAGGGTGTGACTTTCTCGGCGCTACGTAATGTAGAATACTTATAGATTCTCATTGGTTACGAAATTAATAACATAGGAACTTACAAATGTTGTTGATAGCGATCAGACGACTTATGCCCCACCTCTGTGCCGTGAGAGAACTTTGAATTGGCTATTTACTACACCAGTTGACATTTGGCCGCATTTCTATCATATGAATATTTGAACAGTGAAGGGAAGCTGTGTAAATTTCAGAAGCTAATTAGGTAATGCCGAGAATGCTACGCCTTACTGAAAGTCCAAACTAAGCGTGTAATTCTTCTAAAATAGACATGCAGGTATGAGCAAAACAAAATGATTTATCTATTTACATATGAACATTATAAATATTTTTCCAGCTTTTCTTATCGACATGTACAAATATGAAAAACTGTTACAAAGTCAGCATTTGTTCACAAATAGGGATGAAATTAGAAAATTAATTAAAATAGACATGCAGGCATGAGCAAAACAAAATGATTTATCTATTTACATATGAACATTATAAATATTTTTCCAGCTTTTCTTATCGACATGTACAAATACGAAAAACTGTACATATCAATAAAACAGTTAAATAAAAAAAGTGCATTGAATGTTCATTTCTGAAAAAAGTTATACTGATTAATATGAAAAATCTTTATGTATAATGTTATTGGCACTTGAACTTATATGTCTTTGAATGAAATGAAAGTATTCATCAGAAGGAAACTCTATCGTATAGATCATTACTAATTATACATTTAAAATTAGGAAAAAATATGTACAGTTAAAAAGATCGTAAAAGTTCAACGATATTCTATTTTTCTCTATTAAAATGATTGTGTTTTCTTGAGACACACCTCTTAAAACGAGAAGAGCTTCCTTATGCAGGGAAATTATGTAAAATTCAATAGTCTTCCGATAAACCACTGTGATTGACATAATACACAATAAATAATGTTAAATTACATAGTAAAGCAACCACAGAAAACAAGCTCCCAGCACTTAAATTCTCAACAAAGTTTGGACAACAGGTACAAGTGTTTAAAATTTCGTAATCTATAGTGTAGCGGATATCCTGTAACTTTTCCAGTTTCTTGAGGGACTGTGTCTGTCATTCTATTACGTTATTGTATTTATAAGTGCCCTCACTCAGTTACTGTGACTTTATATGTGGTCTTTACATATTTAATCTATTAAGACTACAAAGTAATGATTAATACATTAAAGAAATTTTCTCCAGTTTGGCCAGATTACGCTTGTTTAATCAAATTTCTCATATACCTACTTGCTTCAATTATAGTGTTATCTACAACTCTAGTACAGAACAAGGATGTGTTTGAGAAACACTATGCACCCGTCGGCATCAAATTTATAAAATGCTATTTTAAGCTTATAGGTCGCGGTCGAGGTCAAAAAGTCATTGTCTTTGGGTTCATTTGAAAGAACTTGAATAGTAAAGTATGCATATCAAATGAAGGGTCTTTCTTTTATGGTTAAAAAATTATGGTGAAGGTTTAAAAGAGCTTTTTAAGCATGTAGGTCACAGTTAAGCTCACAAGGTCATTGCCCTTGATGTCATTTGAAAGAGCTTAATCCGTGGAATAGGCATACTTAATATGAAGTCTGTGTTTTCCTTGGTTTAAAAGGGTTGGCGAAGGTTAAAGATTGCAGACAAACAGATAAATAAACAGAAAGACAGACAGGGAAAAAATAATATACTCCTCGGATCTATCCGGCGCATAAAATCTACGTATTAAACAAGTTTGTGATGACTACTTTTATGATTAAATAGAAAACACTTAGAGTGTGTAAAAATGAACATAAGTATTTACACGCCAACATAGATTTGTATAGTTTTAACGGGACATCACAAACGTCTTTCCGAACTTTTCCAAACCTTCCGATAGGTTGGCGTAATGTTATGGGGGTCCTTAACCTAGCCGCGGTGGAGTGATTTCTATAAAAAATTTATGTCCTTCAGTCCACTAAAACATAAAGGTATCCATCCATTATCTGCAACTCCTCCTACTATCTAATCCAACTAATAATTTGATTCTCTATATCGAGACATGTACTTTTTTCTTATTCTTGATAAGGGGCCATCCACAAGAATATCCTACTGATGTCTTCTTTTCGCAAAAGATTAACCCTTTCTTACGGCATTCTTTTTTAATTAAAGAGACTATTTAGTAAGCAATCCTATTTTTTAAATAAAAAAAAATAATGCTGTTTCTAGTATGCAATTGAAAACAAACCGCCTCATTCAGTGAGTTTGTGGAGACTTGATAAACAATTGTTATATGGAAAGGAGGAATGAGTAAACTTACATTATAAATTATGGTCTTCAATGTAGGTCGATATGTAATAACAAAGACTCATGGCAATTGATATTGACCGAAGACACAAAAAAGTGATAGCGACCGAGCCTGCAAGTTCGCTATCATTTTCTGTGTCTGAGGTCAATATCAATTGCCATGAGTCCTCATAAACAGATATTGACCCTTCACTGTAGTTCATGATAGTTATATTATATAATCACTCAAAGTGAATGCACTGACACAGTCCTAATTAAACAGACTCGGCAGTCATTACGTCACAATGGTTAAATTCACACTTCTTATATTATGACGTCACGTACTATGTACCTTTGGTGCAACCGAACGGCGTGTCGTGCTATATCATTTCCGCAGACGCGCTTTCGCATCGAAATTACAAAACGAGGAATATCACGTGACGTTCTCTCAGCCAATGAAAATTACGAAAACAATCCTCTAATATTATTTAGGAATGTTTTTAAGTTTTGTGTGAGTTATTGGTGTGTGAATCACACAGACTTGTCACGTAGGCATATTTCATGAAGCGCGCTAGCAAATCTGTGTGATTCACACACCAATAATTCACACTAAACTGAAAAACGTTCCTTATATTTACATTTTACATGTTTGGAAGCAACTAAAATATACTCAATATTTGAATTTCTCGCTGTCCTATATCGCTGCATTTTACTAACGTCGCTGCAGCCTCATTGTGACGTCACATTAACGCACGTTTCTCCTTGTATATTTCTACGCGTGAGTATACACAAAAATGACTTTCAAATCAATTTCACAGTTGGCTTAGTAGAAAAACACAGCGAATGTAAATATTGTAAATTATTTAAGCATATATACTGAAAACATAACTGGACCGGGAATCGAACCCGAGACCCCTGTATTTCTAATCAGGTGCTCTAACCACTGAGCTATACAGGCCGATGTTCACAGTCCAGCCTAAATTCCTCCGTTCTTTAATAGTCTTCGACCCCAAAGACACACAACTCAAGTTCACTTTGTCAGGACTTAACAGTAACTAAACATTATAAATTTCCTGAACAAGGTAGGCAACGGCACCATCTGTAGACTGAAAAACACATGGCTGGACCGGGAATCGAGCCCGGGACCCCTGTATTTCAAATCAAGTACACTAACCATTGAGTTATCCAGGCTGATGTCCTCAGTCCAGCCTAAAATTCTACACAATCATAACAATCAAATATAAAATAATGCAAGAAAAAAAAAGATCACTACAGTAAAGTCGAAGCCACTGGTCTCCAAACCTTCGAGTCTGAGATCTAGTGTATTACACTACGACTTCTTGTTTAATAGATGATAATTGAAATCAATCAAGCTACGGTGTGTATCTTGTATATATTTGTATATTCTATGTAAGTTGCGTCGATTTTTGTATGATTTTGATGAAGGAAACTAAAATGAAAATGGCTGTCAGTGTTTAATATATGTTTGCGGTAAGACATTCTCTATAATTTGTTATTAGGAGTCCAAAACTAAATGCTTTGTAATCTCTTGTCAATTATGAAGGTGATGTCAGAATCCAGATCATTAATAATATTTATTTGAAAAAAAATGATAGATTCGCTTAATTATTTTTCAGTACTATTTTACTAGCCTCCAGGTTTCTGGAAAACGTTTTTTTTTCAACACCATTTAATGCTTTTTTCTAATACTGAACTGCAATTAAATAAATCCGTTATATACCTGTAGATAAATATAAAAAACCACAGTTTTTTTGTGATTGTATCATTGCATACATGTACATTAAGTCCATAACCAATTAAGTTCTGTACTTTTTAGCTCACCTGAGCCGAAGGCTCAAGTGAGCTTTTCTGATCAAAATTTGTCCGTTGTCTGTCGTCGTCGTTGTTGTTGTCGTTGTTGTCGTCGTAAACTTTTCACATTTTCATCTTCTTCTCAAGAACCACTGGGCCAATTTCAACCAAACTTGGCACAAAGTACCCTTGGGTAAAGGGGATTCAAGTTTGTTCAAATGAAGGGCCACGCCCTATTTCAAGGGGAGATAATCATGAATTTGTTAAAAATAAATGGCATTTTTAAAAAATCTTCTTCTCCAGTACCACTGGGCCAGGAAAGATGAAACTCATGTGAAAGCATCCTCAGGTAGTGTAGATTCAAGTTTGTTCAAATCATGCCCCCCGGGGCAAGGATGGGGCCAAAATGGCCGACCCAAGTTTTACATAGGAATATGTAGGGAAAAATCTTTAAAAATCTTCTTCTCCAGAACCACTGGGCCAGGCAAGATGAAACTCATGTGGAATCATCCTCAGGTAGTGTAGATTTAAGTTTGTTCAAATCATGCCCCCAGGGGCAAGGATGGGGCCAAAATGGCCGACCCAAGTTTTACATAGGAATATATAGGAAAAATCTTTAAAAATCTTCTTCTCCAGAACCACTGGGCCAGGCAAGATGAAACTCATGTGGAATCATCCTCAGGTAGTGTAGATT